>JASAOG010000019.1:0-600000 GCA_030265305.1 Biomphalaria pfeifferi
AAACACTGTCAGGAAGAGCTAAGGAACACTAAAATATTTGTAAACAAACGGTATGATAACGTCCCATATCTCCGACTCGTACACTTAAACGCATACAACAATATAAATACATGACTGTACGTATAAACAGTACGAGGCAAAGACTGTTCTGTTCTAAATAAATATGTAACATCTTTAGAAACTTGAGCTGACAAAGTGTTCCCTAGACTTGACTAGGAAACAGATGATAAGCTACTCTCTCAAATTTCTGCATGTCGCTCATTTAGGTCATTAACTGCCACATTAAGGATGTACGCCCCTGTAATGAGCAACGAATACGACCCGATACTTAAACTAAAATAAAAAACGGGGTGGGGGGGGGGGGGATGGATAGAGAAATGACGGCATTAATTGTTATCAGTACACGGTCATCAGTAGACGGTCGGGGGAAAAAAATATTTTTATCACGAACTGTGACAGCGGCGAAGTTCCTGGACGTTAAATCTTGCTTCACAGATGGGCGGTTTTTTTTTTGTATTTTTTTTTTTGTATTTTGGGAACCGCCCACATTATGACTTGTTTTAATTCATGGGAGAAAGGGGGAGGCATCCAATGGCATCGTGATGACGCTGACTAAAGGGGCTGAATGGGGCAGTTGGTAATATATCAACTACAACGTAGGTACTGCAGTTTAGAATTCTTCAAAATATCTTTGGTAAAGAAAAAGGAAATCTAAAGAGCTTACATTTTTTTTCCAAAAAAAAAAAAAGGAAATAAAAGTAAACTTTCTTGAACAAAACTGAAGAGTGTATTTAGAGTCTTAGTTCGTATACATGTTAGTGATCGCCACGAAATTAAATTACAGAAACGGTATATTTTCTCCCAGTCTCGCCTAGCATTATGGTATCGTCGTTAACTTTTCATCTCATACAAATCTGAGGGGATAACAGTCACAGGATCACTTATGGAGAAAATATAAAATAAAAAACAACTCTAATAAGTTCTGATTACTTTGATTTTGCTGTTACCGCAGTGCCACGCCCAGTGGTACAAACGGAAATAATCATTTCAGACAGCTAGAAACAGGTTTTGCACACAAGCATCTCTGTTCAGTTCTATTACATAGCTCAAAACTCAGGCGTAAGGGGCTACGACAGGGACTTTAGCTTTAACGAAAGTCTTGCTGGCAGGGAAAAAGGTGTACAGTTATATTCGGTCGAAAGAAATGGTGAAGGAAGAGTCCTGCAACATACCAGATTAAAACTAGTTCATCACACAATCCAAGGATAACCATGAAGGTATACCATTTCAAGCTGTTATATATACACTACGGTAGATCGCGAAAATAAAAACCAATCAGAAACTTTAAATTTAACAAAATCTTTAAAAAAAAAAAAAAAAAAAAAAAAAAGCTTATCTAGGAAGAAGAACCACAAAATCACTGCCATAAATCTCAATACTGCAGGAATAAACTCCTTTTTCTGTTTAAAACAAAATGAATCTATTACCATTAATAAACAAATTGGTTAATTTTTTTTTTTATTGATTTTTTATTGTCAACGAATATGAATAGTTATGCAAAATTTCAACTAGAGCCGAGAATGGGAAGTAGAGGAAAAAACGTGTACAAAACGTAATAAGGGAAATAACTCCACAAATAAAGCCTCATCTCTCTTTCAGTACCAGACAGAGTTAGTTGATATAAGCTTTGTAAAAAAAACGTTGTTTGACCCATTAGAACTAAGACAATACTGGAGTCCAGCTTGTCACCGAAATCGACTTTTTGTTCCTGGTGCCAATAGAGCAAGGAATGGAGCAGCTGCATTAGCCAGTAGCCACTTAGTAAAGTCTCTTAATTAACATACACGACTAAGTGAACAGTTCTATAAACATAGGACACAGCACTATACAATTTTTGGAAAGGAACCTGTGTGTAAGTGAAAAGTAAAGACTGAGCAAAAGAAATCACGTGTTGCATGCATATTAGTGTTTCTAGTGCTTCTCAACGCTTACCTGTGGACCTCGCGGCCATACGGTGTCGTCGATAAAGGTGAAAGTGGGTGTGATGGTGGTGTGGGAAGGACTGTAAGTAAGTGGACCGAGGTGGACACAGAAGACCTGTGGAAGAGACAAACGCACAAACATTCTTATAGTGGACAGAACTCTACCGAAGGCTAAGGTATTAAACCATTGAAGTCGTGTGCATTAGCCAGAAAACATTTCATACCTATTCTAAGCCAGGGCACATTTCTGATTTGTTTAGGACACATTTTACATATAATATTATTGTCTCGGGCACAAGTCATGTTATTATTACTTAGTTACGGGACATTTCATATTAATTTTTTTGACATGAAGCGTTTCAGATCTATTAATAGATAAATATAAGGCACATTATCTGCTAAGGAACATTTCGGGTCTTTCACATGCTAAAACTTTGTATGCACCATTATTATTAGTTAAGACCTCCATGTTAAGATATATTTTCAGCTAAGGGTTTTTTATCTTATATATGTTGTTTAATTTTTATTGGCGGAGGCTTGAATTTGAGATTGGGAATTTTTTAAGATAAACTAAACAATGTCAAGGTCGCTATATCGAGCTTTTTTAAATATATTATTTATTCTGAAAGAGGAATATAGGCTAGTGACTTGTAGAATCGAGCTAAACAAAACAAGAAAAACAAACAAGAAAAACAGTTTGTTTTTTTAACAAAGCTTATATTAAGCGCAGTTGTATCAATTAGTTTGGATCAGTCTTGTGTAATTAAATTTCTAATGATCTAGATCTAGACTAACAATACTAAATCTGTGCAATTACAAATATGTTTACCAATAGTTTTTTTGTTTAGTGCAATGTCATGCTTTTAGCGTTCTCTATAAGCTATGATCCTATCACTTGTCTGGACCAGTTGAAAAGGAGGGGGGGGGGGGGGGGGGGAGAACAAGGGGGTATCTGGGTGATCGCTTTTTAAATGCATTTATGAAAAAAAAAAAGGTGAACGACCTGAATTTGAACTAGAGGACTTAAGCCTCCTTAGCCTTCTAATTCAACATATGCCACCTTATCAGTCAGGTACAATTTCTTTCCCTTGTTCGAAATACCATGCAAAATAATTAATTACCAATAGTTAACTAACTAATTGGATTTTTTTTAAATTTATTATTGTTTTGGCAGGTTAAAGAAATAAGTGTGCAAAATTGTAGCTTGATTCGAGATTGGATGTAGGAGCAATAACGTGTACAAACTTTTTACCAGACAGACTTTGGTGAGTCGATATAAGATTTGTAAAAAATGCAAAACAAATATCTTAAACATGCGTTAATGATACATTTGTTCGTAAAAAAAATAATAATAAATAAAATTCATGAAAAAATACATGTTACATCTTACATAGGTCACACGAAGTTGGCGAAAGTCCCCAGTCCCTAGCACACGCTGATTACTCGCACTGCCAATGACATTTTCATCCTAAATCTAATAGAACGCACGGCGTTGCACATTAGACAGAAATACAATGTTCATAACCATCTACGTCCGTTGGTTCTCTAATTATCTCTCTCTCTCTCTACATAAATATATGTTTACACAAGTGAAAAAAACAAAAAAAAAAGGAGGAGGAACAGAATGGTGGGGGGGGGGGGGGGGGGGGGGAGAGAGAGAAAGTGGGAGATTAATGTTGCTTCCTGGAATACAGCTGATCACATTTCTCAAGCGCAGTCGATAAAGCTACACACACACACACGCAAAATCGCTCTTTCCGATTGGCTGATGCCTGCCTGGAACTCGGGACGGCACAATCAGTATTTGTGACGTTTGGGAACCTCCGTCATCCCCGCGGCAGCGCTGACGTCACGCGAATGACGTCAGGCGTCGTGAAAGGAGCACGCGAGATCTGTGATGTGAGCCCATCGAAAAAAAAAAAAAAAAAAAGGTCTGTAATGGGGATTAATTAGCCGGAGTGTTGGGTGCATGCCAACACTCCAGTCGATAAACCCCTTCAAATTAAATGAGCTCGAAAACGACGCTCAGCGCCGGGAAACAAAGGGAGGTTACGCTGTTAGCGTTTAACGTTGTGTCAGCATTTCAAATTTTGGCACCACAGAAAAGTAACAGGATTTTTCTAAGTGTTATTCATTTGAAAAGAAAGAACAGGTAGAAACAAAAACAGGTACACTTTGCCTAGATCTTAAATAATTTTCGAAAAAATTTCTTACACATCTAAACAAAATAGGCAAAAGTAATTTATTACGTTTAAAAAAAAGAGTTGAAATCTATGACATATCTGGAAAGTTCTACGTGGCGTTTCGTAACCTTTTTCGTATTCCCATCAACTTTTTACCTTTTAATTAAGTTGCTCTATTATATAAAGTAGTATGTATGTATTTGTGTCTATGTCCCGCATAGAAATCAAAACCGTTTGACCAATCCTGATAAAACTTGGCTTAAATGTTCCTTAAATCATGGCTGAGACCGTAGTATATGTTTAGTGTCCCTCCACACAACCAGAGGGCCCTTTAAATAAAAAAAAAATAAAAAAATAACTTAACTTTTTAACAAACCGGTTAAACCCGATTTCACAGTATTTTATATTAGATATCAATATATCGGCTAAACTGGCAAACCTGTTGTTCCCCTCTACTTTCATTTTCGGGGGAAAAAAAATAAAAAAAAAAATATTAAGGGAACATTCAACATCTTTGAGATAGATCAAAATCCAACACACTAGATCAGTAATACTCAAACTAAGGCCCACGGGTCATATCCGGTTAGTAAATACAAAAAGAGCTCATCTTTGTTTTTTTCCTCTGAAGTATTGCCAAGCGATGGTTGTGTGTGAGAGAGATGGTGAAAAGAAAGACATATGATTTTAAATATTGGAAACTAATAAAAACGAATACGGCAACGGCACTTACAAGCACATACCATGAACGCTGAATTTGATGACGAAATCAAGGTGAATTTTCGAAAATCATTTCGCGATAGCAACTCTCTTAATAATCATAACATTTTTGTGTGTGTGTGGCTAGGAAAGAAATGGAACTGTTTAGAGAGTGACGAGTCAACACCTTTCATTGGTGTACGACTGGGACAAAACTAACACAAAATCATGTAAGCGCAACATCATGTCAAGTACAAAATCATGTAAGCGCAACATCATGTCAAGTACAAAATCATGTAAGCGCAACATCATGGCAAGTACAAAATCATGTAGGCGCAACATCATATAAGCACAACATCAAGTAATCACATCATCATATAAGCACAACATCGTGTAAGCACAACTTCATGTAAGCGCAACATCGTGTAAGCACAACATCATGTAAGCAGAAGCGCTCTAGTAATAGACATATGACAGGGAATATCATTGAGATCATATTTACTCTTTTTTTTAAAAAAAAATCGTCTCTTGCGAAATGCCTGAACTAATCCTGTCTGTCTGTCAACTGAAATACACCTCTGCTGTGTTAGCATTGAAAATAAACAAGAAACCGACCAGGGCAAAATCAAACACAACAACAAACAAGCAAAACAGAAATAAAAGAACACTTTTCTATTAAGATTTCCAAGCCACGTTGTAAAACATAGACCTATGACCAGACCATTTAAAAGCATAAATCTAGGTCTATGACCAGACCATTTAATAACAGATCTATGACCAGACCATTCAAAAACATAAATCTATGACTAGACCATTTAAAAACATAGATCTATGACCAGACCTTTTTAAACCATATATCTATGACCAGACCATTTAAAAACATAAATCTATGACCAGACCATTCAAAAAAAAAGATCTATGACCAGAAAATTTTAAAACATAGATCTATGACCAGACCATTTTAAAATGCATTCTCGTCAGAAGCATCCTGGAAACTATTTTAAACTGTATTTACATTGATTTGCTCACGAACTGGTCCAGAAATAGAAGCCTCTGCTTCAAGTTAAAAAGACAGTCGTCATTTCTAAGAGGCTACAGTTTATGTAATGTCAACATGCATACAGACGACGACAGTCACGTGAAGTATTTCAATTGTAAATTTGCATCGCATAGAAAAATCCCCACAATTGGAATTGTTAAACAACCAAATGTAACGAACAGAAAACTAAAAATTTTAATCTATGGATCTGAAATAAAAATTTTAATCTATGGATCTGAAATAAAAATTTTAATCTATGGATCTGATTGTGATCTATGATTTCTCATTATACTTATTTATTGTAATGCTTCACAATAGTCAAGAGTTTTTCATGTGAACTTTGCACAGTCATAGATCTACATTTGTTTATTTCAAAAGATCCTTTGAGCTCATAATTACACAAGTTTATAAGAAATTACACAAGTTTATAAGACAGTACACAAAGTGTTCATGTATGTCTATAGGACTTATATATACTATATCTAGACTGGACATGAAGATTTTTAACATTACAAAAAATGTCGTGAAATTTGTTTAGAAAGTTGGAAAAAAGAACTAAAGTTTTGTTTTTTTTTCAACCCTAGTCATAGATCTATGTTTTTAAATGGTCTGGTTAAATGGTTACAGATTGGTCAGGTCATAGATCTATGTTTTAAAATGGTGTGGCAATATATATCCCAATTAAAGCAATGCCAATATAAACAATGCTATAAAAGCAATGCTAATGTTAGGCTATTGCTAATAAGGGGGAACACATTACGAAACTCTTTGCGGGCCTCATATGTCTTTAAAAGGCCGATTGTCTAATTTGCCAGTTCAACATAAAGCTGGGGTTGTCTCGTGGTCTGGATGGACAAAGAACACACGACACAAGCAGACGCGAGATTTAGTTAGTTTCACTGAAGTGCTCAGGGTTTGAGAGTTCTAAAAAAAAACACCACATCGTAAGGTGAGATCAACTATTGATTGACTACTCAAGGACCGCTCAGCGGCACCGATACGGTATTTCACAAGTCGTGGCGTCAATAACCTATTATCACCATCCTAAGCACTTCCAGGGGAGTGAATAACGATCTCCTAGGCTTGAGGAGACTCAGCAGAGCAGCTCAGTTTGACAATGCTGACTGTATCGCTCTGTCAAGCGGAACCAATACCGTTCTATCCATCGACCTGTTCAGCTGTCAAGACACAAGCCAACCGTTACACTTCACAGCTTCTCAATCATCACCCGACCCCAGGGGTGTCTTAAACTATATATTGAAGTCATTGTGACGTCAGCGACACCCCACCCCCGGATCTACGGCAAGCAGTTAATATCTCCCTCCCACCCACCCACCACCCAAACACACCAAAACACCCATTCACGAAAATATCCTTCCGGTTCTTCATCACGCGGGCTCACAACAAACAAAAACTGAAAGACTTCATGTTGCTCATCATTAAACAACAACAGCTAGGGGAGCAAGAGTTACGGGTGAACGGAAGTGTTCATCATGAAGTCTTGGTATTGTCACAAACTATATATGATAACAAGTTCAGATTGTGTACGGAGATACTTCTTTTGGGGGGAAAAAAAAAAAAAAGCAGACTTTCTCTTTCCGAAATAAAACATTTAAATTTTTCAAGAAGAGATCACGAAAAGTTTGAAAACACACTATAAACACTCAATAGAACTTAGTTATATAAATATAAGCTTCCTAATAGTAAAATTGACATGAAGCTTGAAACTAATAAGACTGATAGACCATGATATAAGGTTGTCTCACTACTTGTAAGCTCCCAAGATCATTAAAAAAAAATGATTTTAAAAATTGAAAGTTGTCCAACCTTTCTGAACCGGAAATTAATTATCTCCACAGCATATTTACTTAGAAAATGGAAACCTCTAGGCTCCATATGTATAAATGAAACATCTGTTTCTGTTTACACTTCTCTTGAGACTTTGACGCCTACATCTCGTTACAAATAAATAGCAATAAAACAGGAAGTTTGGCTTGCGTACAGTGTCACAGAGTGTCTAACCAATATCAAATTGTATATACACAATACGGCATCACAACACATGGGCTGTTAATGGGATGATATTATGTCGAAATAGGACAAACGAGTTGGGCCAATAATGTAATGAATGTCACTTCTTGCAAGTTTTACCATCCCTGGAGTTTTAGAGCTCGGGCCCTTAAAGAGAAAATAGTAGTACTAAAAATCAATTTCAAGGATGAAGAATGTACTATGACATATACAAATGGCGATGAAACAAAAGAAAAATATTTACTATCAACTACAACAGCAAAAATTTCCATAAGGCGACAATATTTTGATGTAGATATGCACTTGATTTTTTTTTTACACATTTACTGTATGGTGTAAGCATGGACTTTTTTTTAATATATACAAGTATCACAAGTGAAAAGACAATAAATCAAAGTATTTAACATGCCCATGACACGATTCTAAAGTTTGAAATGAATTCCTTCCATTGCGTATGCTCAAATAAAAACAAGTTTAACATACAAACATTGACAAAACTATTATAAGAATTACACGACATTGCATAAGATGATCGGAAAGTGCTGCACTTTTGCGTAGATCCCCAGAGCCAGCAGTTCCACTGCTGGCTTGGTCACATCAGAGGAAGTCATTGTTTGCCCTGGGTCGATTGGCGCTCACCTTTTTCGTCTTCTGTGACACAGCTCTAAACGACTGACATTTCATCCCTGACATGCCTAATCAACAGAAACTACTACCACTGGACGTGTCTCCCCCCCCCCCCCCCAGCCCCACCCTGTATACACACTAATGGTAGTGTTTGAGTCAAGGCATTGGGGCAATTACATGACTAAGCCCTGGCTCCACGCTCCGTCACATTTGGCGCTGACCTTTCCCCAGACAACAGAGTCCCCAAAAAATACAAAGGTTTTAGGTTTGATCCGGCACAGACCGCGTTCTCCGCAGCGGTTCTAATTGTCCGTCTGACACGCGCACATGTTGCCGAAAAGCGCCGCCAGTACGCGACGGACCTCGTGTAAATGAGATGGTAACGTTATAGCCCAATTATAATTATTGAAGGGAAGACAGGGCGTCGAGATTTTACGAGAAACAGGCTGGGACAATAGAAATACGGGTCTATGTCGTTTATGGCACAACCGAGTGAGTCTTATTAATGATACAATCATCCTTAGAGGATATACTGAAGATAGCAATCTGAGCAATGGCAGGAGAATGGGGATAATTTGTTACTCTTGAAAGTAGATAAAATAAATAACACACACACACACACTCACATACACACACACAAGACTAAACAATGACTGTGTGTGGTCTATTAAATAGTGCTGGTAAATAAGATTTATATATAAATATACTTTATTGAATACCTAGACCTTTCCATAAAGCTACAGTGGGTAGATTTAGTATCTGAAGCATACAAGTTGGTAGAGTGCTAGAGCTAGAAGAGTCTCAAGTGTGCAAAACATTACTTTGATCTGGAAGATCTGAACCTCAATTATACAAGACAAGACACAGAAATGACACAATGAACGCATAGGACACGACACGAGCTATTGGTCTAAACTGCCCAAAGGTTGTGACCTTACAGGTCAGTGTTCAGGCCTTCTATAACGATTGGCTTCGGTCTGTCCATAAGAATGCTACTTATAAAACTTTAACGCCCACATTATAAATGAGTGTGCATCCTGAGTTATAGCCGCAAAGGGCGAGGACCGCGATTACTTCAAGCATCTGAGTTGCATTTTTTTTTCAAGCTGCTATCTCAGGACAATGCCACAAGCCTCACTTTATCAACATTCATAGCGGACAAGCTTCTATTTTCCCAGTCGGGCAGATATACACTTTAAGAGTCATATCTTCAGGAGGACTCACAAACTAATATTAAAAAAAAAAAAAATATGACAAGTTTATTTCCCTAGCCTTGTGTCGCATTGTTTATCTACTAGATTATAAAAGAGAAGTATACACGAAGATAAGTAGAAAAGTAAATAGGGTGTTGAGGTTACTTCATAGATCATCGTTACTAGGTGCTAGGAAGCTGTCGGATCGCCATGACCTTCATTACAGCGGAAGCTTTTGTTTAGACTTTTAGAACGCTTGTTCGCGTTGGGTTCTCACTAGAAATCTGAGAGTTATAATGTCGAGGTGACGTGATGATTTCTCGGGTCTTTAAACTCGTACTTACCTCCCCTGAAAACAATCTAATAATATAAACAGTCTCTACACATTTATGTACAGATTTATTTATTTTTTTAAATGTCTTCGATCAATCGTTTGCTTTATATAGGGTTTAAACACTAATGGAAATAACGTGTTTTAGGTGAGATTTTGTGTTTACCTTCAAGAAGAACCCAATTCCCGAAAACACAAATCCCTGAACAAGCTTAGGAAGATTGACTACTTGAAGCAGTAACAATCAAAGAGCTAGACGTTTCATCCTCACTGCTGTGTTATGTAAACCTCGTGGCTTGAAATAGGATAATGTTTAGCGTTAGGACTGTATCCACTTTATATTCCATCAAAACATGCTCTTTGTATTTATTGGTATCTAGAGAAAAGAACACGATTGAGCTGGTAAGGTAGCTCGGACTTGGTTTTCTCAATTAGTTGAACTGATTCAGTTTGTGTGTGTGTCTGTGCTAGCCCACCTCCCCCCTCCCATCTTATTTGATTTCCAAATGTATCCCCCACTCGCTCTGTACAGTTTAATCATAAATAGTTTAATAAATCGTTGTTGTTTGTTTTTCAGTTAAGATTCTTGTGCTCATCCATTTCAGCAGAAAGAGGAAGATTCTGTCATTTTGATGAAAAATGATCACACCACTTTGCCGTTACACTATGTATCAACCTTTTCCTCTTGCGTTGCCTCCCAAGGATCTTGAAAATCCCATGGCATGAAAGATTGTACAACACTAAGATTCTATCACGAACGGGTATTCTCAGAATCTTCGCAATCCGCAAGACAACGACGCCTGCGCTGGCTTGGTCATGTTCGCCGGATGGAGGACTATCGCATCCCGAAAGTCTTCCTTTATGGGCAGCTCGCGACTTGCTCAAGAAAAACTGGCCGCCCTCACCTCCGTTATGTGGATGTAATCAAACGGAACATCAAAACAGTGAATATTGATACTGACTACTAGGCAGACATAGCCCTAGACCGCACTATGTGGAGAGAGATGGTGACCAAGAAAGCTATAGCCAGCGAAAAAAACTTGGGCCTCAGCTCTGGAAGAAAAGCGTTCCAAACGAAAAATGGCTGGCTTCTCTACCACCAAAAGAAAGTTATCTTAACCTGCGAAATATGTGGACGGGCGTGTCTCTCCAAAATAGGGCTCCACAGTCACATGCGAAAATTCTTCTACGCCCATAGGAGGCCAACA
The DNA here is from genome assembly GCA_030265305.1 of Biomphalaria pfeifferi. Taxonomy (NCBI): domain Eukaryota; kingdom Metazoa; phylum Mollusca; class Gastropoda; family Planorbidae; genus Biomphalaria; species Biomphalaria pfeifferi. Next base: position 11,291 of record JASAOG010000019.1, read on the forward strand.
ATAAGTATCAGCAATAAAATTTAATACATATCTCTATATAAAGTTTTTCAGTAACATAAAAACTTTACATTCTTTTGTTTCGAAAACTAAAGACTATATGCTGGTTTTAGAACCCTCGACTGATAGAAATGTTGGGCCAAATATTTACATTGAAAACTCATACAAGAAAACGTTTGAATATAAATCTAGACAGAATGATATTGTATATCTTAATCATGTCGCACTGACGTCTATCGAGCTATATCTGGACGAGGCTTGAATTTCTTTATGTTTTTTTTTTTTTTCAATTTTATTTTCATTTCTTCACATTCCCCGGCATTTCAAACAAATAAACTTATACAGACACGTTGGCTTAAACATATGCACACACAATGTAGAAGTTATTGCCCTTATTCGATATCAAACAAAATAATTAGGTTCCAAAATTTTATTGACTAATTGGTCTATTATTAATTGATTAATATTTTGTTTAAAGTTTAAATTTAATCCGAGAATGGGCGTGGGAGAAATAACGTGTGCACACGTTTTACCAGACAGACAGAAAGGCAAAGTAAATTGATATAAGCTTTGTAAGCAAAAAAAAAAAATTATTCTAAACACTACAGAACATTCCAAGACTATAGTTACCACTTAGAGACGGTTATCCGATTCTTGTAGACCTACTTCTTTTCTTTCTTTTCATTTAAAATAAAAAAAAGGAGAAGGTTTTAAGAAAAATCTGATCACGAATGCAATGATTAAAGTCAGTGCCAAAGACTTAAAGACGTCCGCTAGACACCATTTAATCGTGGCTATCAAATTCAACCAACAAGATGCAGAATTTATTTCTTCCCCCAGGTCGACGTGTCTGGGGTCAAGGCTTTGTGAGTATGACAAATTCGTGGCAAGAAATTTAGCATGTATGTGCAAAACCTGAAACCTCAGACGCAAGATAATATGTGGGCAATTGATTGCCATGCTCTACCCTCAGGGGGGGGGGGGCATACACAGAGAGGCGCCTATACATGTTCATGGTTAATGGCGGTGGGAGAGGCTCCGGGAGCACGTTTTGCTCACTACACCTCTGCACCCCGGAATTGTAACGTTTTTATATAGGTGTAGGTAATGGCGTGCTAAAGACATGACAAAATGGAGGGCACTATACTGTCCTGAAATATCCTACTTCTCCCAAAAAAAAAAAAAAAATTCAAAAAAAAAATCTTTACTAATGATTACTAGACACTTAAAGGTATAGTGCGACTTATCAACACCAAATTTGAGCCTCAGGACAGGACACAAAATGAATAGGTCTCGTGTACCATAACATGGAGTAGAGCAAAACCTCTGGTATTGCACGGGAAAATGAAGACTGGGACGTCCAAAGCAAGACTTAACTAGCCGTAGGTTGAGATGATTTTTTAAACACAAACACACAGTACTAGAGAAACCAAGAAAATGCGAAGAAATGCCCAAATGCTAAGAGCTGCAAAAGATAATTAAAAAATCATTTAAAACTAAAAAACGACACATTTAATGGACGGAGAACTTGAAACCAAAACATAATTGTCTTCTATCTCACACCATCTCCTAGCCTCGAACACACGCACACACTCGCACGTGAACAATAACAATAGTAATTATTGTTATATGAAAAAACGAACAAATATTCATTCTCTGGCACTGCCACTGTCAAGCTTCGGTTAGAGAGAAACAAATGTCATTGTAGCCCCCCTTTCAACAGTGCTCACTTGAGAAATGTTCTGGTGATGTGTCAAGTCTGAAGCAGTACCGCCCTCTGACAGGCAACGAGAATCTCTTTAGGGATGTTAAGGGGCCTTGAAGGTAGTTGTGAGGTCAGTTGTCATTATCCAGTCAGTTGATATAACAATATTGTTATTTTAGACTTCCATAACATCTTAATCTCCACGCTTAGGTTTTCATATTTTCTTTGATTTTCCACTTCGGTTTTTCTTATTTTATGAGATAGTAGTACGTGATGTTTATGACTTTAGCGGCTTTTTCTTTTTTTCTCTATTATATTATTTTTATCATTATTATAGAAAGGAATCCATTCATGATTTATCGATAGAGCTCACGATGAAATGACATGTATATCTTCAGAACACCATGCATCAAGGAATTGAAAATTAAACAAGGTAATATAAATGTGACAGAAGGGTGTAGACAATGTCAGTGTAATAATAACTGTGTAAGAACTATGAAAGAGATGTAAGCACTGTAAGAGACATGTAAGTACTCTGAAATTTACGTTAGTACTGTGAAAGTGCTGTAGAAACATCAAAAGTTAAAAACTCGGTAATCTTCAGATGGTGTAGTCATGTTACACGTCAAGCTCTACCTTTCGATGTAGTTTGACGAACTGAACAAGAAGTTCGGTGCATCCCCTTTAACCCTACCCACCCTAACATCGGTTTCTTTTTAATAAGTATTTCCATCGTAAAGCCAAATATTTTGCCAATCTTATCCATCTGACATCACCTGGGACTAATTTAAGCGCTTTTTTTTTTTCGAACCTGTGCACCGAAGAGAGAGTGATAGCAGTGTGGCACAGGGATACACTTTTAACAACATTGGTGAGTTGAGGTTTGATTGTAATCCATAGTTTCCTTATGTTTAAATGTAATACTAGCGATTGAATACATTTGTTGGGGTGTAGAGCCGAGACATTCATTATAGAAGGCCTCAACACTGACCTGCGACGTCGCAACCCAAGGGCCGTGGAGACCAATAAATCATTGCACGGATTCGTTCACATCTGTGGCGTGGCAACGAACTATTGGTCTCCCGATGTCCACAGGTTGCGACGTTGCAGGTCAGTGTTCGGGCCTACTCTGACGATTGGTCTCGGTAGAGCAGTACCACACCCCCCCCCCCCCGAATGCATGTAAGTTTTAAATTATCTCACGTTTTTTTTTTTACCGTTTCCCTTGAAAGCGTGACACAGGGAGCATGTTTGGTTCTTTTAGGGTTAAATATCAGCTACTAGAATAGTAGCAGATAAAGGATCTAGTTTTAAAACACCTGAAACTTAGAAGTTTAGACAACAATTACACACACACTCACTCATGTACATCAGCACGCCACACGCATACACACACTTACACACCAGACATCGCTAGCTGTTCCCAGTTTACGCTGCACTCTGCACCCGTCTCATAGAGCCGTGCTAACCCTTTATTTGCTTACTATCTATCGGCACCCCGTGTGTATGCGCGCTGCCGAGAGACAGGATTGCGCAATACAATGATTGAAAGTCAAGAGCACGGTCAAACCAAAACAAAGTCGTTGTCCCATGAGCCAATTTTAGGAAAACACAACGGCCTTTTTATAGTTTTCAACATAAGAGAATGAAATAACAAATCACGCACTAATAAATTATTGTTAATGATGACCCTACTTTGTTGGTTCGGAAGAGTGTGTCAATAGTATAAAGGAAGATTGGAATTATTGACAAGGAATATCCTCCACATTCAGATTGGATGACATATATATATGACTGAATATAATATACATATATATATTACTGTAAAAAATATTGGATGACATGTATATATGACTGAATATAATATACAAATATATATATATTACTGTAAAAAATATTGGATGACATGTATATATGACTGAATATACTATACATATATATATATTACTGTAAAAAAAATTTCTGTAATTCTGTAAAAAGAAAGTGTTCTTTTCAATCCGACGATTATTAATAGTCCTAAATTAAAATCAATGTATCTTTTTTTTTGCATATAAAATGGCGTTACGATATTTATATACAAATATTTGTATTATATACAATACATTTTTATCTCTTTTTTTTTATTTACATAAGAATTATGATTATATTGCACAGATACATTACACGAGTCGAGTGTAAATTATTAAAGATACACTGCAGTCAGCTCAACTCTACCAATGAGTGCTGTCCAAGAGATAAGCCGCACTTCCGTCGGAGGTGGGGGGCAAGAGATGCTAATCTGGGATAGGTGACTATTTCGTTAACATTTACTCTCCCACATCCTCCGCTTATCGCCACATTTACCACACAAGCGCACAAAGAGTACACACAAACTGTATATAAGCTTTGTCAACAAAATGTAGAACTATATTATCCGAGATTTGTGTTTAAAATCCACAGGGCGACGCTATGAAATGCGAGTACGGCGCCTCAAGCCTAACCTGGCATGGGCGGAGATTTGGGTTATCTAGCCCGTGGGCAATCAAAGCAGCCTGATGTTAAGAAGGGCGGGCTGTGTTGACGCCACACTTTATATCCATGAGAGAGTGATGTCAACTGGACTGAGGGTACTTTTTTAAGTCCCTTGAATCGCATTAAGTGGCAAAATTTCTAAATAGGGCGACTTGGTGAATTATTATTTTTTAGAGAAAAAGAGAGAGAGAGAGAGAGAGAGACAGAGAGAGAGAGAGAGACAGAGAGATCTAGACTCGTCGAATGAAGTTACAACTAAGCATACTTAATACAAAAAAACATCCCATGTCAAAGAGAAATTGCATTGGAATTCGGTCTCAGCAAAGAGCAAAAACTGTAATATTACTTTTTATTTTGGCCAACAATTTTGATAGAAAGATGTGCAAGACAAAAAAAAGGTATGAGGTAACAAACACGTGCTGAAGGTTAAACATTAAACACGTTACATTTAGCATGCTTTACACAAGATAAATAAGACGAATTGCATAAGGGGAGGATAATGAAGTTTTGCCATTTCCGAAATAATCTAATAATACTGTTTACCTCCCTTTTTATTTCAGTAGCGTGGCCCCGAAAATGCATTTTTTTCCAGTGAATAAAAAAATATGTATACGTAAAAATTGGTTTGGCATAATTGCATAAAAGTCTAACCAGCGCAGCTCAAAGCATTATAAACACGAACACATGTGCCGTGGTTTGTATCAAAAGAAAACCTTGGGTAGGATTTGAACCCAAACCTATCAATAGCAATTTTTTTTTCTTCTGGGAATAAATCGGAAGAGATCTTTCTGAAGAGCAGCAGCCATGATTATCGTACGCTAGTTCAAAAGTTGGAAAGCTCAAAACCCAGATCATCTTCTGGTGAGAAATGAAGTCACTATTCTTGCAAGTCAAAGCAATTTGAATCTTCTAATCAATTAGAACTAAGGTCTTCTTCCTTCCATTCCATAGTCTGACGGACCGTTGGGGCACCACACAAGATCTGGTGACCGCCCTTGTCCATTCCTCTGTGTCTTTTGCCTTTATAGAATTTCCTTCAACTAAGGTCTAACAAAGCTCAAAAATGTTAAAGTTGTCTGATGTTTGAAACGAAATTATCTTTCATAGGGTCTTAACTTTAAAGCCAAAGGGTGCTAGAGATTGGAATAATAACGTCCATACTCGCTCTCCTTTTCCAGCAGTCCAGCAAACAAGGGATACAACTCTCATAAAGAAAAACTACTGATCTACAAATACCGTCCAACAAGGCATTTCTAACACGAAAGAACCTCTCAGAGTAATGATCTTATAATTTTACATCAAATACAACAATAAAGAGCGCGTTATAAACAATTCCAATCCCAGTTTCATGTTCCTCAGTGATCTACTTTTACGGTAAAGTAAGTATCACATGGGGGTATATAAATGATATAAAACTTCTGGGAACCGTTGCTTTTTTGGGCTGCCATTGAGTACAGTCAACAGTAAAAAAAAACACTTCTGAGAAAAGACTGCTTTGAGTACAATTTGTTTCGGCTAATGGGCTAAATGTTGGCTAGAAACATCGAACGTTTAGATTAGAACACATAATCTATTCCTGGGAGTACTACAAATGCATAACATATACAAAAGAAAGTTAGTGTCGAGAGAGTCAATGGAATGAAGACGGTAGGGGAAGAGAGACAACCAAGACCAAGGAACAGACACAGAGAGAGAGAGAGAGAGAGAGAGAGATTTCAAGTTAATAACATCCCGCATATTCTCATCACCCAACTTAATCTTCCCCCATCTTTACCTACTAAGAAAATAATGTTCCGATCATAAAACGTATATGTCGGCCAGATGAAGGCCTCGGGCCTGAGGAATAGAACAGTACAAGGTAAAGTAGTGAGAAAAAAAAAACGGGACTCGCGTAGAAAATATCTGAAATATTTGTTGAGTAAATTTGATGGAGAGTAGCAAGGAGAAGCAGACGTGAAGGGTTTGGGAGATTTCCGTATGAAGTACCCGGATGATAGCGGAATTTGATACTAGCTCCAGTCCCCCCCCCCCCCCTTCCTACTTCGGGGAGGGTGGAATGTTTACATGGTGTTAAAAAGCTATCTGGAAGGCGAGTGGAGGGTGCTTGGCGAGAGGAAAAGCAGAAGGTGTAACCTCATGGAGGGCTACAAACTAAAAAGAAAAGGGGGGGGGGGGGCGTTAACTATTAGAGAGGATGTAACTTCTGGATGCGCGTCAAAAGGGCAGAAAAGGGAGGGGCGTTAACTATTAGAGAGGATGGAACTCCTGGAAGCGCGTCAAAATGGCACCTCTATGTGGACTCTTTGCTTGCTCCAGTTTTTCTCCTTTGTCTATTTGTTGATCACAGACGGACTTATTAAATAAATTGAGGCCGCTCGTTCAGTCGGGGGGCGTGGGGGGGGGGCTGGGGGCGCTTCAAGTTAATAATAAAAGAATGAAACAAAAGAAATGTTTACAACCTTTAGGGGGGAAAAAAAGGGAGGAGGGACTGTTAACAACGAAGTGCCCGAGGCGGTAGTTTAAAGGGTGTTGTGTTTACTAGGGTGCTCAAGGTACAGCGAACACCAAAACGCCTAGGAGTTTTCTGTGAACTTAACACTGAGGAAAGCATCGTGTTTAGAACAATACTTTTGAGATGATCTTTTCTGTCTGGACTTCTGTGATCAAATAAAGAACGCAAAAGACCAAATAAGAATTTTTTTAAATAAAAAAAAAAAAATTTAAAACTATGTATTTTCAATTTGCAAAACTTCATCACGCGATCCTCAGATTATATTACGAAAATTTAAGATTTGTAAATACATTGCTAAAAGTCGATTTTTTTGTTGTTGCGTTGAGTACTTAAAATTTTAAAGACCGCTAGAATTGACAAATATAATTATTAGAATTAATTATACTAATGTTATGTCTCTCTCTCTCTCTCTCTCTGTTTACGCAAATTGCGATTATTAAAGAAAAAAAATGATTACTGGGACTCAGAAGACGCACCCCATCCCGATTTCTAATCAGACACATTTAGTTTATGAGATCGATTTATGTATTATGCAAGTAATATGTGTCTCTGTGAGGGCGTGTCTGTGTTTGCCTTGTTGAGTGATGCGATTTTCAATGACCCTCAGGAACCTGTGGTTTTATTGTCGGTTTATCACAGAAGTTATCATCATAAAATTATACCTTGATTCAAGTGAGCAATGCGAGCATGATTTGATGTCACGTGGAGGCCATCAACCGTTGTCTGGACCACAACTATCTGCCCAATATTCTTGACCCTTGACCTCTTCAACAAAAGACCCCACGCAAGGCAGACGTGATGGAAAGAAACCTTTTTTGTAAGTGACAGTATCTCAACAGCAAAAAGCCACGGGAGGGGAGAGAAACAAAATAAAAGGGAGAGCATCCATCGGATTCTCCTCACACCTGCATTTGCCGTCAAAGAGTTCAAGTGATTCGCGCCAAAAAAAAAAAAAAAACACCCCCAGAAACAAGGGTGGAAGTGGCCGCTAAATGTCAACAGCGATAAAAGCGTGGCGGGGGATCGCTGCCCTCTGCAAATCCCCCCCCCCTCTCTCTAAATGACATGTGCTGAGAAGGTAGGCCGAGACGGGGGCGGGGAAAGCAGTAATATTATACAAGCAGGGGGTCCACATTACATCATGTGTAACCCATCCCGGGGATGACTCCTTCAGGCCCAATGTAAAAACAAGCCAAGACGAGCCATATGTGTATGATTTAATATTTCTGTCGTTATGGGAGGGAATAGATTCAGTTCAAAATATCTGAGCAAACTCTTGGGGGGGTGAAAAAAAAAGCATTAACGCTTTTAATATTCTCGCTGACGGTGGAACGCATTTTCGCCATCACATTTACCATCGGCTACATCGGTAATCTTCTGGATTTAACTCGCGCGGAATTTTTTGCTTCAATTTTGTTTCCAAGCTGTCAAGATGTGGGATTCACGTCTGCCGCACTTTCCAGCGTTTGGTAACTTAACTCTTTTTCTCCTAACTGACGATACCAGCGTTGATTCTACCAGAATGTGGTAAATAATTACGGAGAGAAAGAGTTAAGAAAATTAGAACAGTAGAACCACTATGAAGTAGGCGTGATGGTTATTGTAAGTGGTGTAACTGATGTTGACCATATTACAGACGACCACTTTTTTTTTTCTCTTCAATTATTACAATCAATTTCCAATGTGCTACGTCAAAACGATACAATGAATTTCATCTCAAGACGAGTGGTTTCTTCTTTGTATTTATAATGACGCTCAATAGATCTTCAACTTTGGGGCTTTGAGTTAGGTTGTACAAATATTCACTTTTACCTGTAAAAAGGTGACTTTTAGAGGCGGAAAAAAACACGCCAGGCTCGGTAAACTGTGCGGAATCAGTGATGAATTGTAAGCCCAGTTATTTACAAATTTAATAACATAAGGGCAGTAACTACTTTTTGATACAACGGAAAGAAATGAGAAAAGTCAGATCCCCAAAAAGAATTGTAAGCCCAGTTATTTACAAATTTAATAACATAAGGGCAGTAACTACTTTTTGATACAACGGAAAGAAATGAGAAAAGTCAGATCTCGTGACAAACATAAATCGAACGAAAAACAAAGGCTATAATTTCATACAAATAAAAAGGAAAATCTTACAAAGTACTTTTTTTAAAAAAAAAGTATACAAGGGGAAGAACCGCAATATCAATACCATATCTCTCAATATTGCAGGCTTTAGCTCCTTTTTACAATATAAAGTGGTGAAAAATAGTACAGTGAATTAGTGACAGACAGACAGACGGACGGACGGAGTGAGTTAATATACGCTTTGTAAAAATGGAAAGAAAGAGTTATAACACAAATGGTTCCACGACAAATGATTCACCATATAATCATTCAATCGTTCACGACAAATGGTTCACAATTAATGGTTTACAGACAATTGGTTCACCCAATAAATGGTTCACACGACTAATGGCTCACAGACAATTGGTTCACCCAATTAATGGTTCTCACGACTAATGGCTCACAGACAATTGGTTCACCCAATAAATGGTTCTCACGACTAATGGCTCGCAGACAATTGGTTCACCCAATAAATGGTTTACGCAACTAATGGCTCACAGAAATTTGGTTCACAGAGTAGTAATATTTGGTTAATGTTCTTGTCGCAGTTCAGTTTGTTGACACTGAAAGTGCAGACAGGGGAGGTTAAACATCATAACCGTTGTCCAGGGTGTAGACATTAGTGCTGTGTTAAGGCTACATGAGAAGGGGGAAGTATGGAAACAAACTGTATAACTAATTCAGGCTGTCAACAACAACAACAAAAAAAAAAAAAAAACACTGTACACATTGCGTGCGATATGAGGAGACTGGTAAGATTGATCTATGACTATGTTGGCGGTATGTTTAAATGAGTTACTGAACAAATGAAAGACTAAAGTCGATAGAAAGTAAGCTGATATCAGAAAGCGTGGGATGATATGAGAGAGAGAGAGAGAGAGAGAGAGATTTATAAATGAAAGGCAAAACGATTGGTGAGAAGAGAAAGAAAGATCTATTGGGAGTAAACGAGCTTGGGGTGGGGGGTGGGAGGAATAGAAAATTGAAACGAAAGAGATGATGAAGAGGAAGGCTGAGAGGGAGAGAGAGAGAGTGCTCTGCTCTCAGGTGAAGACGGGTGAAAGCTAGTACGCCCACAGAGCAGTGCTGTCTGGAACTACTAGTAGCCACGAATGTTGACCCGTCTCTCGGTGGAGATGAGATCGGGAAACACAAATAAAGCCAAGCGATAATGAAGAACAGGGTGTCGAGAAATGCATCGAAGCACCGCACACAAGGCGTCGATCTGTTGAGAAGGACACCCGGTTGAAAAACGAGTTTTTTTTTTTAGACACCGGGGGGGGGGGGGGGGGGGTTAATTAGCTAAGACGAGTATTGGACATCGATGTTGGAATATACTTTTTCAGGAACTTTTTTTTATTGGCTAACCAAAAAAGAAAGATTACAAAGATTAATTCATTAAACTTCATTTTTTATGTATATCTTCAAACTATAAAACAGTGAAGCTCAAACTCTACATTCAAAGTACAATTATTATTTTTATATTTTTGTTTAAAAAGCTATGGTTGTAAACATTCCGGAAGTGGTTATCTGACATGACGATGCCATTTTAGCGACAAAAAGAAAATGTGATCGATTATGTGAATATAGTTAATCTTGTTCGACTAATTGGCGACTTGTCTGGGAATCTAAAGTAAAATTATCACGAGAACCACTGAAGCTTTGAAGGAAAAAAAAAAGACAAGATTGAAATCGATCAACTGGGTAAGAGCGACGGTGGGAATAATGGTGGGTGCTAAAGGTCAGAATGTATCTAATCACTGTCGATGACGTATGTGCAGTGAATCATTAACAAAGCCAGACAGAAACGGTTTCTATTTGCAGCCGCAAACTGTAAACTGATCATGAAATCGGTCTGTGTCTATAAATAGCACGACCAACAGTCCCGATTTAAGACTGCTTTAAACTGCTTTCAATTCTACTGACGGGAGCAGATAATTCTGCTAAATAGGAAAAATACCATAATTGTGGGAATCAAGCAAAAAGTGAAATCGCTCTAAGGAGCAACGGAGGAAACTCGTCATTGTTGTTCTCTTCCAAAAGTCTAAGGGAATTCATTAAGTCGTGCGATTACTTCATGGCGGACCGGGCTTAACTCTTTCTCTCCGAACTGACGATACCAGCGTTGATTCCACCAGAATGTGGTAAATAATTACGGAAAGAGTTAATAAAGTGGTTCTAATCTTTCGCCGCCGTGGCCACAAACCAGAGAACCGATGTGTTTAGAAACGTTGGGTGTGACAAGTCGTCTTTCCCAGCAGACGGCCAACTTTTGATGAATGTTTTATATTCATAGAGCTAGGTCACATTAAAGACACACTTGCTTGTCTGAATGCGTACATCTAGGTCACCTGGGTCAGGCGCGGGGCCAGACGAAATGAGGAGCCAGGTGATGCATAAGAACAAGGGGACGAAGACTGACGCAGAGGCCCCTGTTGAAATGAGGAGCTCTGTGATGCAGAAGAACGAGGAACAAGGGCCTGGTACAGGATGGAGGAAGGGGATGGGGGGAGGCTAAATCAGAGATGATTATCGTCACTGTTAATTAGGTTTACGTAAAACACGTCTGGGCGGGGACTCTGCAGCCGTGGTATTCGAGTGGGTGCGATGACCTGACTCACATACCGCGCTGCGCTCACACTACAAAGCCAGGCTGAGTTAGCAGAGAGTACTGTTACTCAGCCGACGGCTCGAAAGACGCGATCTTCTACCCTCTTCCTTGTTGGTAGAGAGAAATTATTTTATCCTCATTTTTCAATTCTTTGATTGGTCCATCTTTTTATTTGATTACAATTTCAATCTTATTATATTTTTTCCCCTTTGTCTTGTTAGATTTTTCTTTAACTCCTTCTCTCCGTTATTAATTTCCACGTTCTGAGGAAATGATTAATTTTGTCCATTCGCAGTTCACTCCCCTATTATGATTGAACTTCAATAACTTTGTTTGTTATGATAATTTTTTTCTTTTTGTTTTGGTATAGAATTAAAGGTGAAATGCGAATGAACTCTTCTTACGGAATACCAATTAAAGTTTATCAAAGCAAACATTCATTTGGTGTATTGAGGTCAAATCAACGACGGTATCGTCAATTAAGAAAAAAAAGAGTTTCGACGTCCAATTGATTCCTATTGATTTTCTTCATGGTATACTATAAAATGAATACAGTAGGATGGGTAATGTTTTCAAAATGTGTACACTAAATGATGCGGAAATTGTGAGTTCTAAAGATGCTTCTTAAAACTTCCACTGAGCAGAAGTTGGGAAACAAACCCAGTTATCACCTGAACTAAAACCCAAGCTCGCATGAGAGTTTTTTCAAGGCATAGTGTTGTTGTTTTTTCCATACAGCTAATTTTTGTTAAACTTCAGCCATTTTATTTAACTTGTTTTGTTTCTTTAAAAAAAAATTGAAAAGTTTTCTTTAATGACAGAGGGATATGCATTTTCAGAAAGAAAAAAAAAAAAGCGTAAATGCCTAGTTTTGTGGTACTTACCATTTAAGTCTCCAGATCTTCCATAACTGTAGGATCGAAAGTAAGCAGCATCTGGAAGGAGAACAAGAAAAGGTTCAAGTTAAATCAGGTCTCACAGAAGGTCAACTCGTGTCTTTCTGACTGCATCAAATTCACATCTACAGGCTTGAGAGATACATCAGGAAGCAACATTCTTTTTTTAAAGGGGGAAACAACCCCGAAATGATTTTTTTGTTGTTGTATGTTTGTTGTTAAAGTTGTTTTCTAAGACTTGTTTGCTATTTCCTTTAAGTGGAGTGTGTGGGTGGGTGGGGGGGGTGGGGGTGGGGGGCTTGTTGGGAAGTTGCCCAAAGTTTTAACCAGTATGAGGTTCCGAAGAATTCTTTGTCTTAACAGTAGCTGGCACTGTGACACTCTCTAGAGGTTAATTAAGGTAGCCCCTGGTTCGCATCAAACATGTATACTATTTTGATAGCACCTTTTTTTTTATTACGCTGTGTAGCCACAAAAGTATTTGTTTATATAATAAAGCTTTTTCGAAGAACTCAAGGCTAGAGCTACGGAAACTTCCGAAAAAGTCACCAGTCAAGTGACTCAGCATGACTAAGGTGTAAAGTATACAGAGAATTCTCAATCGGTGTAGTTGCTGTTAGCATGCGATCATTTCCATTTGTATCATTATTAACAATGTCTTATTTTTTATATTTCTAGGCACTTAACAAAATTCCCAACAGACCATCTCCCCCAAACCGCACAAAAAAAGCGCCTAAAAATGGAAAAGGCTTGTCATTTTGATTCCGTGACCAGCTTACAGCTATTTAAATCTCTATTACATTTTCAGACGTTAAGGAAGTAGATATTTGTTCATTTCACAAAAGTACAAGAAACTTCAGCAGCAGGAGAGCATGTACATTAATTCTGAAAAACATGAATAGATGCCATTTAAATTAGGTAAATTCGTGTTGTTTCAGTTAGCAGTTGGTGTTCTAATACAGAGGTTCTCAAACTTTCTTTACCCTTTATATAGTCCAAACTTTTCCAAGGACCCCTTAATGGAAAAAACTATATAAATGTGGAATATGTTTTTTTAAACAAAATTTGAAGTATCCTTATTTAAAACATGGGTTTAAGTTCTTCGTTAGTGGATATTTCAATACGCTGTCCCTGCATTGGTATGGATTCATATGTGAATTGAATATGAGTTTGCCCACTCGCAAAAGGGCTCCATAACCAGTCACGAATTTTCAAGTGAAAATGACTTCATATCTTTGGTTTAGAGAGTCATAGAATAGTAAGTAATAGACACAGTAAACAACGGTGAGGGACGGGTTGATTATTATTCAAATTATCCGATAGGATATCGAAGACATTTATATAGTATTCAATTTTCATCTTTCGGCGGAGTCCCTTCGCTCGTCTCGCGAACCACAGTTTGAGACTCACTGTTATAATACACGGTATCTAAGAAAGAACAATAACTCGGTCAGTCTTGGTGAAATTTTAATAGAGGACTCTTAACAGAATCTAGATCTGCAAAGAGAAGTTAGTCAGCATACTATAGGAAGAGAAACTACCGGTTGTAATGTCATCGATAGTTCCCCTTTTTTCAGTCCTAGCGATCTATAGGGCAGATAATGTTCAGGTCACCTGTTTCTTACTCCAACGGTTAACGAGCAGGTTGTCATATGGCCAGCACAACGACCAACGCCCCCTTTACTTCCCCCAACGAAAATCAGATACCCATTAGAGTTGGGTGACTCAGGGGCGCCCTAAAAATCCTGAAATTCAAAATCCGAGTCTTCACCGTAAATCGAACCTAGGACCCCCCTAGGTGTGGAAGTCAAGCGCTTAGCCACCACGCTATGACGAAAGGAATATTATGAAATATTTGTGTTTGTTTTAACGTCTAACTGTCTAAAAAGCTGTGCATGTGGTAGTATTATGGGACGCTGCCCACACCCATTATAAAGAACTCGAAACGTATAGAACAAATAAAAAACACACATATACATAGGATGTAGTAAGCAAACAAAAACAAACAACAAAAAAAAAGAACGTCACATAAGACTAGATGACATGAATGCTACAAGAAAAGTATAAAACAGTGGTGTACAAACTACTGCCCGAGGGCCAGAAACTAGCCAGCTCGTGTTATCCGGCCCGCCGAAACCTCCGCATTTAATGCAATCATGAAACTGCCGATGTTGGGCTCCATTGAATTTTTTTTTGTCAGTGATGCGGCCAGGCAAACGAGTGTCAAGTATTTATAAGGACCCTAAGTTGTGCACCACTCACTTAGAAAATTGACAAAAGGAAGCAACGAATTTTAATATTTTTAGCGGCCTTCGAAAGGGGAAAAGACGCTAGTAGTTTTGTGTGGAATGTCCGTCCGTCCCGTTTAGATCTCGTAAACTAGAAAAGTTATTAAAAATCCGACATCACAATATTTTAGACCTTTCAACGTTCTATTGCAAATTCTGAAAGCGAAAAATGTAAATTTTTAAAATCAACTATGCAAACAGTTTTTTTTATAACAACAAACCATACACCATTTTTTACAACAATTGACCATCTATCGCAAAAAAAGGGGAGACAATTTAGTAAGTGGTATGTAGCATATTTTTAACACATTTATGCAAATTGTGATAGTCAAAAAAAATTTTTTTCTTTTTTTTTAAAGAGAAAAAATCTATTTCGTATGCATACACGCAGAAAACAATTTAAAACATCAATTAATAAGTAGTGTTTTATATACATGTAAACTACAGTGGCACACAAACATTGGATTGGGGGTAACTAAAAGAAAAAGAATGTCTACATCTCAAATCGCCCACCCCCCACCACCACCGCCTTTTTTTTTTTTTTTTACTTATTCTTATAAATATCTAGGCCACTGTCTCAAGGATTAATCAGAAAGCATGTACAACGTTCAAGCGACTTGAAACTCCAAGGACTAACATTGATTAAAAACGCAGGTGTTCGTCCTTTCCGTGTTGTGCCCCCCCCCCCCCCCAAACTCTGCCCACTATTGTATTACATGGATTGATTAGTTTCAGGTGTTGGACAAATTCACTCTTGTCTCCTCTGCACGGTAAATGTTTCCTTTCTTTTCTTTTTTTTTTTCTACAAGAACTGCCGCGAGGAGAAGTGCGTCTATTGTCTAATCACAATTGTGAACCATTTGGGGTGGGGGGAGGGAGGGAATCTGGGAGAAGGTTTCTGTGCTGCCTTTTAAAAAAACAATCAAATGAAATAAAATGCTAATGAATGTTTATGGTGTTTAAACTGCATAGCTATTATTCAAGTTCAATCAGCTGATCAAAACGAGTCTAAATGGCTAGAAAAAGAGAAATAATAATCTTGTTTATTTAAAGCGTTAAAGAAAATGATACTTATTAAAGCTTAAACAACGTAAAGCCTATATAAAGATTACTTTGCAAAGCGTAACGTGAGTCAATTTTTTTTTATGAATGGGTCAGGCTTTACCACTTCGAGAATAATTTGGGAGCGTAAAATATATGGAATAAACCAAAGTATAAACAATAAAGTCTGAATCTTTGCGCACACACTCACAAATATGCATACATTAAGCCTGTGACATCCCTTTGAAAAAAAACAAGAGGAGAATGGTGTCAGAAAAGTGGAACGACTTAAAACATTAAAAACCTGAAACTGAAATAAAAAAGAATGGACGGTAGCATTTATGTGGGCCCACCCTTCCTTTTCACCGCCTCTGGATAAACACAAATTACAGCGAAAGGAGATCTAGGAAACATAACTCCCGGGCACCTGGAAGCTAGACAGGTAGATACACCAGGGAACAGGTAAAAAGAGATCGTCGCCCTCGGTGAAAGGCTTCCGAAGTTGCGGTTCCGCCACCCCCCCCCCCACCCCACACACACCTGAGAAACATCGCTAAATTACACCACCTACCCCTTCATACACACATAGTGACACACATTCACAAACTCTTTACTCCTAAGACTAAAGGAGAAAAAAAATTAAAAAGGAATTAGCCAACTACTGACAAAAAACAACAAAAAAAGGGCAGATCTATAAACCCAGTTGGTAAAAGCGATTTAGAAGTGATGCTACCGTTTTCAAGGTGGCTACTCGTTTGACTATTTCAAAATACTGTCATGGTTTGATCCTTCTACATTCCTCAGGGGAATCAGTATGTGATTATTGAGCTCACATTAATAGTATCAGCTACCTAAAATAGTAGAAAAGTGAAAATTAATGTGCCAATTTTATTTACGATAATATCCCCCCCCCCCCGGTCCCAAAAAAAAAACCTTTTCCTTTTTTCCGTAAAAAAAAAAATTCACTGCTTCGCTCTGTTCTTCTTTCATTCTTCCGTTATCTATCACTTTCTTACACACACTCTCTCTCTCTCTCTCTCTCCATATCTTTCCCTTTAAAAATACATAAATATTCACTATCCCATCTCTTTTTTTTTTCTCTCTCCCCCCCCCCCCCCAACATGTGTTTAAAACCACGTATATTCAGGTCATTCCACTCAACTTATTGTTCAGGTTGGTTATCCAAAATCAAAGTGGCCATCGGTCAGCGACACCTGAATACCAACCACAAACACCCAGGCTACCCAGTCTTCGTCCAGTCCGCCCAAGACATGGAAAGTATCACCCCCCCCCCCCCCCCCCCCAAAGTACGCGATGTCCCGCGATAAAAATCCATCTCTCCAAACCTGTTTTCTTCTAAATCAGCTAATAGCCTAGGAAAGTAGATGAGATTAACACTACGACAACAATAGGGCCCACTTATGCGTGCTGTCGACATCTTCAGAAACGCTCCGCTCCAACCCCCTTCTCTTCCTAAGCATCATATTCCATTTTTCTTTATTAAGTTAAGGCAAATTCCGGTAACTCACGTCCACTACTTTTCTTAGTTTACCCAGGGTCGTGTCCCTTCTATTAAAAATAACAATACATGTGTGTAGCAAAAAAAAAAGGGGGGGGGGGGGGGGGGGGAGGGACATTTTGTTCCTACGAGAGGAGCTAAGTCTGCCAAGACTATTTTCTGACTTCACCCTGTGGTTAAACATTGTTAGAATACCAAGTCTGAAAAAAAAACGAAAAAAAAAAAACCGAAGAGATTTCGTCCATTTAAATCCGGGAACTCTCGGAACACTGCGCGACCAGGATAAGAATGGGAAGAGGGGTCAAAAGGGGGCGAGGATTTCACCCTCAATCGACTCGAGGTGAATTTAGGGCATCTTAGGGGAACCGAGATGCCATTTGAAAAATAAAATAGTGGAAAGGTCAAAGGCCAGCGAAAAGGTGTAAGAATGGCGATGGGGAAGAGAGAGAGAGTCATGCTTGACCAAGGGCTAGAGGCTATTGGTGTCAAGAAACATCTCAGTAAGTCCACAGGTGTTGTCAACCAAAAGCACATCGAGACAATACGCGATTTAAGTTTCTTGAAGTGACGCCGTGTTATCTTGATGTTCTAGTCGTGTGGCTCCAGAGCCAGTCTCCCCAGTAGGTGCATGCATTACCATAAAATACATAAATTAGAATAAATGCTCGAAATCCATTTTTACAATAAATAATAATAATACTATTATTATTATGGATATGTCTTCGATTCCGAAGTGTAAGGATGAGTGCAGTGTTTCACATGGTATGCAAACCTAGCTGCGACCTGCATATTTTTCCATATCGGATGCAAGCAAAGCCGTTGCTCGCTGGAGGTCTATTTAATTATTCTTTTGTCTTTCTGCTCATGTCTTAAACTCAAAATTTTATCCACTAAATATCTAGCAGCCTTTCAATACCAGTGTCGTATAGCATTCAAAATAAACAAAATGTTAAAAGGTTATCCCTCGACTCAATCAAATCACTCCAATGGATACGCCTATGTAGCATGGAGGTCTACAACTGTGTGTGCAGCTAATATAAGTAATCAATGTACCATAGAAGCATGTTGGAACATTAAGTATATGCATTTATACAAAAAATATGCTTTAAAAAAAAACAACAGTGAGCAGTATTAGGACTCTTAAGTTTTAGTTGGAAACTACCAAAATCACGAACAATCTTCTTAACTATCGAAAAGGATCACGTCTACTTTCACTTTCGGTCATAACCCTGGTGACGAAAAGGTAAAAGGTTGGCGAGTTAGCGAAAAGTGAGCTACCCCTAGAGAAGCTGTTAAGAATATGGACTCTTGTTTCATGTACCCAGGCCTGCACGACGTCATTCCAGCCCCTTATAATATCTGAAGGTACGAAGAAATTAACAGTACTTTGACATTTTGTTTACAGACGGAAGGAACTTTTTCAGCCTATTTACAAAAAGTTTTTTTTTTTTTTACTGAAATGTGACACATACTGTTTTTTTTTCTAATTGAAACAACAGGATGGCATCAGACAAACAACTGTTTTGTCTTACACTTGGTGCACTCTGTAGCCTTATTTACATTTTAATCCTAATTCTCATAAAAAGTACGATTCGTGTGCTAGTTTCTTTCCTTAACCAGCTACTGAAAGAAATCAAAATTCTGTAGGACGTAGACTTCTTCCTGTCCTCCTCCTTGCACCCCCCGACACCTCAGCAGCTGAAACTAATCCAGACTAGTCGCACCCCTCCCCCCTATCTTTTCACAACACTTTCTGACTCATATCCGGAAATTCTTGGCATTATGCAGAAGTTGTAAGCTTTGCCTTCTCTCTCTCCCAAACCTCCCCCCCCCCTCTCTCTAAGCCCGCCCCTTTCTCTCACATCTGTTTCTACAGCCCCTCCCCCCCCCCCCCCCAAAGCACTTAAACGTGTTCCTGAAGACGAAATATACGGGCTTATCGTAGCAGTTAATGGACGCTTGTTTTTGCTCTAAGGGGGGAAAACAACTATATAGCAGACGGCTAGTGTGAAATGAGTTCTACGGGTGTAGAGTTAGCCTGGTCCTGCAAGTCATCAGTTTATGAAGCAGTACTACAAACCAACATGCGCCTTATTTTAATGCAAAAGTATTCACGTTCTTTTTTAAATCCAAAATGGTTACATGAACAAAAATGCACATCCCAAGTAGTTAAAATAACACCATCAAAAAGGTGTAGGTTGTTATAAGTGTGTGTGTGTTTCTATAGTGACGGCGAGAAGAGGTTGGCGATTGGTTGTGAGTAAAGCAAGATAAACGGTATTGTCGTCAGCGGTACTAGGTAGGACAGACGACTCCATATTGCCAGACTGAAAAGACGTGTTATTGTAGTGAGTTAGATTTTGTTTAGAATACCATTTTATATTATTACTAAAGTCTACTATATTGAATTCATTATCTCAAAGTTGAATTTGTTTATATTATAATAAAAGTTCTATTTAATATTGTTCCCAAAAAAATGTATTCAAGTTATTTCAAATTTTATAAGTTAATCTATAATACGACTACAGCGGCTTGGTGCTACAAGTAACGGCCGTCCACAACATAAGAACTTCAGACTACGATGTACATGATAATCTGTGAGTAGATTTGTAGGAATGTGAAAGCTCTAAAAATAAGTGAATACAGGCAAACTGTTCGAACTAGATGAGAACTCACACACACAGACAAAAATAAAGGGTTCAAACAATTTATTAGTTGAGAAATGTGGGAAGGGCAGACATAAAATCAACAGACCATCTTATGGAGGACAGATGAAGTTGATCAAGTGTACGAGTTTTATGGAGGACAGTTGCAGCTGATCAAGTGTACGAGTTTTATGGAGGACAGTTGAAGTTAAATCAAGTGTACGAGTTTTATGGAGGACAGTTGAAGTTAAATCAAGTGTACGAGTTTTATGGAGGACAGTTGAAGTTGATTAAGTGTACGAGTTTTATGGGGACAGTTGAAGTTAATGAAGTGTAAGAGTTTTATGGAGGACAGTTGAAGCTGATCAAATGTACGAGTTTTATGGAGGACAGTTGAAGTTGATGAAATGTACTTGTTTTATGGACAGTTGAAGTTGATGAAACTGTGCTCCACAAACCACTAAAATAATTAATTTCGCTAAATACTCAGAATATGGGAAAGAGTTCCATTAAGGAAAATGTTTGGGAACCACTGCTCAGGGCAATGTTGGGAGTTGGAAATACGACTTGAGAAGTGGCTTTTATCTGTATCTATTTAGAACTAATTTAGTTCATCCAATAAGACTGCCATTGAGAAGGACACTGCCGGAACTATTTCCTACGTGGCTAAGCGCTTTCACCTCAATGTGAAACCAATGATTCACCTTTGAAGTTTCTATAGCCACTCGATGAGATAGCAGACGACAACAATTGCCTCCCCGCTTTTTCTCGACACCCCTTGCACATAAATGTATTTAGGGAATTGCAACAAGCCAGTTACAAGCAGAACGTGGTTAAGTGTTCTGGCTCCTGGAGGCTGGGATTGTGAACGAAGTCTTAAAGTCTAGAGCAGACGACAGAGTAGTTTTTCGGCCAACATTTAACACGGTTTCATGGGAGTGCAAGTGATACTAATTTGTTTTTTTGGCAGGGTATCCAATACTAAGTATTGTACACTAGATCTAAGTATTTTTTCACAAAAAAAGAAGCGTACAATAATTTTTATTTTTAAAAACAACTATCTTATAAGGCGACAATTTGTTCAAATCTAACTCTCATAAGATCTTCAAAATGTGAACATTAAAAAAAATTGCTACAATGGCTATCTCGAGCCAAGAATTAATCTAAGCAAAAAGGGAAATGACTCTTCTCAACGATTTAGTAAATGTAAGGAAACTGATCAATAGAACCATCTAGCTTCGGATGCCGTCAAGTTTAAGCTGAGCACTTTTAAGTTTTCAAGATTCTGAGCTTCAGTTTCTCACATCATAATCAAATCGTTGGTCAGTCTAAAATACTGGATGCAGTCTTCAAGTACAGGATAACGAACAAATGTAAACTATACAATCATTCTTGATTGTTGTTTATATGTAGGCATTAAACAGCTTGGGCAGTCAGTTTGCATGCAATCGTCTGTCCTGTCTGAATGGTAGGCGGTCAAAGACTTCTCATTTTCTCTTTCTTATCTCAATAATACTGAAAGTTTCCCATAAGGCAGACTGAATATCTAAATAGATTTGAGTTGCCTATCAAGAAATCTCGGGAACAGCCGAACGGATTCGCATGAAATTGTGTGCCTTTTTTCTTCTCTTTTATGTCCTTGCTAAGAAATGATTTTTATACATTCGCAGTCTGAGCGCGATTTATTAGAAATGAAGCTAATAACTATGGCACGAGCACATTCAACAAAACGTGAGTAGATAGTTCTGGGTGTCGAAATACCTAGATTTTGGGTATTTAAAGGCAATATGAGTGAAATATTTGTAAACTTTTTTTTTCACCTTTTGCATTCTCTGCATTAAGATCTTTTCACCTTCATGTAAATGTCACGAGATCAATCAAGCAAAAAGAAATGAGAGCAAATAGTCACTGGAGAAGAGGTGCACTCAAACGAAAGTGTTGGCAAAGTTCTCAAACAGTTTCTCCTCCTGTCGGTCTGGCTTAGTTCTAAACCATCAACAAGACGTGCAGTTATTAAACAGTCTTGTTGTTTACTACAGAACAAGCTGTCAAGACAAAGTCTGACAAGTTTGAGAACGTTTTCAGCTAACTTAAACAAACAAAAACAAAAAAACAAAAAAAAAACGCTGGTTTACATATCAATTGTAAGAAGTACGAACCTCATTCATCCCTTCATTACTAGCTAAAGAGATGCCATCGTGAGAGAGAAACAAGATGCCATAAAATGAGAAAAACAAGATGCAATCAATTGATAGAAACAGACGTCATCAATTGATAGAAACAGACGTCATCGAGTGAGAGAAACAGACGGCATCAAGTGAGAGAAACAGACGGCATTAAATGAGAGAAACAGACGTCATCAAGTGAGAGAAACAGACGTCATCAGGTGAGAGAAACAGACGTCATCAAGTGAGAGAAACAGACGTCATCAAATGAGAGAAACAGACGTCATCAATTGAGAGAAACAGACGTCATCAATTGAGAGAAACAGACGTCATCAAGTGAGAGACAAGATTCCATCAAATGAGAGAAACAGACGTCATCAAGTGAGAGAAACAAGATTCCATCAAATGAGAGAAACAGACGTCATCAAATGAGAGAAACAGACGTAATCAAGTGAGAGAAACAGACGTCATCAAGTGAGAGAAACAAGATTCCATCAAATGAGAGAAACAAGATTCCATCAAATGAGAGAAACAAGAAGACGCCAAATATGAGAAACACAATCGTCATCAAATGCTATGATTTCGAACGTCCTTAAGGAATGAAGTAGTAGACTCTCGTTCTAGTGGTAGCTGCATATGATGTATTAATACGTTTACACGATTTTTGAAATCCATCTTGACTTTTCCCCTGAACATTTTACTACTACAATGGCATCACAAAAATAGACTGAAAATGTCGGCCACCTATTTCTGCATGAGATATTCTTTTCTTTTTTTTTCTCACAAGTATATTTTTGAAACTTACACTGCAAAATTAGATTGACGACTAGTTCTTTAAAATTAGAACATTTCAAGTGCAACTGTTATATAATATTAGCTAGTCTAAATACCAGGAACTCTGGACGCTCAGCGTCAAGCAAAGATATAAAAAAAAATAAAGAACTTGTAGGCAATTATTGTGGTCGGCCATTCATCAAGCGAACTCAAGAAGAGTGAATTTTTACTTTTTTTTTTGTTTGTTTGTTTGTTTTGACTTAGTCTCTCTCTCTTTTTTTCTTTTTTTTAAGCGGAAATGGAATTTTTTAAGTTTTAGTTTTGCTTAGCGGTCACGCCGGAAATTGGTTACGACACAGCGCGGCAGTTTAGAATATAGTCTCGTGGTTTCCGTGTGTCGGCATAGACTGTGATGACACCGACAGCTGGAACAGGTTTGACTCGTTCACCTGTTCACCTTCACCTCTCTTTCAAATAAGAAACTCTTTGGCGTTCGGTGGTAATTAGCTTTCTGTCCGGCGCGTTTTATTGGAACGAGGGAAATTGGTGCGCAAAACTAAAAAAAGGGGGGAGGGTGTATCAAAGACGATGAGCTGCACATGCTGTCGCGGACACTTTTCCAAACCCATAATAGTGTATGATATTAGAGTGTATGGATCTGAGACCTGTGTGCTATTAAGAACGCAACCAAAAGGGGGGGGGGGGGAGCCTGATCTCTATCATGGGCATACGACGGCAAGACTTTCTAATTTTGTTTTGCAATTTTCAGATGTTCCTTCAGAAATGAACGTTATTACGTTCTGGGCCAGACTTCAAGCAGGACGGCAGAAGATGTCAAGGTGCAGGGTTCAAACTTGCGTACCAGACGATCAGTCAGTCATCAGGATACACTAAACAGCGATGCTCTTCTGCATGTCCGTGTGGACAGTGTAAGAGGCACTGTTGATTTTTAGCTGCTCTGGGTAAGGGCCAAGAGCTTCAAAGGTCACAAAGCTCTCGGTATGGCACATATCCCTAATGAGGGACAATTGTAAGCTATTTTAAGGAAGCACCTCCCGAAAACGCTATAAGACCATCCAATGTGTCAGTTAGCCCTCGGAGGTACAAACAATAACAGCTGACAGTAAATAAAAAGAGGAAGCTGGAACACTCTTACAAAGGCTGCCGGACACAAGATCAAAAGGAAAGCTTCAGCCGAAGACGTGGAAAAGAAAACATAAATAGACCTCTGTAGCTATAGTTTTGTCTACGATAGAATTGACAAAAAATATAGGTCAAAGCTGGATCTGAGTAGCACGTCAAAACACTACATTCTTCCGTAATCTTTACACCGTAAAACGAGCCTCAACATGTTAATAGAAATTTTAATCTTTTCCTTTGGAGCTACATGGAATCGGGGATGCACTGATTTAGACAAGATATATCAACTTTATGTCCTTAGGATCACAACAGCTGTAGATGTGTTGATCACATGATTTCAGCTGCAGGCACGAACAAACAGACTGAATAAGCTTAACTATTGATTCTGTTACAATCAATATAAAACAAAATTAATTGGTATGTACGAAACAATTAACGCTGCATTATGCAAACAACCCTAACGACCTTACTCGGTTCGCAAAGCATGCATAATATATAAGTAAGTTCAGCCCTGGGAAATGACGTGATTCTAATTATCGTCTATACGTGTACCCATTTTCTGTGCTGGCCTTTCTTCTTAAGTCACTAGATCCAATCGGAGAGCTGAAATGCTAGATTAAGAGAACAGATATATACTATAATACTATCAAGCAACATGTTTGTTTGTTTTTTGTAATCAATTCCTCCTTTATGAAGATTGTGGTTGTCTTTCTCATGTAAGTTATTTCTTGCAATACCTCAATATTGCAAGGAGTCTTTTCAATGAGCTTCCACAATCAACAAAGGTTCAATATGAGAATGTATCTAAACATATCAAAGAAGAGAACTGATCCACATAACTTTTCCTCAAAAGCTAAATAACAAGGCTGCCAGAGAGGGCTTACAAACGAGTCAACTGTTTTCTATATCCCCCATAAGGGTATAAGCGGCTATTCGTTTTGCGTGGTTTGTCTGAGCTTCCGTCCGTCCGTCTGTCACGTTTAGATCTCAAAAACTATTAATGTTATTGAATATCCGATTTCTTGATATTTTGCAGCTAGCAAAGTTCTAGTCGTAACGGCTACTTTTTTTTTTATATCTTTCTAAAAGCGAACCGTACAGTTTCTTATACGGAAGTTGTGGTTTCAACATAAAACCATCGATCTAACCATTTCGAGAACTGCCTTCGTTAATGGATTCTGGTCGCCTTTTTCTTGTTTATAGAGATACTGCTCAAGTGCATGTCGTGTCAGCGCTTTAAAGGAATGATATCAAATAGTCTGCGCGTACAACTCGAGACACTTTACGCAACCGCATTGCAGCGCAGGGATTTACTGACGACTAGAACCGGCCTTGTTCGTGGGCATTATGGCATAACCAATTAATCAGGCGCGTCTAATGATTTACTTACATTGTTTACAGCCGAGTTTCTGATAAGCGCGTCCCCACTCCCTTTTTTTTCCCCCTCGCTTCAGGCTTACCCACTCTTACCTCGCCCAAGCGTTATCATGTGTGCAGGATGCCACTGGACGGGCCAGACAGCAACGGCATGACAGAATGCAAGCACTACGACAAGTTCTGGAGATGTATGTTTCGAAATGATAACCATTCTTAGGAGACCAGAGTAAACAAGAAACAGGCTAAAAAGAATACCCAGAAAAAAGTTATAATTTAGATTGAGAGAGAGAGAGAGAGAGACAAAATGGCGGGGGAGAACTTTGGAACGAAGGTTTCAGAATATGTAAATAAGATATTTTCTTGAGCAGTTACTGCTACGAATGTTATTATTGGATGAAACAAAACTCCTCTACACATAATGAAGATTCTCCTAACTGTAAATGTACGTTTGTTAATTGTTGATAGGTATCAGGCTCTGTTGGCCATTTCTGTGAAGATATCACCACAAGTAGTTATCAAAGTTTAAGATCGTTAATCTATGTAACACACACAATTTTTAAACATATTTTCAGAATATATTCTTTTTTTGAACACATTCCAATTCTATAAAACAAGTGATGACATTATGTCTTATGTTTTATCCTTACCATTCCGGTGACTTTGACGATGTAAACTTTTTAAGTATCAAAATCTAATTCTAGTCTATTTGTCTTGGGGCGTTTTAAGTTAAAGATTCATCCTTTGAGTTCCTAAATTGCTATTCAGATTTTATCCTACTTTAGATGGATATCTATAAACCTTTAAGTCTAATACATAATATCTTAATCTAGCCAGCGATCATGCTATGAAAAAGAAATCAGAAACTGCACCACTTAAACGAACCTTTATGAGTTTGTTGGGTTTCTTTTTCAGAGTAGGCCCTGGTTAATTCAACTTACTGAATTATATGTAAGTTATATAAAATTAAAACTAACAAGTTATTTTTTTTTTTGTTTCCCGGAAAACGCGAGAACGACTAAGTTTCAAAACACTGAGATTCAATTATAAGCAAACAAACATTCACTAAAATGTATAGATTTTTTTAAAAATCACTGTTTGCATATAATGAGTCCCTTTAAGTCACGGGTTCGAGCCTGTAAGAGACATTGAATAGACAGAACTACTTATATCCTTTGAATGTGTCGTAAGCACCGGGGGGAGTCGCTCATGGCGATAATAATTTGTCCTGTTTGTTGACACAGGACTTAGGCTGAATTCACTCAACGAAGTCCCTGGCTGTTACGTCAGGAGCATAATACAAAACTCCAGGCTACATGGAAAGAGATGTTACACAAGTTGCTACACAAATATAGGCAACAATTATTTGTAAAGTCTTCCAATATATATCTACTGAAAATAAGGTAACAAAAAAAAAGGAGGGGGGGTGAAGAAAGCTTCATTATTTATAATCTATTCGAAATACAAATAAAAAATGTAAAAGCTTATAAAATCAGATACATAAAGCGTTAGTAAGTTTTTTTGTTTGTTTATTTTCAAAAAGGAAACTTTTTTTAAGCTTAGTATCCTTCTGAGCTTAGTATTAGAATTGTTGCGAGTTTAGTGCTACTTTGAGCTTAGTACAATTCTGAGTTTAGTACTATTTTGAGCTTGGCATTAGTACCAAACTGATTTTAGTACTATTTTCATATGAGTATTAGAACTATTTTAAGACTACTATTATTCGGAGCTTAGTAATATTCTCTGAGCTTAATATAAGTACTATTCCCGAGCTTATTACTATTCTGCTCCTCCACTTCTTACGAGTGTCTGAAAACAGGCACAGCGATGACAACAAAACTCTACTTCAATACAGAACTCATTTGAAACCTAGCATCGTTATGTAACAAAAAGATAAAATGCCGTACAAGAAAGTGTCAGACGATTTTATCTGTAAATACTGTGAGAAATTGTTTCCAAAGAAATATATGAAGGGAAATCACTAATAGTAAAGTTACATTGATCAGATACTGTAATAGTTAAATAGAGTTATTCAGTGCTCTTTAAAAAAAAAAAAATAGGTGCCGGTACTCAATGATAGATAGTCTACCGATGCTTACCGTCACAAAAAAGCACCGGATTTATTGATAGAATAGCCGGGATCATACTGTTTTTCTAAAGCGTCTTGAATCACGTGTTTATGTAGTGACTTATCCTTTTTTTATCAGTTGTTAAATTGTATTTTGCAGTAAGTCAAATGAAGACTGACCATTGTAACTCAGATTTTAGGATCTGATAAATACTCTGCCTAATGTCTAACCAACCCTGCAACACGATGGTTAATAATTTGATAAAAGGGGCTGAAGACATCTAGAAGTACGCGCACAAGAACTTCTACAAACCCAATTAGAGGAAGACATACAAATACCAGTGAATTAAATAATCGTGTTAGCTCAACATTGCCCCGTCTACTGTTCATGCCATCAATTCGTCACACATCTCAGCCATATCAAATTCGTCTATAGTTGCATTATTCTATTGCTTACTACAACAGAAATTTAAATGTATTATAATCGCCCTACATCTATCTGGTTGGACATTTCGAAAACATAGGAAATAAGTAGTAGATCATACATATAGTTTTAATTTCTGTATAATGGATATCTGACATTAGTTGGGGAAAAGTAAAGGCGGTCTGTCGTTGTGCTGGCCACATGATTAACCTCGTTAACCGTGGTCCACAGAAACAGATAACATTTACATCAAGGGACCTTTACTACTTTCTTTACTAAGATCTAATAAAACTTTGGGAGCCTCTGAGTCCGCCCAGCTCTAATGGATACCTGATATTTAAGCACACTAGCACTGCAGCAATTTAACATGGTTTAATCTAATAACTTACACCTAGAATAAGCGCGGGGCCCACTGCGGCCGCATAGGTTGCAGTGGCCTAAGGCCGGCCCTGCATTTTAAAACGTTTTCAATAATTAAATAATTTTAAACCTTGGGGATACACATGTTCACAAACTTAAATAAAAGAACATATCATCACAATACAAAAAGAAAACTTGGTGGTATAATAGTTTTTAGTTTTAGTTATCTTGTAGTTCATTGATATCGAGTTTTCAAAAAAGGTTGAATAGAGAAAGCGTGTATTTAAAGTGAATCAGTTTAAGGAAGAAGATTTTGTTGTATGACAATACTGTCCTGGTTTATGCATGCATTCACCTGGCGACCTTAGTCTCGAGCCATATGTTGTCCACTTACAATCGGCAGCATACCAACACGATTTACAAACAAAAAAAAAAGTGGGCCCACTAGGTAAAATTTAGCACAGTCACGCAAATATACAAAGGTTAGCATTAAAGTAAAGGAGAAAAAAACGGCAGAATATAAATATAAAGAATGCTCTCTCCAAATCTCAAGCTCATTTAAATGAAGTATCGGAATGTTATGTGGACAAATTAAATGTTTGTGTGATATTTTGTTACTTGCTGAGGCCGCCTCTACCTATTACTAATACCCTCAGTCGTTCAATCAATCATCAACTTGATCAATGAGTCAATGAGGCCTTTTATCGACAAGGAGCATGACACTGCACTATGTCAGAGAAGAGTCCCATAAGGGAGATACAAATATATCCGCAAAACCTTATCAAGTACGCCAGAGTATGTTGTTAAACAATGCGAGATGTGACAGAGTTTTCCTGCAGTAAAACAACGTTTTTCTCCGACGACTTTCCCCAAACATCTCCCGCCAAGTCACACACCCTCCTGTTTTGTTCCCCGACCAGTCTCTAGCATTCATAGCATTACAAATCAAGTAAAGGTCAAAGTGAAATCTTTGACAAAAGAATGATTACACAACTTTAAAAAAAAAAAAAAAGATTATTTCTAGATAACTTAATAAATAAGACATTTAACTTGAATGTTTAAGGCATTGATCAGATTGTGTACACAGTTAAACTCGTATGCATTATCTAGTGGCATAAAATAACAAAGGACACGGTTCACGCCTTCAAAGAATCCATTCCCACGTCAGTGTTACTCCTTACTCGTGTATTACTTTAACACCCTTGACAGAGAACATGTAGAACAAGAACTGAACTTACCATATCAGGGGCCAGACTTAGGCATTGGCAAATTAGACAGTTGCCTAGTGCCTCCAAATGGTGGGGGATTCGCACAGGGAAAAAAAATTGCGAAACTTGGTTCAGATCTCAAAACATAGTAGAGCACTGCGATTCTATGTTTACTAGCCTAACTGCTGCTACTACTACGAAATTGCTATGCATGAATTTCAGTTACTTGTCAATTTAAATATAGACACGTGCAATTATTTTTATAAATTGCGTAATTTTAATTTATTTTTAGCATTTTTTTTTATTTCATCAACTTCACTTCGCCTAGGGCCTCCAAGTATCCAAGGCCAGAGCTGACCATATTTCAATAATATCTCCACCATAATTTTTACGTTATCGTTGCATTACACTTTGTTCAATCATCCTTCACCACCCCACTCGTCCAACACGAACACACGGCTTCACAGATGGTCTCTGTGAGATACTAAGCATTCTGATACTGCACAAGGCCGATACGGCTCATGCGTTATAACAAGATAGGTAGTGTGATAGCAGATTTACCCAAGACTATTCATGTGGTGGTGTCCTAAAAATAGAACAACCATTTCCGGTTAGGAGGTCGTAAAAATATGCAGGAGTTTTCAACACAAAAAAAACATGATTACAAAGTCATGTAGATCTGTGACACCACCGCGTGACGGGCATGTGGGAAACGGGTACTGGCAGAGAAAGGGATTAGCAGGGGCGGGCTAATCCCTAGCGAGGGGGAAAAGGTCACAAGGTGGCCGTGGAGCGAACGATGACCAGGAGAAAAGATGGTTCTTGTGTTCAATTTTAAGCGACATTGTGATCTCAAGTGGTCAAAGAGAATGGACGAGGGTCTGACTAGCTTTAATCCTACATTTTTCCATGTACTCACTGTTACATACTTTTCAGTGAAATACTAAATGGTCAGTTGGAGAAAGGTGAATGAACTGTGAGCTGTTTTAAATAAATGTATTATCGTGCTTCTAGAGAGTTTATTATATCAATTATTTACTTGAATCTTGAGAGCATAACACTGAGCCCCAATCTCAAGAAATATATAATTTACTTGTTATTTTAATCCATTATATTTTTAATGTTTTATAGTTAAAAAAAAAAACCTATGATAGAACGGATAGTGCTGATTGTAGAGACAATTTTTAAAAAGTGAACACATGTAGTCATTATAATGTTGATTTTAGGGGAAACTTACAGAAGAGATCGAGATGACTTTATATGTAGACAATTTTTAGTTTTGAATGAAAAGAATTGTAAAAAGTAAAGTCGGGCAACAAGATATTCTTCAAAGCAAACTGAATTTCATTTCGTCAAGATCCAACTTTTATATAGCAAAATCTTCACAACTAATAAGTCCCCACATCTACAATAGAATATCGTTTATCCGGACTGCCTCTAAAAGTGGTTGTGCCTATGACAGATGTGCAGCAAAAGATCAGCGATTATTTCTCTCAATATTGTTAAGCTACTATGTAAGACGCTTTGTTCCCATGTACATTTGATTTGAATTTTATATGTACGTACGACGTGAAACTCCATATGAATTGTCTTTATATTGTTGGTGAAACGGACTTTTTTTTTAATAGTCCGCATTCGGTTGTCCAAACGATCAATTATCCGGACAGACCCCATTCCTTATTAATACGGATAACCGATGTTCTACTGTATCACAGAACACATGGACTTGGGATGATGAACTAATAGTATCTCCGTAGTACTACAGCAAGAGTTGCACGGATTCAATCTCAAGTAGGAACCAATGAAACAGTCGCCATCACAAAACCAAAATATTTTAAAAGAGAGTAATTCGACCATTTAGCCACAAAATGCTGATAAGAAAGAAAAAATTACGTGAAAAGTCTGGTAAATGCTAGCAGTCCAACATGGCAGCTTTAGGCAATTCGAAAACAATACGAATAAATGAAAACATTTCTCTTAATGCGTGCTATAGAGTAAAACATGAGAGGACCGGAAAGAAATATTTGGGTCCAAGAAGTAAATCTAAATAGGAAAGCCCAACTGCATCCATTTCCCCCAATCTGTACCAATTATTAATTAGATTTCATAAACAAATAGACAGTGGTTCTTATATATAGCAGACGATAGTATTATCGTTATTAATTTGGATAATTGCCGGGCAACGGTTCTCAAACAACAGAAATCACGGGAAAGAATTGCCACTACTTGCGAAATGTAAGAAGTCTATAAGCATTTTAACAAACTTTTAATGAACTCACTCTGGGGGCAGTCTGGTACACGTGTTTCTCCCAATCTCGGCTGAAATTGTGTACAACTATCTATAGTCGAAGACAACTCATGAATCAATCAAAGTATTCACTAAATAGTGATCAACTAATAATAATGTATTATTTTGCTTCATACAGAACAGGGGAGATCAACTTCGCAATATTGAGAGATATAGTAATGATTGTACGGTGCTTTTCATTTATATAATTACTTTTTTTTATTTTTGTATTTCTTAATTTTTAGTTGTTTAAAAATGAAATTGTGTAGAGAATATCGCTATGAGTGAGAGCCGAATATCAAATGGGTGGGAATCTATCAACTAACATTTCATCACGATTTCTTCCGGACCTGCTGTTTACCATGCCCCCCCCCCTCCTTTTTTTTTTCCAGGTTGATGGCAAACATTACACAAAGCGTGGAACTATTCACAGAGCCTTGAGGAAACGCCTGTGTGTACTACCAAAAAGGACGAACGAATATACACGGCTTAACAAATAGGCCTCTACGAATCTGACTGAACTTACAGTGATAGCAAAAAAAAGTCTACCAAAAAAAAAAAAAAAATATGAAAGCGGATGGGTGTGAACTCAGTGACGATTGCGACTTAACATTGTTAAAAGGAAATCTCGAATTAGCCTTGTCATGTAAATTTGGCAGATATGACAGGAAGACTTTTTCCCATAGATAAAACAGGGTTCTAAAAGAGGCATCAGCATAGGTGAAAAGCTGACAAGTGCCAGTAGTTTTAAATACCTGGGAGCCATCGTCTCAGATGAAGGAACCAAACCTGAACTACTGGCCCGAATGGCACAGCAGCACATACAAAACTCAAAACAATATGGAAAGACCAACGTATAGCCCTCGGCACCAAAATAAGGATGCGCTCCCTGGTCACGGCCACATTTTTATATGATTGTGAGTCTTGGATGCTGACTGCAGAGCTAGAGAGGAGGATCTTAGCAATGGAATTGAGATGTTACAGAAGGATCCTAGGTATCACATTTAAAGACCGCACCGTTACTACAGCGATTGGACCCCACGTTAAACTGCTAATTATTATTTTAAGAAAAAAAAAAAGCGCAAATTTTAACTCTATTGCCATTACAAGGTCTTCGGGGCTTGCCAAGACCTTCCTGCAGGAAATGGTACCAGGAAAAAGAAGAAGAAGACAGAGAAAGCGATGGGAAGAGAACTTAAAGGAATGGACGGACCTGCCGTTGAAAGAGGTTTTATCCAAGGCAAAAGATAATGAAAAAAGACAAAGACGGTGGACAAATCATGTGTGGTGCCCCAACAGTCCAAAAGACTAAGGGATAGGTGATGGTAATGGTGAAAATAGACTCATCTGTAAATAAAGCAGGCATGCAATTTCTTGTACATAAAATAGGAAGACGTTTCCTTGTAGTTAATTTGAAAGCTATTAGATCTAGTTTTCTGGCAGATAATACAAATGGTATCTTTTAGATCACATAGACAGAAATTTCCTTGAAGATAAGAAAGACAATTTTCTTTGGACAAAATGGACAGACATTTTGCTGTACATACGACAGACATTATCCTGCAGATATTTCCCTTTCACTAAAACGTGTTCCACAAAATCAGATATGGGGACACTAGCGTAAGAGAGATGCACATTTATCGAACCAGTCCGTTAGCACGACACATTAAAACTAAAACGACCCATTAAGAGACAGACATCAAATGAAGCATAAAGTTGCATAGGTGGTAAACGTTGTAGTTTATATCAATCTAGATCTATTTAATGGACGTTTTGTCTCAAATTAATAACAGCCATTACTGAGCTCTGATGAGGGTCACACCTCATTGACTTGATCTTAAGAGTCAAGTCTTGTACCAACTTCTTGTTTACCTTTTAAGCCTACTACTGTTTATAGCTAACACACACTCTTAGACATCTATCTACTTTTTTCGTGTGCTGATTAACTAGAAAGATAGATATTTTAATCAGTAATCTACTCTTACATTATACGTACCAAATAGATTCTAAACCTCGGCTCGCTGTTGAACTAAATACTATTGTAGCTATATAGGTATGTGAAGTCAATAGTATAAGCCACACATGAAAAGAAAACGTCACAAGCCAGTACATGCCACACACAAACACACACACAGACCTCAAAACATCGCGGGATTTCCAGACCGCATCCGACCCGATATTGTGTGTGTGTCTCTCTCTCTCTCCTTTTTCTTTTTGACACTGCACCAAAAACCTGACAAATAAAAATGTGCGAGTGTGTGTGTGTGTACACTACATACCGAGCCGCGACGCTAGTTCATACTCTTCACCCAACAACCGCGGCCCGCTCCCCCCCCCCCCCTCACTGTAAGTCAAAACCTGGTTCTTTACAAATACATATTCAGCAGATTGGCCTTAGTAACAAGCAGGCAAGGTTCCCTCCAGGTCGACCTCCCTATCGCCACCCCATCCCTCCCCCAACTATTCTCTACCCAAAGAGAGGGAGAAGAAATACCAGACATGCCAATCGTAAAACGTAAAACATGGGCAGACGATATTTTCCAGTTGTAACATGGAAACATAGGGCTTCCGTTGAAAAAAAAAAGCGAAACCATCCCCCCTCCCAAACAAAAACAACACCCGGGTCGTTACCAAAGCCCCCAAAAGATTAGCCTACAGGCGGTGTGTACCCTAGAGTAAGGTGAAAGGTCACACGTACAGATCGATCTATTCGGTACAGCAGACGATCGCGCCTAAATAACCAAAACTCATGGAACATCAAAGAAGATTTCATTGACTTTCTATTGTAAACGTTGGAAATAAGTGAGTTGAAGATGGAAATAGAATTTGTTCAGTTGTAACCAATTCATTTTTTGCCTAGACATGTACAATGTCATTAATCTAATCGTAGAAATAAAAAAACAAATTAAAAGAAAAAAATTTCAAAAGATCTTGACCTCAGCACTTACCATCATTGACCAGAAGCCTGAAAGGTCTCTTTAAAAAAAAAAAAACGTGACCCCCCCCCCCCCCCCCAATAGTGGTGGTCAAACAAAAAGGTCATGTGTACGAAACAGGGTCAAGATATTGGGAATTCCCAACCATAGAGCAGGTCAACCCAATAGGTATCCCTGGCCTCTTTTCAAGTTGTTTGTAAATAGGATGGATATGGGCACTGGGCGAATAATGTTGGTCTACATTTTGATTTCGTTGCTAAAAAAAAATATTAAAAAATTAAGTGAATGTATTCGTGAAAAAGAAAGCCAAATTAAAGCTTAACTCGATTCGCGTTTAATGAAAGGTTGCTACTTACAGCTAAATGCAAAGTACGTTGTAAACAAAAAAAAAAAGATATTTTAAAAATTAGCGGAACAAAACTTTCATTTTTACTTATGTAGAGTATTTGTACACCGTATTTCAATACTACCCTAGATCCTAGATGAATGAAAGTTGTTTCCTTTGTGATAGTAGCCCTACCAGCGCAGACTCCTATTGTATGGTACCAAAAAGTCTCAACATTGTCAATACAAAATGGCTACAAACACGAGAGGCAAAGAAGGATGAAGAACTAGCCTACTACAAATCACATAGCACGAACACTTTTGGTATTCTTTCCAAAAAATAAAAAGAAGAATCGGAAAAGAAATATGGAAAATGTACTTAGCACAGGGTAAACTACAAACATAAATCAACGTGAAAGGAAATGGAAGTTTATCAAAAACCAAAGAGATAGAAATGACAATGATGAGAAGCAGTCCATTAGATTCTTTGAACTGACTTATGGCCCTTGGGAAGAGCATGACTAACCTACTTATCAGTACTAAGAAAAATGATCTGCATTAGTGGACAATTGCATTAACACTAATACTGGTCAAAATCGTATTATAAGTTGACTGTATGTCATGAAGTTATCTAAGAAAGGAGAGAGAGAGAGTAACAGAAAATTACGCTGTCGTTAATTCTAAAAGAAGGATGAAAGTTAATACAACTGAGTCACCTACACCTATCACTTAATCTGTTGAACCGAAGGGGCACCATACACGATCTATAGACCGTGATACATATATATACAAGACTTGTTTAGTCGGTCTTGAGTAGGTTGATACATAGAGAAGACTCGTTTAGTCGGTCTTGA
Source organism: Biomphalaria pfeifferi (assembly GCA_030265305.1). Lineage (NCBI taxonomy): Eukaryota > Metazoa > Mollusca > Gastropoda > Planorbidae > Biomphalaria > Biomphalaria pfeifferi. The sequence goes on from JASAOG010000019.1 coordinate 47,039, forward strand.
GTAGGTTGATACATTGACAAGACTCTTTAGTAGGTTGATACATATACAAGACTCGTTTAGTCGGTCTTGAGTAGGTTGATACATAGACAAGACTCTTTAGTAGGTTGATACATATAAAAGACTCGTTTAGTCGGTCTTGAGTAGGTTGATACATAGACAAGACTCTTAAATAGGTTGATACATAGACAAGACTCTTAAATAGGTTGATACATAGACAAGACTCTTCAGTAGGTTGATACATAGACAAGACTCATTAGTAGGATGATACACAGACAAGACTCATCCGTAGGTTGATACACAGACAAGACTCATCCGTAGGTTGATACACAGACAAGACTCATCAGTAGGTTGATACATAGACAAGACTCATCAGTAGGTTGATACACAGACAAGACTCATCAGTAGGTTGATACATAGACAAGACTCATCAGTAGGTTGATACACAGACAAGACTCATCAGTAGGTTGATACATAGACAAGACTCATCAGTAGGTTGATACACAGACAAGACTCATTAGTAGGTTGATACAAGGCCTATAGTACGTGAATACGTATTCTGTTCTATATACTGGAGCTAATGGCACCGCCTGGTGCAGCTCTCTGGCTATTCTTAGCTCCACGGATTGAGATTGTGCAAAGCTTTACACGGCACGATGGAAGGTGAGAGGAAATATGGGGGGGGGGGGGGGGGGGGGGGGGGGGGCCGGGGGGTGCCCTTCACCTTCGCCTTTCCAGTTCTGTAACATTTTTTTTCCTACATGTATAAACCTCAGACTCAAATCTTCCGTGTTTCTCACATGTTTCTAGAATCTTCTTAAAGAAGAAAAGAAAAATGCACTCACCATAAAATACAAGCACACTAGCTAGTGTAAACAAAAAATAACATGTACTTAATTGTAGAGGTGATAGTCCACACAATACTTGTTTTCATTTTGGTTTCTCGGGCACAATGTGAGCAGAAGAAAAATAATAAGCAATAGAAAAAAAAAATAAGAACTTTTTTTTTTAGAAACAAGGCTTATATAAGGGAAAGAACTGTTAATTATTGTCATTTATCTGAAAATGACAATGTTTAGCTTCCCTTAATGGGATTAAATCCATATTTACATTCACATCTCTCATTAAGTAGCATTTTCCCCCTTATTTCAGTATTAAAGAAAATTAATAAATCACCAATAAATGATTAATTGATTGGGGTGGGTTTTTTTTTTTTATTGATTCATGTCTTGTCAGGCTCAATAAATAATTGTGCAAAGTTTCAACTTGATCGGAGAAAGGGAAATTGGAGAAAAAAACATGATAAGATGTTGTTACCAGACAGACAGAGTCATTTGATATTAGCTTTGTACAAAATGATGTGGACTCTTTTAAAAAAGAGATGGTGTAGGTAGATCTAATAAGGGTTAGTATGAGGAAGGAGACATATTATTTAAAATGTTTTATTATAAGCTTTAATAGTAATAGTACATTTTAAAAGCCTCTACACAGAGAGAATTTAAGTGTGGAAAATGTGTTGGGCCCAATTCATTGTGATAGATTTCTATTGTTGGAACTGATGCATTCCTATAATATTTTTCACGAAACTTTCAACAAAAGGAACTATTTAACCATCTCAGATTAATCTTTCCGAAATGGGTGATGTACACAGTTATTTCATAGATCTTCGTGATAAGGGGGGAAATTCAAATTTAAAAAGTTGTTGTTGTTTTAAATATATACTAAATATATTTAATAATTCTTTTTTATCTTTGTAGGGTGAAACTATGTTGCAACAAACTGTTTTTATCAACATGTAACAAGACAGCAAGGGTTCTGTCCAGGGCTTTTGCAAGAAGAGAGGATTTAAACCTCTCAAGCCTTCACTCAAGTGGAGTTTTATGATGATGACTATGATGATGATCAACTAAATAAATAAATAAATAAAGAGTATTATTTGACATTATTATTATAATACATACAATAAAATTGTGTTTATTTTTATAGTTCCTTTTCTGAAATGTACTAAAGTTTTAATAAAGAAAACAAAGGGAAGGAGTTCCTAAAGATAAGTCTTCTTGGTTGAAGTTCTGTTTAATTATTAATTTTTTTTTTAAATATAATGTTTATTAAATGTGAATTTTTTTAAAATACTAAAAGTTGGTATTTTAAATAACATTTCTACATTAGTGTTACAAGTGTACAGGGTTTGGTCTGAGATTAGATAATTAGTGAGTGTTTTCTGAATATTAGTGTAATGATGGGTTTGTATAGATCATACAATGTGATTGCATAGATTGTGGTCGAGGTTGTGATCCTCATATATTATATGATTTTTCCCTTCAAAACAATGTCTGATCAGTCAAACTACAACGTAATGCTGGAAATACTTATTTTAAGTATAAAATCAAACAGAAATGCTATAAATATTACTATTTACTATTAAATATTAAATACCTTGAAGCGCTTACTTTTCATGACAATTATAGACCTTAACTATCAGTACTCTGGCAGTAGGATTTTTAGTGGCAGTGTAAAAGATCTATAGCTCTATATAGTATAAACTTATTTAGCCTAACATTGCCTAACCAATTACACCTAAAAGCAGGCCTTCCTTTAGATACAGTGAGATACAAGTTAGAAAAATTATGAAGATGGGTTTATAAAATATTTTTAAAACTTTACAAATTACAAGATGAAAGTCTTATACACGTGATTTCAAATCTAGCCACAGTAATTTTTTTTTATGCATTACCCCATGATGTCTCCCACGTAGAAGCAGAAAGATAAAGTAATTAAAGAAGGTGTGAGTAAAGAGTATTCTCTATTAGCCTCTACTAGTTTGTAGTTATAAGAGATAACATCCTTAAAATGACATTAAAACTAAGAAAAGTGAATGTAACAATTATAGGTAGAAGAATTAGTCCTGATATTTTAAATCTAGTCTAGAATAGATCTACAACTTTCATCATACTTTTAACAATAATTGTTTAGTTTGTTGTTTATAATTTGGTTTAAATGCATATATTGCTAAAGTTGTTTAGACCCATTATTATTTATATATAGATCTATATAGTCCCTATCTAAATCTATATTATAGATATTTAAAATATAGATCTAGAATAATGTAGATCTATACTCTATACTTTAGATCCATCTAGATTTTCAAAAATTATTTATCTACTTATTGAGATTTTTAATTCATAGCTCTAATTAGTAATTAGATCTAGATTTAGAATGCTAGATCTATATTGATCTAATTGTCTAATATCTATTCTATAATTACTATAATTTCCATAATAGTATAATTATATAGCTATAGAATTAATTTAGATCTAGATCTACTAATTTTTTACTAAATTTTAGATTGCTAGATCTAGATTAGATCTATTATCTATATAATTAGCTACATAGTAGACCTATAGTTTTAGTCTTTTAGTCACAGAATCTGTATAAAATTCTATACACTCTACTAGACTCTATAACTCTAATGAACTCTATATTTAGACCTAGACGTCATAGATATATTAAATATATAGATTTAGATCTAGACTACTAGATCTAGAATAACCTAGATTGTCCTAGATGATTGATCTATCTAGAATCTAGATTAATTATTAATGAGTAAAGATAGATCTATATCTAGTCATTCTAGATCTAGTAAAGAAAATTTAAGAAAGGCTAAAGAGTAAAGTCTAAAGTTAAAGCAGTGTTACTGTTAGAAATAGATAGAAATAAATGCTTAGACTTAGATTAGACAGGCCTAGATCATACTCATAAAAATTAGAAAGATAGATTTAAGATTAGATTGATAAGATAGATAGATGTTTAGACTAGATCTAGTACTACTTTTTTACTCTAGTCTCTAGTCATAGTCTATATATCACTATAAGTCTAGATCTAGATCTTTACTGTGACTACTATGAGTATAATACTAGATCTATAGAGTAATAGACAGAATAAGTCTAGTAGAGACTAGTCTAGACGGTCTAGAGTAAGTCGACTATGACTAAGACTATGTCCTAAGTTTAGAACTAGAGTAGAGTAAATTATTATTATTATAATCTAGATCTAACGTTAGTCTAATAACAAAGTAATTGAAAGTTAAGTACAGTGTCAACACTCAACTTGAGATATATCAGTATAGCTATCTAGATCTACTAAGATGTCATACTTGTCAAAATATTAACGAATTATCTCAAGAATTTCACATCCACAACACAGCAAACCCAGTGCCCTACACACTAGGTCTATTTAGCTCGAGGGATACAAGCAACCCGGAAGCAGTCTCGAACTAATGCTTCGGGGAACTCCGCGCTGACGTCATATGTCAGGTATTGATTGTGCCTGGTGTCCGGGTCAAATCTGTTAGGCTATAACACCAACAGTAGCATTCAGCGAAATTCAGTCAATTTAGTTAACACACTATCTGTTGTCATGTCTGCTCATTTTGCTGTTATTCTAGATCTACATCTAGATCTGTCGTTAGAGCAAAAAAATAAATAAATCTTTTTACTTTGATAAAAAAAAAAATACATAGTAAACTGAAATCGTAGTTAAAACTCGATATTTTAATTTGTTTTGTTTTTTTTATTTTTTTTTACAAATGTATTTTTATCTTTATTTAATTAATGTAAACAAGAAAAGGTATAAAAGGAACTAGCTGACAAAATCTCCATTACACAACAGATTGCAAATGTGCTGTGTATTGCAGATAATGAAAGGGAAATAGTACCATCTTTTTTTTTCTTTTCAAACTGTAGATTAATATAAACTTAAAAAATTATAATGAATATCCAGAGACTCTCTCTCTCTCTCTCTCTCTCTCTCTCTCTCTCTCTCTCTCTCTCTCTCTCTCTCTCTCTCTCTCTCTCTCTCTCTCTCTCTCTCTCTCTCTCTCTCTCTCTCTCTCTCTCTCTCTCTCTCTCTCTCTCTCACCTGAATATGCTAATTAATGAAACATAGATTGTAGCGGGAATTTTGTACTTAATAAAAGTGTATTTACTATTTACGCAAAAGCCTAATAATGCCTACACAGGAAACAAAACCCGTCATTTTTGTTTCCAATACCTACCGCAGTATTAAAGCGCTGAAATGAGCTTGAATTGGAAGGAGCAGGGAAGTTTGCGCGTGCATTCACACGTTAAATAGCCTACATCTATATGTTTTAACTTATTGTACATTGTACAAAAATGCAAGTGAAAGACGATTCTAATTTCAGTTCAAATGTTGACCTTATCTTTGTTTTCTTTTTGCTTGTTTGTTGTCGGTGAAGGCCTCGAGGCCTAAACTGATTTTACTTTGCCCCAGCAGGGCTCACCATACGCATGTCTTATACTATTCAATTGTATTTTTCCGAAATAAAGTGTAATATAATGGGACTCTTTTTTTTTGTTTCCCCGTTTCATTCTTCAATTCATTAATTGACACATTACACGCCTCAACAACCCCCAGCTCCGGTTGCGATTGTTTATACGGTGTTTAAGCTCCAATGTTTTCTTATTACGTACAATGGGAGGAACATCCCCCCCACACACACACATACACACCTTTGTTACTACAATAGTATGGTCTAAACGTTTGAATAGAATCCTTTTACTTTAAAAAAAAAATGGAAAGTTTTCTATTTATTCATTTCAAACTGCTTGATATTTCTTTTGTTATTTTAGTTATCTTGATGTCTTGACACATTCTCTCACGTTCAACCCGCCGTGAAAGATTTATCCTTCAGCGCTTTTTCATACACGACTCTAACAATGGGTCTTTATTATAATATTCTATGTCCGTACCTTGGTAGAGATCTATAATATAAAAATAGAATCTCAATGCAGACCTCCAGTGAAAACAGAGACACAAGAGGACCCTTGCCAACTCTCTGTATGAAACTGTAGCCTACATTCGGACAATAAGACCCACTTGTGGGCTAAACACCTATGCGATGCTAGCGACTTGGGGTCACGGCTGGTGAATCTTGATAACAGGCTTTTGTCAAAGGCTCAAAGGCCAGGCTCCCCGGTTGTTGTTTTTTTTTTTTTTTGGCTTGACCTTTCCTGCACCCCCGAGAGCCATTCTTCGCGACCAGCGGTTATTTTTCCAGGACCGTGCGACCGTCTCGGGTCCTGGTGGGTTGTATTTGGGGGGAAAGGGGGGGGGGGAGGTCTGTAGGCGACAATGACCTCATTACGGGTCAGCAGAATGACCGCCTTCAAAGCTGTATACAATTTCATTTTTTTTTTCAAATTTAAGGTGGCTACAGAAAGGGGACAGTAGTGAGAGAAAGCTAAAGGAGATAGAGACACAGATGTGACATGGTTCTACATTTAAAATGTAGTTAACTGTCCGAGAGAAGGCTTGGGCTTCTTGCTGACCTTTGCTCCGTACCACCACCTCCCACCCTATTTTCATCACGTTTTATTATACAAACGATTGGAATTTAAGGTCATCACCAATTGCCACCTATCTGCACGCACACACGCACAATACAAACAGACGCTCTTCAAACCGCACAGACATAATAGCATAGTCTTTAACCAAAAGTTGGTTATTATTGCTAGAAGGCATATTTCGAAGGTCACCAAATTATCTCCCTTATTCTATTTTTGTTTTTTCCCAATTTTCATTTTTATCTCCTCCTTAATTGTTAAAGTAAATTAAATCGCATTTCTCATACGAACACACACTCACACACATATTACTCGTCTTCTTTGTTTAAGGTCAGGTTCACTCAAGCATGAAGATGTCAAAGTTGAAATAACTTAACATCTAACGTTCTTGTGACTTATGCTTTGATTCGTTTTCAGGCTTTTTCATTGTTTGAGCATATAAAAAAGACTATAAATTTGTAAGATAGTTGCTTCCTAAATGGATCCGCTTTTAAACCTGTTTCTTTTCTTACTATTATTACTGTTATAACTGATTCACGATTCTTCAAAAAACATTACCAATTCAGTTGAATTCGGTTAATCTGATCAGCTGTTTATTTACGAAACGTATTGTAGGGAAATATTTCAGCAATACAGAAAATGTTCGTTACACAAACTACCTGTTTATTGATGTAATGATTGCGTCCCAAAATATTTGTGATTAAATTTGAGCAAGCTTTACTGAGAACCTGCTAGCTGTATATGACTGGCTGCCTGGTCGTGCGGTTAGCGCGCTGGACTGTCGTTTAGATTTGTCGATTGTCCCAGGTTCAAACCCTTTTATCCCCCGTCGTCCTGCGGGAGGTATGGACTAGGAAGTAATTATTTTCAACTCTGAAGGAACATTCGAAGCATGTAAAACATTTTACAAACATATAGTAGTAAAGTACCTCTTTCAGACCTAGCGATCTGTAAAGCAGATGATGTAAAGATAATCTTTTTAAATGGATGACGGTTGACAAGGGTGTCATGAGGCTAGCACAACGACCAACCGCCTTTACTTTCCTCAACTAATGCCCCAAATACCCATTGCTTCTAACATCGCCCGATGCAATCCCCTTGGCCGAGTGGTATGCGCTTCGGACTCTTGTCGCAATGGCACCGAGTTCGACCCCCCCCCCCCCCCCGCTACAATCTCCAACCAGGAGGTTAGAGTCAGGACGTACTAATTATTTCTGAAGGAACTTCCATTACTTATAAACAACCAAAAGAAAGTGCTGTCTCCAGAAGAACAATGCAAGTTCTTATCTTATAAATAACGGACGTTACTTCAAAAGAGAATATAATTACGTCTTAGGCGTAACCCCGTGTCAGTCTAGTCGCGTAAGTTAATCAGTGACTTCGCAAAGTTTTTGTTTTTCCTGGCTGATTCGGGAACCCATCCCATGATCATCAAGCGCTAGGGAAGAAAGAGCACCTGTACAATTTTGTCCTAGCAAAGTAACCAGAAAAAAATGTAGATTATATAAATATTTTGTAAAATATTATTTTGAGAAAATATTATATTTACTAGGGTGGGGGAGGATGGGGATGTTGGGAAGTGAGTAGAACCGGACTCCTGACTAAGCCTAGTCTACAAAGTTCATATACTAAGTCACCAAGTCTTGGCATTGTTGGAGTTACGGCTGGCCGGGAAAAGTCTCTATAAGTTATTCTACCTCACTATTACCTGGGACTCAATGACGTCTAGTATACCCTGCTTAAAACAATACATGCTTATAGACTGTATCGTGTTCAACCAATCATAGGGGAATGTGTCAAGGTAAACAATCTAGCCCCGCCCATATCTCCACCTACTTATGTTAATGAGGTAACAGTCAAAACAAATCTTCCCACTTTTTGTTTTGAAATAGTATTGCAATTATGCGTGACACCGGGGCTTCTCTCTGTTTTTCTACTTCATGCTGTTAATTAACTAGACCACATTTTAGAAATAGTGCCAAATTCTTTACTCAATCTATCATTCCAACGTAGTACTTCATTGTCCGCCACTATATTACCGTTTTTTTTAAACTTACTGTACACATCCAAATCTAATACCCTATAGGTCGGCCCGAGTTTAGTGTAGTCAGTGTGCATGTTATTATATTACTTACTATACAAGTAAAATTGTTATATTGTTAGATCTATGTAATGCTGGCCTACCGCAGAGATATGGGCCTAATGTTAAAATGTTACATAAATTAGGCCTACCTAGGGGCTATTGTAGTTATTGCCCTACTGTATAAATTGTCAGAGCTGGGTTTACCCATAGGCAATATAAGCTATAGCTTAGGGCCCACGCTTGCTTAGAGGGCCCCCTAAAATTGTTTTGATGAAAAAAAGCAAAGGAATAAGTTGCCTAACCCCAGTTGATTAGGCTCAAATAGCTTAGGGCCTTATCGAGCTTAAGCCCGTCCCTGGATATTGCATAGCCTTAGTCGTGAGTCTAATAGTAAAGTTCCCCTTTCAGACCTTGCGATCTACAAGGCAGATGATATAAAGGTCATCTGTTTCTGCGGACCACGGTTAACGAGGGTGTCATGTGACCAGCATGTACACAGAAGCGCCCAGAGATCCGAAATTTAAAAATCCCAGTCTTCACTAGGATACGATCTCGTACCTTCGATTCGGAAGCCAGTCGCTTTACCACTCAGACACTGCGCCTCCTTGTGGATCTATAAGGTTTGATTAAATCAACGAAGTACATATAAGTTGATTGTGGGACGGGGGGAGGGGGGGGGATATAAATCCGTGACACCAGTACAGAGAGAAACATCACCGAAATCTCTTGCCGTGTCCAATCGGCAACTCCGTGACCTGCATTAAAAGAGTCTGTCCTATGGACCGAGCCTCTGCTGCTTCTTTCTGCACTGTAGGCAACAGTTTCAAAGGACCTCGAGGGCTGAATATGACCCGCATGCCGTGGGTTGGGCACCAACGCTCTAGTTAATTGCCTTGTTTAGACAGCCAATATAATGTAAGTTTAATTATATTTAACTGTAGAAATGGGACAAAAAAGTAAAAGGGCAGGTGATGTTCATTTCATTTTTTTTTAATGGCCGACGGTTAACGAGGGTGTCATGTGGCCAACACCAGACCAACCGATTTACTTTCCCCAACTAATGTCAGGTACCCATAAGAGCTAGGCATACTCATGGACATCCTCAAAATCCCAAAATCCAAGATCCCAATCACTACCTAGATTAGGACCAAGGATCCCTCGGCTCGGAAGTGAAGCGCTCTACCACTCAGCCACCACGCCGCTAGATATGAGACTACTGAACACCCATGCCTCTTATGGATGTATGATTGTTTTAGATATACAGTCTTTGTATTTATATGAATAATAAAAGTATTGACTGGGTTTTTAATTTCGGGCATTTCTTCACGATTGAAGAATCTTTTGTCCCTAACCCAAAACATTGGGCATGAGATAGCAGCGGGCTGGCTTCGAACTTGGTATCATAGAGACGACAGTACTGAGAGCGTGCAACACGACAAGGCGGCTATCCTTTGACTTTAGTTTTGTTTACTGTTTGTTTTGTTTCTTGCATCTTTGTAATTACTTATCCATTTATTTACATGTTGATTCTATACTTCGATCTATTTTTACATTACTGTTTATATGGGCTTTTTTTTTTTTTTACTTATATTTTTTTTTTTTGCGCTTTTTTTTAATAGTTATCTTAGTAGGGCCTTTAATTTTTTTTAAGCTAAAATTTCACCATGTCCATATCAGCTTTAAAGAAAATAAAGTGTACGACTCCTATAATAAGTGTGACTCTATAGCAGTCAAAACCAACAACAATTAAGGTATCCTGTGGAGCAGTGATCCCCAGACTACGGTCCGCAGGAAATATCCGACCCAGCGTACTTTAGTGCCCCTTGAAACGTCTACCCACAGCGTATAATGAAGCCGCAGTGGCTCGGTTTTATTAGACTCGAAGATTTGTAGGGCGCTGATGCGAGCGTGATACATATGTCGTAATTTATATGTCTCCCAGGGGCCGAACAAAGTTGTACGCCACTGCAGTGGAGTCAATAAACGTTGGTACCCACCACATTCCTCTATGTATGTCGGCACCGACTTCAAGTCCGTATTTATACGAGCTCTCATTGGTTGAAAATGGCAGCAGGGGAAATTGTTTTTGTTTCCTGAATCATCTTTCAAGTCTAGCAATAAACAGCTCGTCTTGGCCTGTTTACAGATATAATAACAAAGCTTTTCTGTTCATATTAACATTGTTGTTGATGTCATTGTTGCTATTGCTGATGGTGTTATTGTTGTCTTCGTAGTTCGTGTTTTACGTGTTTTAGGTGTTTCTTCAGAATTGAACAACCTAACATCCTAGCACCCATTGAACATCATTACATCCTAGCACCCATTGAATATCATTACATCCTAGCACCCATTGAACATCATTACATCCTAGCACCCATTGAATATCATTACATCCTAGCACCCATTGAACATCATTACATCCTAGCACCCATTCAATATCATTACATCCTAGCACCCATTGAACATCATTACATCCTAGCACCCATTGAATATCATTACATCCTAGCACCCATTGAACATCATTACATCCTAGCACCCATTGAACATCATTACATCCTAGCACCCATTGAACATCATTTCATCCTAGCACCCATTGAATATCATTACATCCTAGCACCCATTTAACATTATTACATCATAGCACCCATTAAACATCATTACATCCCAGCACCCATTGAACATCATTACATCCTAGCACCCATTGAACATCAGTACATCCTAGCACCCATTGAATATCATTACATCCTAGCACCCATTGAACATCATTACATCCTAGCACCCATTCAATATCATTACATCCTAGCACCCATTGAACATCATTACATCCTAGCACCCATTGAATATCATTACATCCTAGCACCCATTGAACATCATTACATCCTAGCACCCATTGAATATCATTACATCCTAGCACCCATTTAACATTATTACATCATAGCACCCATTAAACATCATTACATCCCAGCACCCATTGAACATCAGTACATCCTAGCACCCATAACTCCCCCAGGACGGTGAGGGATGGATGCGGGCAGGGGTTCGAACATTACCAGTTAGACAGGTTGTTAATAGTATTGTTGCTATTTTTGTTTTTGTCGCTGAAGATAACATTGCAGTTGTTGTTATTGATATCGCTGCTGACGATATTTTTTTTGTGTGTAAGTGTTATTGATATTATTGTTGATGTTGTTATTGATAATGTGGATGTTGTTGAATTGTTGACTTATAAAGATTTCAAGTCTGAGCCCTTACATTCTAACAGCTTTACGCTTGACATTTTGGTTACTAAGAGTTTTTCTAGCTGAAATTCGTTACTAATGAAAAATAAACAACAAATTTAGATGAAATGGACTCATCCCAGAAGTATCCAGCTGTGCGACCATTCGTTATGTTGTCTGTATGTTTTCAATCGCTCATGTTTGCCCATGCATAACGTGAACTTTTAATGTTTTTTTCTTTTTAAATATTGGCTTTAAATAAAAAATTAAAGTATCTTCTTAAAATCTTAATAAGTTATCCCATTATTTTTTACAAGTTTAATTCGCACCGCGTCACAATGATCGTGGGAAAACACTTTGAATCATTTTCCTATAAAATTTTGACCTAAATTAAGATCAAAGAAATAGAGGAAACCTTGAAATAGACATTTTTTTTCCAAGTGGAAGACACCAACAAAAACTAGAGCGATTGCCTAAAAAAAAAAAGTTAACAAGCGAATTTACAGAATCCTTAATGACCATTTAGTTTGTCACTATAAATAGAGAGAGTCTATCAAAATGAGCTTTTGAAAATAGTATTTTATGACCAGTGTTTATATTTGTTTGTCTATGGTACACTTGTGAGCACACCGTCTTTAATATGCAAACATGTTAAACTAGTGATACCGTAACTAAAGACGAAAACACTTTTGTGACGTGTAAGAAAACAAATTTAAAAAAGCAAAGAATCATAGTCATTTTTTACAAAGCTTATATTAAACTTACTCTGTTTGTTTTTATGTATGTCTGGCTGTAGCCTATTATATTCTTACACTCCTCACTTTAAATTTTCAAATAAAATTTGAATCTTATACATCACCAAAGACAACACGCGAAGCATTCAAATATCAAGTTAAATTATTAGCTAATTGACTTATGGTAATTAATTATTTTTATATTGAGAACGGGAGATAAATCTTGCAGAAAGAAATTGCAGTAGTTGAGCGGTCCTTTCCTTTATACAATGTTTGTGTTATTTAAAACCATTTTCATATTTTGCTTTTCAAATGTTCTGACCTTTTTGGCTTAACTCTCTTTTGAGTTTACTCCCTTACACCAAATGCATTGTTCAGTAGAAGAGCTCAGCTTGAAGATATTCGAGTTCTGATACCTAGTACTACTCACCTTCAAGGAGATGTGCTGGATAGTTCCTCCACAGTTGACTGAGAAAAGTGGTGCTGTGGTTGTAGCTCATGATAGGGTCTCTCATTAACCTGCGTATTCCAGAAAGTTCTCTACAAAGATAGTAAAAAAAATCCAACAAAGTCAGAAAATGGAATTTTAATATTATTTCGAGTAATTAAACATTCCGGCTGTAAAAAATACTGTATTATAGAAACAGAAGAGAAAGCAGTATGGATAAATGTGGAGGTGATATAGGTCAACCTGACCTCATTCTGACTGCGTGTCTGGTACAAAGTTTGTACACGTTATTTCTTCGACTACCCAATCTCGGATCAAGCTGAAATGTTACACATATATTTCTTTTACCGGACAAATCAAGAATAAAAAAAACATCAATTAGATAATTTACTATTGATAGTTAATTATTTTGTTTGGCATCAAACAAGGGAAAGAAACTATACTTGACTAATGTAATGGTAAAGTTTGAAACTAACAATAAATAACTATAAAACCTTCTATTCTCATAAGCACTTCACTAGCACAGTGATTAGTTTGTCGGCTATAGGAGGCTTGAGCATTGAGTTCAAATTCAGGTCGTTTTTATCTATATAAATGCATTTAAAAAGCGATTACGGTAACAAATAGATATCCCCTATCTTTCTTCCCCCAGACAAGTGATAAGATCACAGCGTAGTGAGAAAGCTAATGGCATGGAATAGGCTAAAAAAAAAAACAATAGGTAAAAATATTTCTCGCACAAATTTATTAATAATAGATCTATTACAAACTTAATTACATGGCTAATCCAAACTAAATGATACACCTACGTTTAATATAAGCTTTGTTTTTTAAAAAAGTATTTTTAATATTTTTCTTGTTTTAAAGATACATTTATTATTAACCTGTGACGTACAAATATATATATATATATCTATACACACATTGATATTAAAATAGAAAGAAAAGAATTTGAAAAGAAAAACAAAAAGAAAAGGAAAAGGAATAAAAGATAAGCAATAAAAAGAGAAAGAAAAGATAAAAATAAAAGTTTAAAAAAAAGGAAAAAAGAAAGACAAATATTGCAGATTTAGAGTATCACAAGGTATATATATATATATATATATAAGTCAGTCCTGGGTCTCAATGCTACTAATACATCAAGGGTGACATGCGAGACATGGACAACATTCTGAAGTCATAAGCGTAAATTCAACAACTTCTGTGTGGACATGCAGGTCAAAGTGATCTATTAAAAATCTTGTGACGCCAGCCTATATGAACATTAAGGCATCATTAAGGTTTCATCCTGTGCTAGAACAGGGGAAATAAATGCATTCACGGTGACAGTACAGTGCAGTTCCACTTTCAGAACATATGGATGGCAGATGATGTAAAGGTCATCTGTTTCTGTGGCACATGGTTAACAAGGGTGTCATGTGCCCAGCACAAAGACCAACCACCTATACTTTTCCTCAATTAATGTCAGGTACTTATTAAAATTACCAGGATTCAAATTCTTCAAAACCCGGGACCCCCTGTTAAGAAACCAAGCGATTTACCACTCAGCCACCGTACCTCAAAAAAAAAATTTAATTACAGAATGCCAAAATGGAATAGCAATAACCCAAACAAGCAATGGAAAGAAAAATATGCTTCTAATAATAAAGTTTTTTAAAGGTGAACAACCGCGAATTACTGCCAAATATAACCAGACGGCAAGGTTTTGCTCCCTTTCTTCTATATAAAACAAAATGAATTAACTACAACTAATTAATTAAATAATTGTCTAACATTTTCTATTCATTCATGTTTTTTTATGCAAGACAAATAATTGTGTAAAGTTTCAACTTGATCCAAGAATGGGTGTGGGGGAAATAACAGGTTAAAAAAATTGTAGGCTACCTGACCGAGTTCGTTAATATAGGCTTTGTTATAAGGTGTACAACCACTGAATGAAACGATTCCTACAATGTACTTGTCGCACGTTTACATAACAAAAACGATGTTACATCTAAAGCTTTATTACACTGAATGACAAAGAACTACACACATAATAAAGATCAAGACACGAAATATAGTCAGTGTACGGTCTAACAAATGTAAACAGACACTAGGGGCGACAATCAAATAAACAAATTCACGACACTACTGTTACTAGTGTGCAAGGAGTGGGAATTAAAAGATAACTATTATTACTAGCTAATTAGAAATTGAAACTATCATGCCTAGAATTTATTTAATAATACAAATAAATATTGAAATCTCTCTTCCCCTGTCTTCTGACTACGTGAATATTGAAATCTCTCTCACCCTGTCTTCTGACTACGTAAATATTAAAATCTCTCCTCCCCTGTCTTCTGACTACGTAAATATTGAAATCTCTCTTCCCCTGTCTTCTGACTACGTAAATATTGAAATCTCTCTTCCCCTGTCTTCTGACTACGTAAATATTGAAATCTCTCTTCCCCTGTCTTCTGAATACGTAAATATTGAAATCTCTCTTCCCCTGTCTTCTGACTAAGTAAATATTGAAATCTCTCTCACCCTGTCTTCTGACTACGTAAATATTGCTTACAATTGCTTCAAAAAGAAAGTCTTATATTTAATAATCATCACATTAACCCGCTCTTATTTTACACTGTCATAGTCAAGATCCCGTTCACCTTCTTTAACCCATTATATTCACAAAGACAGAGCGATATAAAGAAATGCGGTGGCAGTATAATGGAACTTAGGAAAAAAAGTTAAGTTCCCCTTTCAGACCTTATGGTCTATAGGGCAGATGATGTAAATGTCATCTGTTTCTGTAGCCTACCGTTAACGAGGGTGTTATGTGGCCAGCATAAAAGCAAACGCCTTTTCTATTCCCCAACTAATGTCAGGTACTCATTAGAGCTGGGTGGACTCAGAGGCTCCCAAAGAACTCGAAATTAAAAATCCCAGTCTTCACAAGGATTCGAACCCCTAACCCCCGGTTCGGAGGCAAAGCGCTTTACCGCTCAGCCACCGCTGGAACTTTAAGTAAAACGTAAATTAAAAAAATAAAAAAAATAAAAAGAGGTAAATATGGAGACATTTTGAAACAGAGAATATTCTAGAACGTAAGGTCGCCATATTGAAATATCACTGTCGAACTAAATAATAGAAAAATTATGTTTCAAAAGCTTAAACACATTGCTTGCATACAAGGCAGCTTTGAAATGTGATTCTACATCGCTGACAGGTGTAAATAGTTTTTTCTATAACTTAATAAAGTACGAACTTTACCTTTCAATACGTCCGTAGTCTCAACACCGGTTGCACTAAAGGGCTTGCTATTAATAGCATTGTCCCCATTATGAGAATCTCCCATAGTTAAATTATGAGTTCAATTTAATTAGTCACCAATTCAAATGTAGTATTATCACGTCCAGAGATTGAAACAACGCACACACGCACGCACATACATAAATGAAATGAAAGAACGAGATTTTCGTAAGTCGTTTAAATTGTTGACATTTTATTACCTAGACAACCTTAATGAACTTTCCTTTACCTGGAGAAGGTTTACACTTATGTTACAAATTGTTGCCTACATTACCGCAAGGTTCAGGTAAGGGGGACTTACATTGAGATTAAGATTATTGTTTCGCAAGATTTCATTTGTAACACTCACGGAGGAAAACCAAAGCATGTTCGCGCTTCCCTTGGACGGGGTTCTGGAGCGGAGCATCCGCACCCTGCGTCTTCTTGCATTCTGAGTTACATGTATACATTTTCTTGGTTATACAGCGTACAATTGGCATCATAGGAAAGAAAAAAAAACACAGGTCTAAACATGAGTCTGTAGGGCGCGGTGACTGAGGAGTTATTCCGAACCTGGGATCGAATCTCGGTGAAGACTGGGATTTTGAATTTAGGGATTTTTAGGGTGCCTGACTTTAATTGGGGAAAGTAAAGGGTAGATCTAGATATCAATATATATTTACGGTGTGGACGCATGCGCGCTACATCCACATGTTTTTCTAATTTTTATCAATACGATATAAAACATAATATTGGTTTTTAATTGCAATGCACAATGTTCAAAAATATTTTAATTATAGTATAATAAAAAAAACATAATTTGTGATGGAACATTTTTATAATAAAGAATTGTGCAATAATTTTGTATATGTAATGCGATTTTTATTATTACTTTAAAAACGAATGTTTTAATGATAAAAAAAATGCATAATTTGTTAATAAAAAGTCTATAGAATTCTCTCTGTCACTGTACCACGAAAGTAATGTACGGAAGGGTCATTTGTCAAGGGCAGATATATGTTGAAAAAAAGATGTGATCTATTTTAAATGTATATACGCAAATACAACACGTTCAGTTTTAAGGGTCAACCGATAACAACATTATCCTTTTTTTTTTTTACTAATACTGTTTTATATCCTGTATAATGTTTTTATTGATATAAATTTCAAGATTTTAAAGAAAATATTGTAAAATAGTACAGATGCAATTAATGGATCACCGGATGGTGCATGTTCTATGGTGTGTTTATATAACATCGATTTGTTACATATTTTATTGGTCGCGTGGTACATACATACGTTGAATGTAAGCTTTTAGAAGCAAAGGTACATGGTTCAAATTCTAAGAGACAGCAAAATTTTGAAAAAAAAAAAATTTATATTTTTCTGTCATATATGAGAATCTGTTTACTGCGATAACGTTATGTAAATATTAAATTTGAATTTTTTAGCCTGAAAATCAAGTGATAGGCAGATCCGTTGTTTTGCGTTGTTCATCTAGCTTTTTGTAATTTCATTATTTCTGTATCTTGAATGATGATTTTTATAGTGAGTAGTGTCTAACAATGTGACCAAACCAGGTCAGCTTTTGTCTCTTTATAGAACTGAGGAGTTCTTTTCAATTTTTTCAATTTTTTTTTTTTGTGCAAACAACACAATTCAACACTATCAATTGAATAACTTTTAATAAGCTTGTCTTTTCAACTGTTGTGTTTATTTATACATGTTATCATAGCGCCTTGAACCTACATTACGTTTGTTCACAGCGCTATGTAAAATAAATCTATATTTATAATTCTCTTCACGGCTAAGCAGTTTGGATACTAACAAGTAAAGGAAAGATCACTTTTATTTATATAAGTCGGAATATAGTTACCCCACGTTACTTTCGAGGCGAAAAAAAAAAGGGGGGGGGGTGGAGAACAAGTAGTATTCCCCCGTCACTAAATAGCAGGGCCGGACGTTAACCATTGACACCAAGAAGTCATGGAAACATCACTCTTTTATTTCTGCAAGTCGGACTAGAGTTACGCCCCGTAAAAAAAAAAGAGAGGGAGGGGGAGAACAAGTAATCTACTCTGCATTCGACCATCACTAAATAGCAGAGCCGGACTAAATCATTGTGGGGCCCTATGTGAAAAGGATTTGGCGGAGCCAATTTTGGATAATAAGTGAAAATTAAGAGTTTGTATAAGAAAATAAATTCGTATTTGCATTTTATTCATTCTTTAACTACGTACAGAATTACTTTAGGAGCCTTGCCTGTAGCGAAGTCATACAGTATTACATAGAAATTCTATTTCCTACATAGATTACGCTCAACAGAAAGAATTACCAAATGTTTCAAACTATCTACGAGAATTGTTGACCTCAAGTAATTCTTCATTAGTTTGAGGCGCGAAAAGCTTCTATCACCAGATTGAAAATTATGGGTATTGCATAATGCCGTTTTTGTTTTTTTTTATCGCGCGTAGGATTGGCGTTTGAATAAAACCCCAAAATGATACTTTTTGTCTATAAATTTCAGGAGATTTTTATGAGTTTTCAAAAGATTTTAATAATTTCAGGAGATTTCAGGACTTTTTCGTATATTTTGCAATTTCAGGAAATTTCCAGGAGCTCTTGGTAAATCAGAAGGCCGCGGGAAATCTGTTATAAGTTCTAAAATAGTTTTGATTTAATAATTGACACCTAGAATTAGCGCGGGTCCTATGAAAGTGCGGGGCCAATTGCGGTCGCATAGGATGCAGTACCCTAAGGCCGGCCCTGCAATATAGCGGCGTATGCTACGCCGCGGGTCGACTAGTTAATAATAATATTTGATTATATATCTACACTGATGAGATTTAGCATTCAAAACGCTATTTCCACTATTTCTTATCTGAGACTTCAAGATGTCTGGATACATTAATCAACTACTTATGTATTTAAGTAAACTGCATGTTATTCGTTATAATTGTGCCTTTATAATAGTTGATAAGTACAACGCATTCAGGCATTACTTTAATCAAAGCAGTCGCTAGTCGGCAGTGGCGGCGCAAGACCTTACTTTGGTATGGGTGAATTACATTTTGCGAGGCGCTATTGTGAAACAGATGTTTATTTAAAATAATAAACACTTGCAACTGTTATAATTTACTTATGAAAATGCAGTTAAAGGGAAACTAAATTAAATAAAAAAAGAAATAAACATACAATTTCGGCTTCTAGCCTTACTGAGATACGAATAGGAGTATTGTAATTTATCTTACAAGCTAAGACTATATCTACTTTAATAGATAAAACTGCCAATTCTTCATGAATCACTGTACGTGTAGCCGCTATTTCAAAACTATTACTTGGTAGTTTAAACTTTGAAAAGCTTCTCTCAGCTGATCTGTACCTACAGGCATTGTTGACACAATCCAAAAGATAATGTAAACTTTTAATATTTGGGTAAATTTCTTTGGAGTTATTCTTTTGAAGCATATTAGAAAAACTGATTACCATCTTTAATGAAATCAGGTAAATTAGGGATCAGGTTTTGTAGTTCTTGACACTAGATATATATAAAGTAGGAAATCAATTATCACTCACTCGGATGGCTATTTCCTCTTTTAGCTTAAACTTCCATTTTTAAGTCACTAAATCTACAATATCATTAATAATATCTTTACTTTTCGTATTTTAGTGTATAAATGTGTTTAAAAGAAAAGTTCTCCTTTCAGACCATGCGGTCTATAGGGCAGATGATGGTCATCTTTTTCTTCGGCCCACGGCTAACGAGGATGTCGTGTGGCCAGCACAACGACCAGCCGCCTTTACTTTTTTCCCCAACCAATGTCAGTTACCCATTAGAGCTGGGTAGACTTAGGCGCCCTAAAAATCTCGAAAATAAAAATGCCTTTCTTCACTTGGATTCACTCAAGACCCTTCGGTTTGGAAGCCAAGCGCTCTACCTCTCAGCCAAAAAAGTGTATAAATGCTAACTTTTTTTTTATTTTGCATCTCCTTTGAGTACATTTATTTTTCTCTTTGCATTTCTTTAGTGGGACATTTTATGCCTTCAGGTAATTCTATTTTAAGACGCTTGGGTCAGTAAAAAAAAAAAGAAAGATATGGATGGGCTCCTAGTAACCCCTAACTTTTGTGTTAGAAGTGGAAGCCGGGTTATCCTGACCTACCGAAAAAAAGAAAAAAAAAAAAGACGCCCTGACATGAGAGCCTCTGCCGAAAGTTAAATCCCCTTGGTGACAAATCTAATAATTGTTACATACCACTTCAAAATGGCTGCTTGTGGCAGCACGTAGCTAGAAAATGTAAGGGCCAAGTCGTCTGCTGTCCTCAAGAAAGGAAGGAGAGAAAAAGGGTAGTTGGTATCAGTTTTCATCTACAGGCCCATCAGGAGATGACAATTAGCAGATCAAGGCCTAAGGAATTAATGCTGCAGCGTGCAAAGCAGTGGCGAAGCTGGGGGGGGGGGGGGATACGAATTTTAAAATCCCCCCGGGCCTCCTCTTTAAGGGTCCCCCAAATGAGTGTCCGAAATATTAAATATTACGCCATTTGCTCATGTCAGGATGTTAATAATAATTTTATTTATAAAGCGCTGTTAACAAACAAAATGTAGGCTCAAGGCGCTGTAATAACATTACAAACACGACAGCTAAAATAACAAACTAATCTTTAAAAAATTTTAAACAGGTAGAGGTAGGTATAATATTCTTCTTGAAAGTAATGTAGCATGTTGTCTGTCTGAGATCAATGGGGAGTGAGATCCAAACCTTTGGTCAGTGCACAGAAAAAGACCGCAGACCGTAGCTTTTGAGGGAGAAACGCGGCGTCACGAGAAGCGATGAGTCCATTGAGCGCAGGGCTCTCTGAGGGACATTGAGTGCAGGGCTCTCTGAGGGACATAGAGCGCAGGGCTCTCTGAGGGACATATGGAGTGATCAGTTCTCTGTTGAAAGTAAAAATGCAGGGGCTTCTAAAGAGGTCAAGCCCCCCCCCCCCCCGAGCCCCCAGATCCCTAGCTACGCAACTGGTGCAGTGGTTGATAAATGTGTAGAGAAATACACTAAACCTAGGTAATTCTTCCTGGACCATAATTTAAAACAAAGGACTTAGGGGCATGAGAGCCTTATCTTTTATTTTACATTTAATCTGTTTGAGTTTGTTTTACATTTGTTTATTAGTATTAGTAGACTAACCACAGACTTTTAAACTTAAAATGTAGCAATTTCAATATTAGCCATTGTTTTTAGCTAAGAATTATTTTTTTATGTGTGATCATAGTTAATGAGGCCATTTTTTGTATTGCACGTTTTTCTTCCTGAGCTGAGACCCATGTTCTTTCACTGTTCACTGCTTTCTTGGTCACTGTACAATACTAAAAAATGGCCAGCTACTCTACCACCAAAGCAAAAGCCACCTTAACCTGCGATATTTGTGGACGGGAGTGTCTCTCCAAAATAGGGCTCCACAGCCACACGAGGAAGTGCGCGAGATGAACAATAGTCGTTCTACGAATAAAGGAGGCCAACCAGTTGATGAGGATATCATGTCGCCAACACAAACATGAAACACGTTTTAGTTTCCTGACAAACGTTAGGTACCCGTACACATGCATACAGCAAAGGACGTGGGTGGCCAAGTGGAAAGCGCTTGACTTCCTCCACGAGGGGGTGTCTAGTTTGAATCAGAATGATGACTGCGATTGTGAATTTCTGGATTTATTTTCAGACGCCACCGAGTCCGCACAACTCTATCGGGTACATGACATACGTTGCGAAAGGCTGCGGGCGGGGGGGAGGGGGATGATTGTTGTGCTGGCCACTTGACAACCTCCTAAACATAGAAACAGATAAGCATAACATCATTAGCCCCCATGGAACTCAAGGTTTGAAAGGGATACTGTCACCACCTCAAAGTTGGTGCCATATAGTTGATACCCTATTTTAATATTATGAGTATTATTCACAACTCATGAATCTAGAAGGTAAACACTATTAACCCTGAGTTAACTAGTTACTGTTGATAGCATTTGGTTACAGACAATTAGTGAGTACATTCAGTTAGAAACTGTCAGTAAGGAGCAGTCATTGAATGTAGTCACTTAAGAAAGTTATTGAGCTATTATAAAGTAAATTGAGATGTTTATCAGAATTCCTATAATGCCGTTATTACTTATCGCACGTAGGATTGGCATTTTCCATATTGAATGACACCCCAAAATGACTATTTTTGTCTATACATTTCAGGAGATTTTTATGAGTTTTTAAAAGATTTTAATAATTTCCGGAGATTTCCAGAAATTGTTCGTATATTTTGCGATTTCAGGGGATTTCCAGGAGCTCCTGGTAAATCAGGAGACCTCGGTAAATCTGTTATAGGCCTAAGTTATTAAAATGGTTTAATTTAATAATTTACACCTAGAATTAGCGTGGAACCTATGAAAGTGTTGGGCTCACTGCGGTCGCATAGGTTGCAGTGGCCTAAGACCGGCCCTGCAAAATAGCGGCGTATGCTACGCCGCGTGTCGACTAGTAAGAAATAATTGAGTAATGTTTTAACTTGATCCAAGAATGGGTGTGGGAGAAATGGCGCGCGCATAGTGGCATCTGTGCTTCTTTACAAACAGAGTGAATTGATATATTTTTTGCAATAAACTCGGAGGGGGTTGAAGGTCACGTGAATGGGCTAGCTGTAAAGAGAGACACGATATTACTCATTGAAGGAGTCATATCGGATAAAGTGTACACTCCCGAGGAATTAATTAGAGATAATAAAATAAAACTTTATTACAGGATACACATGAAACAAATATCTAAAAAAAAAAGTCCAGCTCATATTTTAAGCAAAGAAGATAAAAGGTCGTCTTGTTGGTAGAGCGAGAGAACATGTTGTACCGGCGCTATTAATGCTTCCTCCGCTTCACTTGGCCTGACTTTAATTCCCCGGATGCCTTGGTGCATTCACGCTGATAAATATCTGTCTTTCATTCTCTTTCATTCTCCCCCCTCCTCAAAGCGTTCTCTCCCTTTCCATCCCTGTCCCTCTCTCTCTCGACGCCCTTTGTCCTCGTGTCTTCACCAGAAAAGAAATTAGTGTTTTAGAAGAGGTATTTATAAGAGAAAGGGAGGTAAGGGATTTTTTTATTTTTAAAACACAAACCCACAAGCGTTAACGGAGGCGAACACAGTCACATATTTGTACTTTCAACGTAAACCCCTGCATCCGTACACCTAGACAGCGTTTTTTTTTTTTCCTTTTATATTCTCCTTAAAATCTTAACAGCGGGTCCCAATGACTTCAGTTAAAGTACTGGTTCTCAAATTTTTACCTTTAATGCTCCTCTATCTTATTGAAAAATTACTTACCCACACCCTTAGCCAGCTAGTGGGTCCGGAAGAACATTGAAAACCACTGGAATAGACATTTTCGAAAATTTTAAGATTCAAAAATGCATTCTCCTGGCGTCTAACTCATAGTAATGTACAGAGAGAAAAATAAAACAGAACAAACGAAAGACACAAAGATAAAGACAAGTGTCTTTTTTGCTTATGCTAGGACTAATTCGTACAAGTGCTCCTTCTTTCCTACTGTCATTAGAGAATGGATTGGGTTGCCTGAATCAGTCAAGTTTAAATCATTGATTAACATGCATGACTAGTATGACACATGAAATGTGTAGTGCGTAATTATCTTTTAATAGATAAGATAAGATAAGGTATCTCCCAGTAACAAGATCGCATATCAAATTTAAGTTTTATTAAGATCTGGAAGGAACGGTCGATACTAAAGTGAGAGAGACATTTGAGCCAGTAGACTATGTTGATTTTGCGTTTTAATTGGGCTTTATCGACGCTATTTTTTGTTCACGAAAAGAAGCCAAATGAGGATTAAATTCTAAAATCTTATTGGCAAGTCTTGTTGAAATAGCTTCTTTTAAAATAACGTTTTGAAACGGTTTCTCCATAACAATATGAAACGTCCTACAGTGAATAAGCAAATAACGTCATTTAGTCATATATATTTTTAAATATAAACATAGATAATAATGTTTAAGCTTGCTTGATACAGATGGCAGCCTGGATATGAGGTATGCACTATGGACTGTCTTTCTGTGGCCTCGATGGTCCCGAGTTTGAAACCTGCCCGCTACAACTACCCCACAGTCCAGCGGGAGGTTTAAGCTAGGGTGTAATTATATTCAGAATTGGAAGGAATTTGTAAAACATTTTACAAAAGAAGTTATTCAATTATAATCCCAATACAAATATATATATATTTTTACTTAGGTGTTGAGTCCAACAGTTTGAGAACTGCGTAGTACATAACTTAAATCCTTGTCAGTCTGCCAGGCAGATAACATGCATGCATCCAGCCAAATTGCAGATAATGTTTATACCACCAATACATCAGCCCATTGTCGTCAGACAGTTGCATCCAAAAGCTAGGTCTTTACTTGTAGTTTAGGCGGTGAAAGGAATCCCATCAATTAAAATCAAGACGCAGAAATTAATGATGCTGCAGCCCAGATAGTGTACGTGCATGTGTAAGTGTGTGTGTATGCGTGTACTATTTGAAAGAAACAAGTTTGAGTTTTGTCGTCGGGTATCTCAAAGAAGGCACGTCATAGAACGATAGATAGATAGATAGATAGATAGATAGATAGATAGATAGATAGATAGATAGATAGATAGATAGATAGGCAGACAGACAGACAGACAGACAGACAGACAAATAGATAGGGAGAGAAAAAAGTAGCACCAGTGTGTGTGTGTGTATGTAGAGAGCATTAAAATGTAGTTCGTTCCATTGGAGGATACCAGCACATAGCTATGAATCAGGCTAGAGTAGATAACCCATGGCGGGAACCAAACTTACTAACCGGCACAAACGGATCCGGACTTAACGGAAGATATAGCATCACTCCGACGGGAATATAATTAAATGCATACAAGCGATGACGGAAAGCCATGACAGAGACGCACTCAAATCCGGCCTCCAGATAAATCTAGTTAAAAACCAAAGTTATGTGTGTTGTCTACAGGTCAACAAATACCACCGTCAGCATTGGGTATACAAAGCTTGAACTGACATAGCAGTTCATCTATGTAAGCAGCGTTATCACAAGCGATGGAGATGTATATCACGATATTGCATGTCGAACAAAGGAAACAGGAGCGGTCTTCCAAAAACTGCGGCCTATCTGAGCAGACAAATAAATGAGCCTGGAGACCAAGACCCCCACCCCCATCCTCCAATCAATCATCGTCCCAGCGCCTGCCTACGTTTGCGAGACAGGAAATGTATCCGTAAATGTTGAAATCAGTGTTAGTGAAAGACCTTGAGAATATTTTATCATGCTCACATCTTCTGCAGTATTTTAAGTTTCAATATCACCGCATGGTGTGGTGAGTATCAGACATATTGTTATTATGGCCTCCTTCAATTGCGAAGCGACTATGGATCATCTCTTGGCGATGAGGTGAAGGCCTGGGCATTAGCTGTGGTCGGAACGATGTCGCCCAGCAGTTCCCCCCTCTCCACTTAGCTGATGTATCCATAGGAACGGCAGTGCCGATACAGTTTGAGGTCAGCGGCGTCGAAGGTTCTGCCAGGGTGTAGCACTGGGTGCTGCAAACAGCCTTAGGGTCGCCAGCTCCTGATTTTTCCTCAGGGTTGACTCCCGAAGCCTTTCCTATGACTGGGTATAGCTGCAAGGCAACAGATGTTTGAATTCAGAGTTTTCCTTCTGTTAGGTGGGTAGCCAGCAATATAACGGCCCAAAAATAGGTGTAATTGAGTGTTAAAGACCATGGCAGAGCAGGGCATGAGAAAGGTGGCCTCATATTCGAATCTTAACTGATTTAGTTCTGGGATATCTTGCAATTTTCAAACTAGAGTAGGCCCTATACTGTGATTAAAAGTTGAACAAATTGATGTTGAAGCCGGTAATTAAACAAAAATTCTCAATATAATAATAATTTGGGTTCAAATCTCATCCCATTTATCCAATATACTAATTCAATTTCCTTTATCTAATGCCGTTAAAAAAAACAACAAAATACAGGAGGCTTATTGGGCGTTGAACGTAAACAGACATGAAACAAAAATAACTTTTTTTTTTTAGAATTCTAATTATAACAAACCAATGTCAAAGTATAAAAAAGACATGTTTAACATGCGATATCACATAAAAGCGTTGCTTAATTTGGCTATCGTGGTTTAAAACACAGGTTTCCGCTTCCTCCACCCCCTCGTGGATTCGCCATTGGCACGGACCATCATGTACATGTACATTGTCGTTAAATAGAACGCACAAATATAATATCATATTTAAATAGCTTACCTAAAGCTTAGTACATTTTACTTTTAAAACATTGAAATAACTGATCAGTGCTTACACCTTATATGTTCCAAATATTATGTTATGAATAGTTGCATGTTTGTTTTACATGTTTCGAGGTGTAACATACGAATTAATACTTTATCAATGGTGTGAATACTAATAAACTATTGTTTTTTGTTCAGACATAGTATATAAAGAACTTCAAAAATAATAGTTTAATACATTTGATACGCGGCAAATAAAACTTAAAGATTTTCGACGTGTTCCTGTAATGTTAAATAATTTTGTCCACAATCTAGCAGCATTTAGAAAGTCATCAAACATTTATTTGAACGACCATGAATGTCGCACGAGGCTAAGTACTCCATCGTATCATCAAAATTGACCTACATTTAAGAAATAATTCACCATTAAGGCAGTCACACTCACACTTTTAACAGGGCCTTTTATTCACTGGAGATTTATTACAAACCCCGTGGGATACACCTTTAAGACCAAAAGGAAATCTACAGCCGAGTAGAGATGTGAGACAGCGCAAAGCGAGCACATACCGACTACCGGGAGACAACGGCTATGTCTGCACTGGATGTGGCAAAATATGTAGATCACAGCTAGGACTGCTTAGCCAATTGTGCACTCCTCAACCTTCGGACTCGAATTATATTCACTGTAACAATTTTTAGGATTGAGGCCTACATGTAGATCTAGATTTACACAATTACACATTCTCGTTTACATTTCTAACTGTAATTTACTTCACACACACACACACGCTTTTACATAGATGTTTCGTATTCTTTGTGAAAACACATTTGATAATCACACGGATCTAAGGATCTTTCCCTCACATTCACTCTGACAATTATCTAGGTCTAGAGGAGAATTCGAGATTAGATTTAAATCTAGTTCTGTGTCGAAATAAACATAAATTTAAAAAAAACGGGAACGAAATCTAGTGCAGCAGAAAAATGTTAATAAGTAGCTTAAAAGAGGAAGGAATTATATTTTTGTACTTAAGACATTTAAATGTCGGCTTTCAAAAAACATATTGGGTCGAAATAGCGAATTTAAAAAAATCGTTTTTGGTTGTGATTTCTATCTCGGAAATCGCTTAGTTGTTCTAGGCTTAAGTTAAGTAATAACATGTTAAATGTTCGTATTTTACAGTCCAGGACAAGCAGGCGAATAAGTAGTTATCCGTCAGTGAGTAAGTCATCAGGGCCAAGGATTTTTACAGTAGATATCTTATTTTGAGTAGACTTCACTATCCCAGGCAATATTATCTTATTTTTTTAACATCATTATTATCTTCAATTAGTCTCTCAATTCTTCTCAAATTTCTTATATACGTAGCATTGTTACATGTCATCAATTTATCTAAACAATAACCAAATATAAGAAGGCAAACAATCCATAAACAGGTTACATTTCATAGTGTCTTTTACAAGAAACATTTTTAAAAAATCTAATCTAATATATATATCACTTCCTAAGGAAAAATAACTAAGTCGTACACATTTCATGTGTCAATCTAGTCATGCATGTTAATCAATGAGTTAACACTACTAAGTCGTTGGTTTTCCTGGCTGATTCAGGCAACCCATTCCGCGCTCTAATAGCAGTAGGGAAGAAGTAGTATGAATGCCAGAAGGTCACTTCTACAAGACATTCTGTATGGTCGTGTAACATAAGGCAAGAGAGCCGCTGGTCGTCCACTTCTAAGGTATACGGATGTATGCAAACGCGACTTGAAGTTCTTCAAAATCGACACTAACAGCTGGGAAAAAGTGGCACTGGATAGATTCACATGGAGATTGAGCATAAAGGAAGGGTCCCGGATTGCAGATGGCATGCACAACAGTGGTAGAAAGAACGGCGCCTGGTTATTACAGATGTCCAACTTGTGACCGCAGCTGTGTATCAAAGATTGGCCTCTTTAGTCAAAATGAAAATATAAAATATTAATTCACGAGACGTTAAATGCCACAGATGGAATCAGAAATGTGCCTTTGCCTTGGTGTCTTTCTGAGTATTTAATTAGGTTTTGTTTTTTGTAGGCTATTGGTTAATTATGGCTCAGTGTTTTATGTATTATTGCTACTTAACATTTTATTCTTCTGTTCTGTACAAATTACTCAAACAATCTTGGCTAAACATACAAGATATTTCATTCGTCAATATCCATGTATTCTACAATAAAGTTTCAAGCATTTTCGCGTACACGATTTTTATGATAATTGTCAAAAAAACAACATTGAAATCTTTGTTGACGTTCAACGTTGAAATAGCTTGCATCATAATGCGTTGACCAGAAATAACTTGGACGAGAAATGAGAACTGACACTTTAATGGAGTTTCGGAATTGGTCTAATTGTGTGAGTCCTATTCTGGATCAAACATCATCAAATACAACATTAGAAATAAATTCCGATGATTAGTTGGGAATTAAAAGAAGTCTCGAATATCAACGGAAAACTTACTGTTTTTTATTTACATATTTTGTTTGTTTCGCTGATGTCTGAGTTAAGATCACGATTTTTTAAATTGGAAAAACATAATGGTGATTTAGAAGTTATAACTATTGGTCTGTTCGGTCTGTTCTGACTATTCAGAATGGGGAAACAATACAAAGATTACAATCAAAATCCTTTAGAACTGGAACAATGTTGGTATCAGGAACGAGTTCCCCTTTCAGACCTTGCGATCTATCGGGCAGATCTTTTTCTGTGGCCAAAGGTTAACGAGCATGGTATCATGTGGCCAGCACAACGACCAACCGCCTCTACTTTTGTGGACTTAAGTCAGGTACCCATTAGACTTAAGTGGACTCAGGGGCGCCCTAAAAATCCCGAAATTCAAAATCTCAGATTTCACCCTCGTATTGAGGAACTGTCCCATTATTTTTTTTTAATAAATTTATTTTATATTAATTGTAAGAGACTCTAAATTAATAAAAGGGCATTTTATATTTGTGTAACATTTACTTTTTTTTTCTCACTCTAAAAAAAATGTCCCTGTTATTTTATTTATTCATTTAAATATTTTGTTTACATAAGGGAGACAACCAAAGAGTATAATTAAATCAAACTGCTAGCGTGAAGCATTTACCAGACGACCACGACCAAACAAGGTCTAATTTGACTTAATTTTTTATCAAATCTTCGGACTGTAAATGTCTTGTACAAAGTTAAACGAAGAGGAAGTATTCACAAGATCCTTGCTAATACAAAGTAGCACAACTCTTGGTAGCCACACAGGCCTCTTGGTTCACCTGGTCATTTCATCCCCGGTCAACTCATTCCCAGGTCATTTTATCCCCTGGTCATTTCATATTCTATCTTGTTCATTCAAAAAGAATACATTTTGAAAGTATGATATTAGCAATATTTCATATAGGCCCTATCAATGCTTTTCTTTGTAAAAAAAAAAATAGATGCCGGTACTCAGTGATTTATTGCCTAATTTTTAACTACTAATAAATTAATAATAAACGTCAAAATACAAGAAAAGTAATATTTTTTCCCCACTGGTCGAGAAGCCAAGTGCGCTTTAACTTGGCTTGGTTTGGCTACCTAGAAGGGGTCTCGAGGTTCGACAGAGTCAGTGTTTACTGAGCAGCACGGAAAACCAACTCCTAGATACCCCCTCCCCCCCCCCCCACTGGTCCTCAAATGAGATTGGACCAAAAGCGCTCTGAGCATGCTATAAGCATGAAAGTAGCGCTATATAAAAGCTATAATAATAATAATTGATTTTCATTACTTCCACCATAACTTGATGATGAGTTATCAGCGGCATGATCATAATTATTCTAATCTGGGCCGGCCTTAGGTATAGGCAAACTAGGCAGCCACCAAGGCTTATTCACGAATGTTTTAGACCTACTTGTCTGACTACATATGTTAGAAGACCTTTGTTTATTCCTTTTTGGTGAAATATCGATACGTCATTTCTAGTCTGGTGATCACGAATAGTCCAAGAAGCACATTAGGGCTATCGGGGCTATATGAATTTAACTTATTTGTTTATTTAGATACAGATACAGGAATATTTTTAATTCATTGCGTATTTATTGGCCTTAATTTTTGTTTCTATTTCATTTTAGGCCGTCCTATTCACTTCGCCTAGGGCATCCAAGTACCTAAGGCCGGCCCTGTTCTAATTGTTCTTTATCTCTCAACAAAAATATTTTACTACTTCCAGCACACCTTGACCTTTGATCCTTACGTCATGCGGTATGCGCAGGATCACATTGGCATACCATACATCAAAGAAAAGCAATATAATTATGTACACACCCACATTTACAATATATCCAAAAATGATTTTAAGTAAATATAAATAAATATTAGATGAAATGAGGGCTTAAAGTCAAAGCTTAAACAGCACAATTACATAATGATTAAGACAAACATATTTAATTGGGGACTTGGGTATGAAGTGACCGGGGATGAAGTGACCGGTCACCGGCCTCTTAATGTAATAAAAGGGAAAAATCTGAATAGACAACTTATACATTTCTATTTCAATTGTGTGTGTGTGTTGTTGTTTTTTTCAATGAATGGGCGACCCCAAGTTAAACAGCAAATACAGTTTGATGGATACAACATTACGATGCAACTCTACTTCAAGATTTTTCATCACAGTAGTCATTTTTTTTTACAAAGCTTAAATCAACTCACTCTGTCTGTCTGTCTGTCTGGCAAAAAGTTTTCGCACGTTATTTCTCCCACACCCAATCTCGGATCAAGCTGAAATTTTGCACGAGTATTTTTTACCTAACAATACAAGAATCAACTAAAAAAAAATCAGCCAATTAACCATTTAGTTAATTAACGATAGGTAATTAATTATTTTGTTTGGTATTTTGAACAAGGGAAAAGAAATCGTACTTGACATGTGGTGGTATAAGTTGAATTAGTCCCCTTGAGGACTCTTGAACCCTTAGTGAACATTTTTTTAAAATGCATTTAGAAAACGATCCTGTAAACATTCACAAAGATACCCCCCTTCTTCCCTCCTCTCCCTTTCTTAACTGGTCCAGTCACGTGATAGGATCATAGCGCATTGAGAAAGCTAGAATCTAAACAATAACAATTGGTAAAATATATCGAATCGCACAGATTTATTATGTCAAAGTTATTATATGGCCGCACCCGGTGGGCGGATCCAAGCTAATAACTACAATTGCACTACATATAAGCTTTGTTTTTGTTTTGTTTTGTTAGTATTTATTTTAATTTTTTCTTACATTTTGATTTTGGAAATTCTGTTTGCGCTCATTAAGCAATTAAGTACAGCAACAGATAGCAAGCAAAATATAAATTGCTTAAAAAAGGGTAAGCCCTTATCTAATAGGTAGAACTCCACAGTTACAACTATAGTAATAATGCAATAATTATAATGTAGTATTATTAAGGTAGAATTTATTTCCCTTTTTCACCTTATTACATTTTGTATTAATAATTCCGTTTTATGTAAACCGGTTACACCAAAAAGCTTGCTAGTTATGTAGCTTCCTCCATGCATGAAGATCTCCAATACCGTAATGCCCTTCACGACCTGTGACGTGGCAACGGGCCATTGGTTTAAACTAAACGTTGCAGGTCTGCGTTCAGGCCTTCTATAACGAGAAGTAGGTTCAGTTACTATCAAGTCGTCTGCGGCTTCAAGTATTGCTTACAATTTTAAGAAGAATTCTTTGAATTTTTTTTATCGAAAAATATTACTAAATGTACCCGGTGTCTAAACCAATAAAAACAATCGTCAGATAGATCAGTCTAGCAACAAATATTTTATAATCACTTCGGTCGATAAATTTAGTTCAATTTAAATTATGTAGTAGATTTGTAAATTGCTTTTACTATCGGTATTTAATTTCAAATAAAAATATGGGGTCAGAAAAAAAATTATTATTATTATTTCCGTAAAATGCACAAATAATCAATAAGTAGTGATGCTCAAACTACTACCCGTAGGCCATATCCTGCCCGTGACGCGGTGTTATCTGCCATATCGAAACGCCTGACAACAATGCATATTGAATCTGCAAGGGGGGGGGGGGGGGTTCAGAACTTCTGGTCCATCACGGATTTTTTTTTGCGTTGATTCTGCAGGTGACAAGCTTGTCAGAAATTAATATTGCCCAAGGCCGAGAAAGGTAAGTCATCAGTCATCAGTCACAGCACTATCACTAAGTTACACAATCTTGACCTAAATGAGCTCCTGATAAACCGATTCCAGGGCAATGCTCTTGAAGCTCTTCGTGGCACCCGGGTGGTAACGTTAGACGTGATGGTCAGGCCGACAGGGAAGCAAAAAAGAACCCCCGATGACGTGTTTAAGGACCGAGTTCATTGCACTGGCAGTAATGGAAGAAACCCCCAAAATAAACATGTCGCTATCCATACACCGTTCCTCAAAAAGGCCGTTTTTATGTCGGGACACCTGCACGGTTAATGTGGTACAGCGAGTTTTCCCGGTGTGCGCGGCCTTTAGTCTCGCTTCTGACCCCATCGTCTTTGGATTGGAGCGATCGGAAATTTAATAATGTATATCTGCTTGGATCTTTCACAAGCAGAACTGTGTTTCAGATAGCTGATTTAATTGTACTGGATGGAGTCGCAAATACAAGCTACTGAGTGTGGATGTAAAAACTAATAGCTAAGTTTAATGCTTTGCAAGTTTTATATTTGAGCAATGTCAAAGAATTAAAGCATGCTACCTACCTTACAACAAAGAATGTTTTATTTTTCATTAAATAAACTGTTTAGTTTTTAGAACTTAAAATTCCAATTTCGGATAATTGCATTAAAAAAAAACAAAAAAAAAAACACAAAAACAATCTTATTTCGTTTCGCATGGTATTTAAAAGAAATATTTTATTTCAAGAGTAGCTATGTGTTTAAATTGGTTTGTTTCGTATGTGTGCTGTTTAGTTTCGTTCATAATGGTGACAGTTTTTGTTTTGTTTTTTGTTTTTTTCCTTCGTTGTCACTCTGGCTGTGGCTGTTGGAAAGTGTAAACTCCGATAAACCGCTATCACCTCCATCAAGTGAACGTATCAGCCGGCACGTTGTCACTTCTGGATGCTTGCAACCGTCCAAACCCTCGGGCTTATCCGACACCGTCTTCTTCGCCCGTTACCCCCCCCCCCCCCCCCCAATCTAGGATGTGGGGGGGGGGGGGGGTGATGATGACGCAATTAACTTGACAGAAGGAAAAAAAAAAAAGAAAATGGGAAAGACTCTCAGAGTGAGGAGACTTTTAAAAAATTTAAATGCTTGCATGGGAGACTTCTAGGTTTGACATGTAACACGTGAAAGCTGAGTACAATCGTCTGTGTTGGATGTCATGGGTCTTGTTTAGTGTGAGTAACGGTGCTCCCTCGTATTCCCACGATAAACAGAAAACAATAGTTCTAACATTATTCTGTTGACGTAAGTGGTATCTAGTACTAAGTACCTCTTCCAGACGTTGTGGTCTGTAGGACATAAGATGCAAAGATCCTCTGTTTCTATGGCTGAGGGCTGGCGAGGGTGTCGTGTGACCAGCACAAGGATTAGCCCCAACTTTACCCCAGTTAATGCCAGGTATCCTACGCATTAGAGTTGGGTGGATTCGTAGGCGCACAAAAAATCCCGAAATTCAAAATAACTCGGTGGGGAAGTCAAGCACCATCCCAATAGCACGTCCCAAAGTCTGTTCCTGATGTTCTGGTACAAATGTAATTTTCATGTAAAAATGTCGGTTTTCTGGTATAAATGTCGATTTTCTGGTACAAATGTTGATTTTCGGGTGAAAATGTTGATTTTTCTAGTAAAAATGTTGATTCTCAGAGGCGCTGTGGATGAGGGGTAAAGCGCTTGGCTTCCGAACCGAAGTTCCCGGTTTCAAATCCTGGTAAAGTTTGGGATTTATAATTTCAGGATCTTTAGGCGCCTCTAGCTCTAATGGGTACCTGACATTAGTTGGGGAAAAGTAAAGGCTATTGGTCGTTCTGCTGACCACATGACACCCTTGTTAACCATAGGCCACAGAAACAGATGACCTTTACATTGTCTGCCATATAGACCACAACGTCTGAAAGGGGAACTTTACTTTTTACTAGTAAAAATGTTGATTTTCTAGTAAAAATGTTGATTTTCTAGTAAAACTGTTGATTTTCTGTTGAGAAATGTTGATTTTGGTGACAAGAATCAAGATTTTGTGAAAATAATTAACTTGTTTATTAAGTCACATGTGGAATATTTTCTTGTCAAAATCAGAACTTTAAAAGGTCACATTGTCGCGCCAAGATCTACGCACACACACACACACACACACGTACATACACACACACACGTACATACACACACAAACATAGATCTATTATCAATAGAAACTCTTATTTTTTACTCGCTCGCATTCATTTTTCGTCTCCGTCAGGCCTTTACAGTGCATTCACAATTCCAATCCTAATTTTATAATTTTACAATTTTACAAAGAAAGTTTCTGTAGAACATGAACTCAGAAGCGGTCCCCTAGGTGGTCTACGAAGGCAGGACGAGGTCAAGTCTCAATATATTCAATATGAAAATCAGAAGTGTTGAAATACAAACTAGTAACAACCACAACCCTCTCCCGGCCAGGGCCGGCCTTTTGCCACTGCAACCTATGCGGCCGCAGCGGGCCGCGCACTTTCATAGGCTCCACGCTAATTCTATGTGTAAATGATTAAATTAAACTACGCTAGCTTATATAACACGATTCATAAAAATCTCCAGAAAAATATACAAAAATTCATATTGGGGTTTCATACAATTACTTGAGGTGAACATTTTACTAAGATAGATTGAACAATTCTTGCAATTCTGTAAATTTTTTGTAGATTGTTAAAAGAAAAAATAATAACTTAGCAATATAAATAGTTTTAGAACATTATTTTAAGAAATAAAAAAAAAGTTTGCATTAATAGTATAATTATATACAGAAAAATCACCTCCCTTACCACCATCGAATCCAGTACTTTTGACAGGGGGGGGGGGGGGGAATGGCATTTTTTTTCCGAACCCTCAATTTTTCGGCCGAAAACACGTTGATACTTCTCCTCTACGACAGCTAGTGGGTTTGGGGGAACGCAATAGGCTTCCACCGGGTTGGCCAATCGTTTTCTTATCTTATCTTATCTTATACAATACAGACATTGCTTCAAAAAAGATGAGTCATGCATTTTAGTCATGCATGTCAACCAATGACTTAAATTCTGCCAAGTCACTGGTTTTCCACACTGGCTCAGGCAACCCATCCCATGCGCTAATAGCATGAGGGAAAAAGGAGCATTTGTACAAATTTGTCCTAGCATGTGGATGCACCAACGCATTGTCTCAGCGTCTACATCTTACGTTTCCTCCCACTAAAAAAGAAGGTCAAATAAGTGTAAAGAAAGCTTGATTCTAAAGTGTAAGGGACAGTCAAGGCACAAGTTGTGTAGGTATGTTTTTGTTTGGCGTATTCATCGTAAGATTAACTTCGTGTTGAGCGAGACCTCTTCTTAGTTGTTCTGTTTTTATCCTCAGAAAATGTCAAATTACACCACTTCAACGGGTAGAATCGGGTTGTCGGAGACATTTCAAATGTCTAATTAATTGTAACCTTTTGAATTATGTTTTCTATGTTTCAATATTCAAATATGGATTTCATGAAAATTCCGGAGGCGCGGTGGTTTAGTGGTAAAGCGATTGGCTTCCGGGTTCTAATCCTGGTGAAGACTTGGATTTTTTATTTCGGGATCTTTCAGGCGCCTCTGATTCTACCCAGCTCAAATGGGTACCCGGGAAAAGTAAAGGCGGTTGGTCGTTGTGCTGGCTACATGAGACCCTCGTTAACTGTGGGCCACAGAAACGACCTCTACATCATCTGCCCCATAGAACGCATGGTCTGAAATGGGGACATTACTACATCGCAAATGAACGATTTTTTTTTGTCCCTAGAAAAAAAAAGGAAACCTGCTTCAACGTCCCCCTTTTCCCGACCCGTCAGCAAAATTCGCCAAATAAGTTGAAAATAAAGTGTATTTAGTTTACGGGAAATATGGAGGTCACCCCATCCCAACCCCGATGAAAAATCTTTGAAAAATAATGTTTAAAAATGACTTTCATATATTGTCATGTGACTAGGAAAACAAAATTAGGTTCAAAACACTTACACTTCTGATGAATTCTAAAGTATCTAAAAACTTTAAGTAATTTTGACAAATGTATGCCAGAAAAGGATTAAAGAAACTGAAGAATTAAATACAAACATTCTCCATATTTGACTATCATGTCGTTTAAAACTCATGTTTTCCGGAAAAGGAGGGGGGGTGGCGGTAGAGTGAAAATGATTACTCATGTACGTGTTCTCTCTCCATTTTATAATTAATACTGATTGCATTTGACATTAGAGAAAGTGAGGCGATTTAACTTATGTTAAAGACATTTTTTAACACAAATAAATTGCGCATTTTCTTCAATAAATACCCCCCCCCCCCCCCCCAAAAAAAAAAAAAAAAGGTTAGGGCTTATCAAGGATTGTGGACATTACATCTACCGGTTGGTCGAGTGGTGTGTGTGGGGAGGGGGGGTGAAGATCGCCCATACCACTACCTACGGATGCAACATCCCCATTACTTAATGTAGCCATTCACTGTTTCTTACTATTCGTAGACAATATTTATTTTTAATGTGTATCTACATAAGTCTCATTTTAAAACTAAGAAGATAAAAGTAGCTATTGCACCAGAACTTTGCAAGCTGTAAAATATCATGTAATCGAATTTCCGTTATCTTTTCTAGTTACTTCTTTTTTTAGATTTAAACGTGACACACGGATGAACAGACAGACCACACAAGGCTAAAAGCTTCTTTTCCAATTTTGACGTGTGGAAATGAAAATAATTACATATATTTCGAAACCCAGTTATTTTCGGACAATATCGATTTTCAGATAAAAACAATATTAAATCAAACGGCTTTCATTTATAACTTGACTGATACCAAAGCGACTATAAACTAGTTACTAGATCTACAACGGAAGTCAGGTTCATATTTATATAAAAAGTCTACACAACAACTTACTATACACACTGCACACTCACGCTCATTTTCTGAGTCAATCGCATTGAAAATTGTAAAACAACAAACAAAATGTTTATCAAACCACATGATCATTTACTTTATTTTAACATAGTCAAATTTTATTTAGTACAAATTAACGTGAAATCAGGAAACTCGGAGATCAAATACTCATGACTCTGACGAGATTGGATGTAAATCTTTTGAGTGGAAGGTAATAATTGTTTCACTTTTTGTTAATGGGGAAGGGTTTATAACAAAACTTTATATTTCAATTGCAAAAGAAACATACTTTAGTTTATAGTCATAGTCGGAGTAAATCTATCAGGCATTAATTATCTTAAGTGCAGTTTTAATTTGATCTATTCGTGGTAATACGATGTTGAAATAACGTTCGCTTTCAGACGTCCTAATTAGCCGTTGTGCTTAATTTTCATCTTGATATGAAATAAAGTAAAAACACATTTTTTTCAAAATCACTTTCAGTTTTTGAGATCCAAAACTGACAGACAGATGACTACACGCAAAAAACAAAACAAAAGGTAGATAGTCATAATAAAAAAAATTGGCAAACAATCGTAACAGAAGCATTGAGATTGCTAAAAATGTTTTTTTGTTTGTTTGTTTGTTTTTTTAAATTATTTATGCAAGAAATTTTCGAAATAGAGCAAATGTAAAAAAAAAAAAAAAAAAGTCCAGAAGGAAACAACAAAAATAGCGTTCAAAAGTCAATTAATAAACGTATAAACTCAAACTTCAGCTGATATAACATAAACAACTAAAATAACTGAAATAAAGTAGATTTCGATGGTAGATTACTAATTGTTTTGTTTTGGTTTTTCTAAATAAATTTTTAAAACAAATCGCCAAATTTAATGGATCATTTATTTTCTTTTTTGAAATAAAATATACAGAGTATACTCGATTTCTCGACCTCGCCACCCTAACTCCCCCCTCTTAAAAAGATTTTTCTCTGCAGGTGGCGCAGTAACTGAATGGATTTCGAACTTGGGGTTCTGGGTTCGAATCTCGGGGAAGACTGGGATTTTGAATTTCGAGATTTTTTGGGCGACCCTGAGTCCACCCGACTCTAATGTGCCCCTGAATTAAATTGGGGAAAGTAAATGCGATTGGTCGTTGAGCTGGCCACATGACACCCTGCTCGTTAACCGTTGGCCATAGAAACAGATGACCTTGACATCATCTGTCCTATGGATTGAAAAGTCTGAAAGGAGAACATTTTACTAATTTATACTTTGACTTCTCAACGGGGGCACAACTTCAAAAATAAAACTGAATATAAAAATCTATTAATAAAAAAAAAAATTGATGCCCCTTTTTTTAATAAAAAACAAATTTTTAAAATGTAATTTTAAACTTTAAGCCGAAAGATAATAGATTTTTTATATTCTGCTATAAAAAATGAGAATTTCTATCAAATTTCAAAGATCAGATGTAAGTTACTGCACGGATATCTGAAGTATAGTAATTGAAATGTAATCTTTCTACCGTCCACCTGTTAAATACCAGTTAAGCCCAAGTTCTAGTATATTCATAAAAAAAAGATTTTATTGCGTGAAACAGGAAATATAGAGAGATATACATATGTTAAACACAAGCAATAAAAAATAAATTAAAAAATACATATTTTAAAAAATGTAATAATAAGAAATTTTAACAATTGTGGCATTGATTCACGCGCTTTAGAAGATTGATCTTTTATGCAAGAGTTAACTTTCATTGACAGTATTGATTGAACTTTCAAAAAGTTAATTCACAGTAATCACAACAAAATGCTATCCAAAAAAATGATCTCAAAGTAATAAAATAACGATGAAGCTTTTAATCTGGTATTAATATAATAAAGAAATATTGCTTTCATATTGTTAGACTTTTAAAATCAAATTATAACCTAATTATTAATCTATTATATAAAATTCTTGGCCCTGGTGACTCACTGATTTATAACCACTAATTCCCTTCCTTGTGGTCGACTATAAAATGCGAACATTGAACCTGTTATTACTTTCTGGGTGTATGGAACAACTAAGCCATTTTTACGATCGAAACCGCATCAATTAAATATACCAAAAAAGATTTTTTATTCACAATTTCAACCCAATATGTTTTTTAAAGCCGACATTTAATAAGTACAAAATTATATTTCCTTCCGCTTAAGCACTTATAAACAATATTTTGTCTCGTAAGTTTCTTTTATTTCAGTTTTCTTTTATCTTAGTTTATTTCTACACATATCTAGATCTTGAATCTAATTGTCTTCTCGATCGAGATAATTGTCCTAATGACTGTAAGGGATTATCATTAGATCAATGTGATTATCTAATGTTTATACAAATAACATGAAACATCTGTGTGTCTGTGTAGACAAATGACTACAGTTTGAAATGTAAAGACTGTACTTAATGATTATGTGTAGCACACTTTTGAAACGACTACATCTAGATCTACAAGTAGACCTCTATTCTAAAAAAAAAATCTTAGAAATTCTCACAGTGAAAATAAGGGTCAGTGTGTGGATATTGTTTTTTTTTTTACTTGTATTATAATATTGACCTTCTATGCAAGAGTTAACTTTCAGTGACAGTAAACTTCCAAAAGATTAAATCACAATGATCACAAATCAAAGATCGCAAATCAAAGATCACAAATCAAAGATCACTAAGCAAAGATCACAAATCAAAGATCACAAAGCAAAGATCACAAAGCAAAGATCACAAATCAAAGATCACAAAGCAAAGATCACAAATCAAAGATCACTAAGCAAAGATTACAAAGCAAAAATCACAAAGCAAAGATAACAAATCAAAGATCACAAAGCTATGATCATAAATCAATGATGACAAATCAAAGATCAAGAAGTAAAGAAAGTAAAAATGCCCAATCCATTCCATCGAGAACATTCTTCCAATCTTCTAATGATGGCTAGCTGGTCATGTAATAAAAGCGTTGCACCGTTGACAGTCGTCTCAATGGTCTGAACCTTCACCAGCTTCCATCCCCTGACGTCCTGCATTTTGACTAGGACTTTTGACTATGACTTTCGACTAGGACTTTCGACTAGGACTTTTGACTAGGACTTTTGACTAGGACTTTTGACTAGGACTTTTGACTAGTATGTAATGCAGCATTTTTATAAAGGTATTAAAAAATTCGGTGAAATTGGATAGGGGCGTACTCTTTGTTTTATTGACTTATTGTTAAGAGTCTATCCTTAAGTGAGCTCTTCTAAGCAGAGGTTTAAAACATTCAAAATGAGATGAGTTTAAAGGCTTATCTTCTTATCTTATATAATACAGACGTTACTTCAAAAAAGAAGATGATTACGTCCTACGCGTCATGCATTTAGTCATGCATATTAACCAATGACTTAAATTCTGCCAAGTCACTGGTTTTTCTGGCTAGCTCAGGCAACCCATTCCATGCTCTAATAGCACTAGGGAAGAAGGAGTATTTGTACAAATTTGTCCTAGCATATGGGACGAGGAATGTGCCTTTATTTTTGTGTCTTTCAGAGTATTTTATTAAATTTTGTTTTTGTATTTGAAGATTATGGTTCAGTGTTTTATGTATAATTGCTACTTTACTTTTGAGTCTTCTGTCCTGAAGGCTTTCTAAATTTAGTGATTTTACTAATGGTGTTACCCTAGTCAAATGTGAATATTCGTTTGTTATGAATCTCACTGCTCTATTTTGTGTTTGTTCCAGTTTCTTAATGTTTTCTTGAGTTGAGGGGTCCCACACGGTGGATGCATATTCTATTATTGGCCTAACCAAGGTTAAATAACATTTTAGTTTTATGTTCTTATTTGATTTATAGAAATTTCTTTTAATAAACCCTAATGCTTTGTTGGATTTTTTTATAGTTTCATCAATATGTGGATTCCATGACAGTTTTTCATTTATTATAACACCTAGGTATTTTGAGTTTTTAGTCTGTGTTACTGGTTTGCCATGAATAAGATAAGTGGAATTAATTTGTTTTAGTTTTTTTGTTACTCTTAACAACTGACATTTTTCTGGGTGGAAAGACATGCTCCAATTTGATTCCCATTTCTGTAATTCATCTAATTCTCTTTGTAAAATATCTGTGTCTTGTTTTGTTTTTATTGTTCTATATATTATGCAATCGTCTGCAAATAATCTGACTTTTGTTCCTGAACTAATGCAATTTGGTAAATCATTTATGTAAATTAAAAATAGTAGTGGACCCAAAACTGTTCCTTGAGGTACACCTGAGTTTACTGTTATTGGTGTTGATTTAGAGCCATTTATTATTACAGTTTGTTCTCTCCCTATCAGAAAATCTTTAATCCACTGATGCAGTGGACCGTTAATGCCGAAATATTTTAATTTTTTAAGCAAACTATGGTGGTGAACTTTGTCAAAAGCCTTGGAAAAATCTAGTAAGATAGCATCTATTTGTTCACTATTATCTAAACCTTTTGAAAAATCATCAATTAGTCCTATTAGTTGTGTTTCACATGATCTATATTTCCTAAAGCCATGTTGGTATGGGGTGAGGACATTATGTTTGTCTAAGTGGTTTATGATATTGCTACATATTATGTGTTCTAGTATTTTACATGTGATGCTGGTAAGTGATACTGGTCTGTAGTTTCCTGGATCAGATTTTTCTCCTTTTTTAAATAGGGGGGTGACATTAGCTTCTTTCCAGTCCTTTGGTACTCTGCCCTGGTTAAGCGATGCTTGAAAGAGTATTTTGAACACTGGGGCTAGCTCATTGCTTAGTTCTTTGAGTAATCTAGCTGGAATACCATCAGGTCCAGACGCTTTATTTGGTTTGGTGTTGGCTAATAGTTTTTTAATTCCATTTTCTTGTACTACTAAATCTTCTATGTTGTCTACTTGGTTCAAATTAAGAAATATGTCTTTGTCTCCTGGGGCTGAGAATGCTGATGCAAAGTATTTGTTTAGGATGTTAACATATATAACAGGAACTAGAAATTACAAATAGAACACAAACTTAAACATCATAAACCCAAAAAGGAACTTAAACCGAAACTAGAACTTAGCATAAAATAGAAAATAAACAAACCCAAACTAGAGCTTTGACAGCATAAATGTAAAATAAAAAGTTGACAGCATTAACAAAAACTAGAATTTGATTAGATTTACACCATTGGTAAAACCACTAAACTTATAGAGACACTTCAGGACAGAAAAATAAAAAGTAAAGTAGCTTTAATACATAAAACACTGAACCATACTTTAACAATAGAAACAAAAAAAAACCTAATGAAATAATCAGAAAGACACAAAGATAGAGGCACATTTCTTATTCCATACGGTAGAACAAATTCGTACAAGTGCTCCTTCTTCCCTTGTGCCAATAGAGAATGGAATAGACTGCCTGAATCAGCCAGGAAAACCAATGACTTAGCAGAGTTTAGGTCATTGAATAACATGCCTGACTAGATTGACACAAGCTATGCGTACGACATAATTATCTTCTTTTTTTTAAAGTAACGTCTGTATTCCCCCCTCTGAAATATTTATAGGATAAGATAAGAACTAAAAGTATATAAGCAAAACGTACACTTATAAATATAGCATAAACTATATTAAAGATCATATAAGCCAAACATTGCGACTAGATGCAAATGCTCCGTCACTGGCGACAAAAAATTATTTTAAATAGCACGGGATAAACAAATATCAGAAT
Organism: Biomphalaria pfeifferi; assembly: GCA_030265305.1. Lineage (NCBI taxonomy): Eukaryota > Metazoa > Mollusca > Gastropoda > Planorbidae > Biomphalaria > Biomphalaria pfeifferi. The sequence continues at coordinate 90,281 of JASAOG010000019.1, forward strand.
CTTTTCATGCATAAGAGCTACATGTAACACATGGATTAGTGATTCTATAGCATCATTTGATCAAATGTGATGGTATTTTAATAGACTTAAAACTATTATAATTTATACATTTTAATTAGGCATTTATATCACCTGCACTATATGTCGCAAGGTCTAGGATAGCTACTCTAGTTACAATATATACTTTTAGTAATTAGTACCCAAGGCAGCACTTTACAATAAAATTTTTTTTTTTTAATTTATATCGAGGACTGCAATATTGACCTTCAATGGGCAGACTATAAAAAAAATTGATATTGATTATTAAAAATATGTCTAGACTTCATTGGTCTAGTTCCTTTTATTTGTAATTCTTAATTTCTGACGTTTTGTCATATAGAAATGGTTTTAAATGACGAAAACATTGTTGCATCGAGGTTTTAATAAACAAAGATAAATAAGTAATAAACGCGCCATACCACCTTTCTGTTGGAGACAAACTCACGCCAACTCATTTCTATATTATACATAAAGATGGGATATTCAGCAAGATACCTCGGTTCTTCATTCATGCCACCTGCCCCAATCAAGCACACATCGTGTATTTAATTTGATAAATATAAATAAATTTTTAAAAAAAATTAAAATATCTTAGTTTAAAGAAAAAGTTGATCTTCACCTGAGCAGAGAGGCTTCTTAGTTCCCAATGAAGTCAACTTCCTACAAGAAACTAGAAAAGCGCATGTAGCAGAAGGGAAGAACATTGGTAGGAGGGAGGCCAAGCACATGTAGACTTTGCATCTGGCTTTGTACGCTACTGTACTATGTAATCTATCAGTTACTGATATACAGACACAATCTCTGAATGCCAAGGGTCACGTGACAACAATTTCCACAAGACTGCCAACATAATTAGCTAATTAAAAGCAATAATCTGTAACACTTGTGAAATTAGCGAAACTGTAGACATACGGACTTTGGTAAACTCTGGTAATCTAATCCACAATACCTATTCGCAATTTAACTTTTTCATAATTTCTTTTCGTATTAATTGCTTACGTATGTTAACTGGGCGATTCCCCGCGCCCCCCCCCCCCCCTACCTCCACACAAACTTTTTTCCACCAACCCTCAACCAACAACCGACAAGTTGAACATTTTTTTTTTGGTAAACTAAAGAATTAAAATTAATGTACTTAAATTACAACACTTTGTTTTCAAGGTTGCCCACAGGAACAGACAAACTTAAAAACTATAGGTGCTTATTCAAAATTATTTAAATATTTACATATATTGCTAAACTTTTGGACTTCATGGGAAAGTTACAAAATACATAAAACACTAAAATAAATAAAAGAAAATTAACCTAAAGAAATACTTAGACGGAGACAAAGAACACATCTCGTATTTCATAAACCAGTGCTTTTTTTTTTCCTAGTGCTTTAAGCCTAGTCAGGAAAGCCAATGACTCTAATTAAATTACACGATAAAGTCAGCACATGGATACTTTCCCTTTTTGATGGCCTGTATGCCTACTTTATAGAAACGATAAAATTAAAAACGACTGTTTAAGATGTATAATTCATCAAATCGGGGTTAAATGTGGGAGACACCTAATCACACACAAAAAAATTAATATAAATCAATTATTGTACTTATCAATACGAGGTTTAGCTAGAAATGCACCTGTCAGGTTGGTACCAAAACTGAACATTTTAATCGTTGTTTTCATATGCTAATTCTATTGACGTAAAAAAGGTGCCTAAACCTCGGACTCCGCAAAACATTAAAATGCAAAGTAGATATGGGAATGGACCGAAAGACAGCTCACCTGAATGTGACTCACTCTGTTGCATTTCTTCCAATCCTTGTTCAATTGTATTTTCTATTTAATTTTTTTTTTATCATGCATTACGTTTTCAAATTATAATTTAAAATATTTAGGCATTCATTGTTTTGCCGAAAGTGTCGCCATGTTATGTGGACGCTTCGCAACATCTGTCCATCATTTTTTGTTTTGTTTTTCAAGACATAAAATTAAGCAGCGCTTTGATAGTCACCAATGGACGAGCATGAACTGGGCAGGGCTTGGGGCGGTCGCTCTAGATGTCACATCTTCCTTTCTTAAGTACATGAAATACCTGCACCGAAAAAAAAGAAGAAAGAAACAAGATAGTGAAAGGTAGGCGGTCTTATGATGGAGCATAAAATAGTGAAATGGGGGGGGGGGGGAAGGTGGGGGGGGGGGGAATTTGTTATGAGCTGGAAGCGCTACAGGACAGATGAGATGAATGGATTTTCCCCAATTTATTTACTCACAAGTCTTTTAATGTGAGGGATTTCCCACTTGCTATAAAAGTTAAGCAATTTTATATCTCCATTTGTTTCTCCACTCTCTTTCTCTCGTAATCCCTCTCTATATAGTTCCCCCTCTTTATGTACATTGCGGCATGTTTTGGCATTATTTCCCTTCCATTTTTTTAAAATGGATTTCTCGGATACTTCTAGCTGGTGTCAGTGCTGGCTGATCCATCACTAGGACACGACATCTCACGAGGACAACCACTCTCGCAACAAGTGATCCATGAAGCAGCTCTCTCTCTCTCTCTCACCCTCTCGGTCCACCAAGGGGTGTGTGACATGGCAGGAAGTTATCATTAATAAGGTGAATGGTTGAAGGCAGAACATGTGCTTTTACACGAACGCACGACTTATCCTCATCACCAAAGTCTTCCAAAGATACATAGTAATGTCTTCCTTTTCAAGCTAATCCAGCTGTGACTTACATAATTTGCTCAAACTACGCAGGCAATTGTACCGCTGGTGAAGACTCCACCCCACGCTCTAAAAAAAAAAAACGCGACTTAGCAGTTCTTTAAAATCTTTATAAGCGATGTGTTTAACTGCGCAAAGATTCGGCCTTTAAAACATTTGATAGCTAAATCTATACATATATAATTTTCTTCTTCGCTCAAGAGTTTGGACGAGAAGAAGAAGTAAAGGAAAGATCACTCTTTCATTTCTGCGGATAGAGTTATCCCACGAACTTTACGAGCCCTGCGTGTAGCAAAGTCGTACAGTATATCATAAAAATTATATTTCCTACATAAATCACGCTCAATAGCAAGAATTAACAAATGTTTCAATCTATCTATGAGAATGGTTGAACTGAAGTAATTCTTCATTAGTTTGAGGCGCGAGAAGCTTCTTTCACAGATTCCAAAATTACGGGATAATGCGTAAGATTGGCATTTTCCTTATTGAATGACACCCACAAAATTACAATTTTTGTCTATATATTCGTATATTTTCACGAGCTCCTAATAAATTGACTGTGTGATGAGCACACTGCTGTTTGGTAATGAAACATGGTCATCCTACTTCTGGCAGGAAAATAAAAGCTAGTATCTTCCACCTCCGAAGCTTAAGACGGATTTTTTAAGGCTGCAGGATAAAATAACCAATACGTGCTGCGAAGAGTAGGGTGCCAGGCCATCCACGTTGTTATCTATGTAGTAGACGCCTTAGCTGGCTTGGTCATGTTCACAGAATGCCACAAGGTCGACTCCCACAAGACATTTTGTATGGTGATCTAACAGAAGGCAGGCGAGCCGTATGTCACCCACTTTAAAGGTTTACTGATGTATGCAGGCGCGACATGAAGCTCTTCAAATTCGACACCAACAGTTGTTAAGCAAAAGAGACTTGCGTGCGCAGCGTAGTGTGAATGTGGAATGGTGCGAACGCGTGTTGAAAGAAGAAGAAAAGAATAAGGACAGAATAATGGAGTGCTGTGAACGAGGATATTATTGACTCTTTCTCTCCGTGATTATTTACCACATTCTGATGGAATCAACGTTTGTATTGTCGGTTAGAAGAGAAAGAGTTAACATTGCTATTCGTTGAGCAGGAAAACACGTTCTCGTAGCCTACGACTTGTAGTTCTGTGTTGGTGCAGGATTAAAAGAGTCTCGTCTGCTAGTTACAAAGAAGCACATGGAGAGCAAGCATAATACTAAGGCTTGTCTTCGAGTCCGAAGATTAATGAGGAATACTGTATTACCCGTGGCTGCGCAGCCCCATTGTCCGCAGGTGGTCGATATAGATTTTCTTTTTGTCGTCTGCGTTTGTCCTCTGCAGCAGATTTTCTTTTGGTCTCAAATGTGTATCCCGCGGCCTTCGTGAGTGACCTCCAGCAGTCTCGTTCCGATGCCGCATGCAGCCAAGGAAAGTTGACGCCTAAGCTGGTCTTTGAAGCGTTTCCGTGGGGCGCCTCTGTTACGTCTGAAAGCAAGCATAAAATACTCAGAAAGACACAAAGATAAAGGCACATTCCTCGTCCCATATGCTAGGACAAAGTTGTACAAATGTTCCTTCTTCACTAGTGCTATTAGAGCATGGAATGGGTTACCTTAGCCAGCCAGAAAAACCAGTGACTTGGCAGAATTTAGGTCATTGGTTAATATGCATGACTAAATGCATGACGCGTAGGACGTAATCATCTTCTTTTTTGAAGTAACGTCTGTATAATATAAGATATAAGGGAAGGGCTTTGCATTGCAGATGGTGTAAACACCAGAGGTAGAAAGAAGGGTGAAAAACTGCCACGTCTGGTGATTAGATGCCCAGCCTGTGAACTCAGCGGTGTATCGAGGATGGCCTCTTTAGTTTAGTTGCAAAGGGAAAACATCGTCTTCCGAGACTTAAAATACCACAGACAGAGAGACGTAGACCTAAGTCCTCGTGCCCGCTCGGTGCATAGGGCGTCAAGCTCCCTCCAGAGAGATCGGTCATAGGCGACTTCCACAGCCTCTGTGATGAGCCTTCTGTCTTGTAGTTATTGATGTATGTCTAACTTCGACAGATTACTCTGGAGATGTCTGAGTTTCATGTGTGGGTGTATTCAATGCGACTAACTAACAAGAACATAGACTCACACAAAGTAACAAGGGAAGAAGCTAAGTCCAAACCGTTAAACAATTCAGATGATGGTGTAATACCCAAAAGGCCACAGTCGAGTCTCAGTCTATAAATACGTGTTATCCCCAAGGAATCCTATCACAAACTGATTTTATGTCTCTAGGTAGCCTTTAACCCAACCAAGTCATGACGTAACTAGTCGCGTTCAAAGTCCGTCCATTATGGTGCGTCTCTATACAAACTTATAATACTAACTAAGTGTCTAACACCAATGGACCTCATTCACCAATCGTAAACAAACAACATTTAGCCACGTGATAATATTGATAAAACAATGAAAATTACGTATCACGTGACAGCCTTTATGGATTGCGTAATTTGTATAGAAGATAAAAATCTAGAGAACCGCGTGGCAAAATGTTGTTTGTTTACGATTGGTGAATGAGGGCCATTATGTAGCTTTTTTTCCCCCCAAAGATACATAAATTGTCTGATTTATAGGGAAATCGTATAGTCGCTTATGAAACCCGTGTCCACCATAACTCTTGAACCCATGAAACGTAAGTTCTTTCTTCTCCTCTCTCATTCATTACATTCTTTCTCTCCTAACTTCCTACTACTCTTTCTCCCTTTTTTCATCCTCTTTCCTTTTTCCTTCTCTTTCCCTCTATCTTTCTACTCTTTTTTCACCTCTCCCCCCCCCTCTCTCTCTCCCTCTCTCTCTCTCTCTCGCTCCCTATCAATGTTCGTTAACTGTGTGATAAAGGCAGAGAACATGTACAGAATATGTAGACAAATTTTCCATGTACATCTTAATTATCGGACCAAAAGTTGACGCCCTAAAGTATTAATGTACAGTAAACCCTATTTTTTTTTCCTTTCCACGTTTTAGGAGTGCATCAAATTTGTTTAAGATTTCAGCCTCCTAATTTCTGGGGGAAGTTTAAAATGAAGATTAACCTACTGATCATTTTTTTTTGTAAGGCCAGTGCGTCTATAGGCAAAGACTCAGACAGTTAAGAGTTAATAACCTGAAAGTGCATTCATTTATCTTTTAAGATTCTTACAATATACGTGTTAAGGTAAAGCTCATTTTAATTTTTGTTTACGCTAGATTACAGTTGCTATTACTTCTAAAGAAAGATTAGTTTGCTCTTGTGAGTCTAGTAAGTCCAAAGCAAAATTATTATCTTTTCTTTGAACTTTTACATCCAAAACTGAAAGTTTGTTGGGTTTTTTTACAAATGATATTGGAAAATGAATGATTTTGTGGGGCGTGTTTCGGATTGAAGCAGATGTACTAATCTATGCCATTACAATATAACGAAAATGTGCTAGGTTCAAGGTCAATGATACCGAGACCAATCGTTATAGAAGGCCCTAACACTGACCTTCAACGTCACAACTTGTGGGCGGTTTAGACCAATAGCTCGTTGCACGTCACAGGTGTGTATGACATGACAAAGAGATATTGGGGCGAAGGTTATACGCGGGTAAGCGAGCCGTAAAGATGACTATATATACTGTGTCACATCAGGCTAACGGGCTTACTATTGTAGCAAAACATAGTACCTTAGGTAGGTACTGTAACAACGGCCGTTTGACTATAATTTATTTATATATAAAAGTTCCCCTTTCAGACCTTAATAAATGTGGTCTATAGGGCAGATGATGTAAAGGTCATCTGTTCCTGTGGCCTATCGTTAACAAGGGTGTCATGTGGCCAGCACAACGACCAACCGCCTTTACTTTTCCCTAACTAATGTCAGGTACCCATTAGAGCTGGGTGGACTCAGAGGCGCCCGAAGATCCCGGTTCGGAAGCCAAGCGCTTTACCGCTCGCCTCGACTATAATATATATCTCGTTGTAATTGTTCTGCATGTAAGATTTTGCTTGTAAAATGTGGTCCCCAGTCCTCTTATAATGATTTAGTGGCCTTTAATTAACGTAGCTAATCATTCAGAAACCTTTAGCCCGAAATTTCAACAAAGTAGATAACAATAACATCTGCCATCGCGGCGCCCCCACCCCCCCAGAAGCGGGGACTTAGGCGTTTGCCCCACTTGCCACCCCCTGAGGCCGCCCCTGCCAGGGATCCCAATCTTAAGACGCTCCTGCACTACAGATGTCAATATGTCAACCAGCAGTGTTCTATTTTTGTCATTCCGTCCTGTCACGACCCCGTTACCATCTGTCACTTTGTATAACACAGTCAGCTGGCAGCTCAAAAATTCAGGAGACAACTCCTTGTCCTCGTAAGTTGGTTATGTCCCTTCTCTCTTTGGTCATTATGAACGGAGATTTGCTAAGTAAAGCCTGCCTAATTAAGTGCAGCTACAGAATGTATACAAAAATTAACTTTGGATTGAGGAGTTTTGTTAATGAAAAGAATAAAAGGAATAGCATTTTATTTCTTGTCATGACATCGATATCTTACAAGTGGGGTTACAAGACCTATTTATTATTTCAAAGTTAGGCTAATGGTTTAGGTGAAGGCCCCAACAATATTAATAATGTTAGAAAAAGATTTAAATAAATATTTAAAAGTTGTGGTTTAGAGATTATTGAGACACTATTATAAGATTATTAGAAAGATGTAAGATAAAATATTTAATATCACTTGCATCAAAACCATAGACTATATATAATATATAGTCTATGATCAAAACGTAAGCTGATCACGTGACTTACTGCGTTGTGATCTACTAAACATTTCATTGGATGTCTGAATCACGTGTACAGACAAATGTAAATATGATACACGAGTCAAGTAAACAAATGCCGAATTGAGAATATTAACATTGAAATAGAGGAAGTAAAAGGATGAAAGTAATTTTTGCTTCGAGTCTAAACAGGGTCAAAGAAACTGGCAATATTTTTGTCTGTTTCCATGAAATATTAAACACTTTTGAAAATGATTTATCGGATATACGGTATTTTGTTTTCCTCGACTCTTAATCTGTTTAATAGGTTCTTAATTGACACATACTGTAACTAGCCTAAGATACTTTGATAGTTATGACCTTAAATGACATGTATTCCTGTGAGATAAGAAAGCTCTTAAAGTTATAAGGCAGACATTCTATCCATCTATATCTTACTTAGATTTTCGTAGTACATTAACTATATTTGTAATAATTTTAATTCGAGGCCGGGTGTAGACTTGATAAAGCCTTAAGCTTTTTAAGATATGCCCCCCCCCCCCTCTTTATTTTGCAATAAACGTATGGCAATTTTTTCTTTGCTCTTTCTTCATCTGGGGGGGGGGGGGGAGAGATAAGTAATTCTTATGTTGTCTATAGGTAAATCCAGCCCTGTTTGAATCTGATTTATTGTAATATTTCTTTTGAAAGTATTTATCTTAGTGTGACAAAGTTGTTAAAGGGAGAGAAGCCGTTTAAGCAAACCCTTGGAGGAGAAGCGAGTTGTTATCCTTGGCGTCAATGTCGTTATGTTATGTTCGTTACAGGAAAATATTTGTAAGATTATCTTGAAAAAAGTTGTGATACTGTGTAACGTGTCTATTTAAATACCTACGGGTCAAGGGTTATGGCATACTAAATTTTGTTTGCTCTGCAAAATGCCTACTGTGACTTGCGGAGCCGTATTGTAATGTGTGAGGGCGATGTATAAAATAGTTGGCTATCGAATTTAAACGAGTGAATGTGCCAGTAGTGGTGTGTTATTATGGACATTACTAACATTGAACTTAAAACATATATGGAATATAGAATCTAAAAGATCATTGCATTTAAAACATATATGGGCTAGAATCTGATTGATAATTGTCTTTAAAATATATAAAGAATATAGAATCTAAAGGATAATTGCATGGACTAATAGGTTTGTCCAGTAGTTGTAGATGGCTGTCTGAATTGGAAAATATTCTCTGGAGATGTCTAGCACGGGTTTACTGTAGGAGTTTGATGTTAAATAAAAACACTATCACAAGAATAATTGCATAACGAAGTCCAGACTATTAAATGACTTGAACAAGGTTTAAAGGCATGAAGAAGTCATAATACCAACTGAATAAAATTAGCATAAACAAACCAAACTCCACTTCACGTGAGGTCTATAAATGTCGTGTTCAAAGTTTGTCAACTATGGTGCGTCGCTTCGCTAAATAAGTGCCTAAAAATGAACGGAATATTCCTTATTCCATAGGATGGGACGTATTCATACAGGTTCCGCGAATTTGTCATTACCGGAAGTGGTAATGGATATAAGCACTCCACTACCTATAAAATGCTTCCTAATGACATTCGTCTCAGCCTCTGACACCAGTCCAACTCCTGGCCTTCACGTGTGTCTCAGATATTGAGTCCGGTGGAACTGTTCTCACTAACAGGAGATAGGCGAGTAACTGGCGCCTTAACCAGTAAGCTTCGGGCAGGAGGGGCTCGTTAGCCATGGCTGGCTACCCACCTGGGAAAAGGAAAACTCTGAATTCAAACCTCTGCTGCATTGCAGCTATACCCAATCATGGAAAAGGCTTCTGGAATCAACCTTGAGGAAAAATCAGGAGCTGGCGCCCAGTGCTACACGCTTGAAGAATCTGCGACGGCGCTGACCCCAAACTGTATCGGCACTGCCGTTCCTTTGGATACATCAGCTGCCAGGAGAGGAGGTAACTGCTGTGTGGGCGACATCGTTCCAGCCACAGCTAATGCCCAGGCATTCATCCCATTTTCATTAGATGATCTATAGTCGCTTTGCGACTGAAGGAGGCCATAGATTCATACAGGGAACTTATGAATCTTATAAGATTAGAAGATAGGAGGACTCACAATCGAAAAATAGTTAACTTATGGAAGAGATTTAATGAAATAGATAGATCACTAGGCCTATATTATCTTCATAACGTTTTAAAAGTACAAAATATAAATTTAAAAAAAAACAAAAAAACCCTGACATGCACTAATGTAGCGGTGATGTGCCCTCGTATGACTCAGTTGGTAGTGCGCTGTTGTAAGCCACCTGTTGAAGACTACGTCTAGTTACTTAGTTCCTTTTAACAACCTCATTTTTCTTACACTTCAAAACCAACCTGCTATCTATCAGTCAGTGTGTCCACGTCTGCACGTGCTGTCGTCTGTTAAATACTGACCTTTGTCCTTGATGCAAACGCTATTTATCTCTCTTTGCATTATCTGCACGAGTTTTTTCCCCTTATTTTTTTTTTTTAATTTTTTTTTTTTTTGTGTGTTTCGTTGCGTAACAATTTCTGCTTTGCACTCCGAATGTTTTAAACCAGTGATGCCCAACATAAATCGACCTGCGGGCCATTTTAATTTCCGACACTGGTGTCGCGGGCCGCATAAAGGAAAGGTACAAAAATATAATGAAATTGACCTGAAACTATTTGAGTAGAAACCAGTGGATATAGTACTTACATACATTAATGGGATAGTATTATCTTTTTTTTTTATTATGCGTCAGAAAACAGCTTCATTTTTCTACTACAAATATGAGCAACATTGCCGTCAGCTTTACCAACGCCTCATGTTCTTGTCACTTTTTGGGTAAATATTCACATTAATCTTCCAATCTCTAGACGTAGTTTAACCATCTTTTGAATCGAATGACGTCACATTTGATTTATAATGGCGTTTCTTTTGTTTGTTTTAAACAGCCACACACTTTATTGACAACTCAATTATATTGTGGCTTATTATGTTCTGACAAAAAGTAAAGGTGCTTTTGTAATTATTAAAAATTTTTTTTAATAAATTCTACATGAAGAGTCCAATCTCATAAACGCACAAATGTTAGTCATGGTACCAATCAATCGAAGAAAAATTGAGGGTTCTAACGTAGGTAAAGAGACATTTTTCAACCTTTTATTTAGGGAGGGGGGGGGGGGTAGCGGATTTTCTACACTTTGTGCCGACATTTCGGTGGGCCGGATAGAACCACGTCGTGGGACAAATCTGGCCCGCGTACCGTATTTTGGGCATCACTGTTTTAAACGATACAGTTCTAGCCTAACGCAGGGGCGAATCTAGCTCAGGGGTGAATCTAACTCATTGGCGTCGCCGCAAACCTAACCAAGCGGCGAATCTAACTCAAGGGCTAATCTAACTCATGGGCGTACCTAACCCAGGAGCGAATCTAACTCAGGGGCGAATCTAACTCAGGGGCGAATCTAACTCAGGGGCGATTCTAACTCAGGGGGGAATCTAACTCAGGGGCGATTCTAACTCAGGGGGGAATCTAACTCAGGGGCGAATTTAACTCATGTGCGTACCTAACCAAGCGGCGAATCTAACTCAGGGGCGTACCTAACCCAGGAGCGAATCTAACTCAGGGGCTAATCTAACTCATGGGCGTGCCTAACCAAGCGGCGAATCTAACTCAGGGGCGAATCTAACTCATGGGCGTACCTAACCAAGCGGCGAATCTAACTCAGGGGCGAATCTAACTCATGGGCGTACCTAACCCAGGAGCGAATCTAACTCAAGGGCGAATCTAACTCAGGGGTAAATCTAACTCATAGGCGTACCTAACCCAGGAGCGAATCTAACTCAAGGGCGAATCTAACTCAGGGGCAAATCTAACTCAGGGGCAAATCTAACTCATGGGCGTACCTAACCCAGGAGCGAATCTAACTTAGGGGCTAATCTAACTCAGAGGGGAAGCTGTCCTGATAGGGTTTGGGGAGATCGAAGGATTCAAAAAATCATTAGCACACCCATTCTACAATTGTTGGATGCGTCTGTATAAGTGGCGTTGTTGGGGTGGGGAGATTGTTAATTACATTTTTATGGAACAATAACTAATGGTGTATTTTCATAGTTGTTATAGACCTACATTTCTCCTTTACGTAGCTAATTATTTTTTTTGTAAGTGTGATTTATATGCAAGATTAAAACTATAAAAAGACAGATTCTAGGTAGGTGATAGGCCTATAGATTCAGACCATAGACTTAGATATATTGTATCTAGACTGGACATGAACATGTTTTAAAACTACAAAAAAGGTCGTGTTTAGTTGAAACAAAGCGTTGTTTTGTAAAGTAGTTATAAGAAGGAAAGGTTTGTTTTTTTTCAACCCTAGCCTATGTAACATATAATTTAATTTTTAGATCTAGATCTAGTAATTGAACATCAAAAATAAGAGTACTCTCGTCTCATAATTATTATTTTGCCATTTTTATATACATAGTCTAGACTCTAGACAGATCTAGGTAATTAATGTATTTAAATGTACATAAGATGATTAAAATCAACCGACATAAATTATTTCGATCTAGGACTTTTGGAACATTATCTCTATGGAATCTAACAGGAAATGGCTTTGTTTCATATATTAGCGTGAACATATAGTTCTGTGATTAATAGCCCATTCTAAAGAAAATCCGAGAAATGATTTTGAATTATTTCTAAACTTTGAAAACTGAAAATCATTACTTTTCTAAGACAGAAAAGATTGATTGGGGCGACTTCCCTTAGAGCTTGAAAAAGAGTTACATACATAAAAATCTATAGAGAGTCTATATAGGTCTGTGAATCGATCAATCGCGGATAAGAATTTATTTTCGGTTTGCAGTCTAGATATAATATATAGCTCTAAGTCTATATATATAATTCTCTTCTTCCCTAAACAGGTCAAACAAGAAGTAAAGGAAAGATCACTCTCTTATTTCTGCGCATAGTCATCCCACGAAAAAAAAACAAGAGGGGGGGGGGGGGGGGAGAACACTTTTTCACAGCTCGCTACGGATGGCTGCGAGCTGGACTGCCCGCTCCCATCCCATGCGGGAGGTTTGGACTAGGAAGTAAACTATCGTCAACTCTGAAGGTACATCCGAAACATGTAAAACATTTTACAAACACTAAATAGCAGGGCCGGACTTAATCATTGTGGGGCCCTATTCGAAACGGATTTCGTGGGGGCCAAGTTTGGGTAGGGAAGCGGATAATAAGTCAAATTTAGGAGTTTGTATTAGAAAATAAATTTTATTCCTTCTTTGCTACAAACAGAATTACTTTACGAGCCTTGCGTGTAGCAAAGTCATACAGTATATCATAATAATTCTGTTTCCCACATAGATCCCGCTCAATAGCAAGAATTACCAAATGTTTCAATCTATCTTTGAGAATTGTTGACCTCAAGGAATTCTTCATTAGTTTTTTGTTTCGTAAAATGTTTTACATGTTTCGGAAGTTCCTTCAGAGTTAAAGATAGTTTACTTCCTAGTCCAAACCTCCCGCAGGACGACGGGGGGATGGGAGCGGGCAGGGTTTGAACCCTCGACCGTCGATAAATCCGAACGACAGTCCAGCGCGCAAACCGCACGACCAGGCAGCCAGGCGCGAGAAGCTTCTTTCCCCTGATTACACAATTACGGCTAATGCATAATGCCGTTTTTATTAATAGCGCGTAGGATTGACGTTTTCCATATTGAATGACACCCCAAAATGACATTTTGTTTCTATGTATTTCCGTATATTTTAAGGACTTTTTGTATATTTCGCAATTTCGGGAGATTTCCAGGAGCTCCTGGTAAATCGACAGGAGAGCGCGGGAAATCTGTTTTAAGTTATAAAATGGTTTAATTTAATAATTTATACACCTTGAATTAGCGCGGGTTCCATGAAAGTGCGGATCCTTCGGTCACATAGGTTGCAGTGGCCTAAGACCGGCCTTGCAAAATGGCGGCGTATGATATGCCGCAGGTCGACTAGTTTATTTTATTTTACTCTTTAATAAAGACATGCGGGAATACCCGCTGACGTATCCGCGATACAGATACAGATTGTTTAGACTTCCAGACCAAATTTAATTATAAGATTATTACACTTCAAAAAATTATTATTATTATTATAAAAAGACTAGCTAGCATTGAAAATATGAATCTCGGTGAAACAAGAACAACTACAGTATATTAACATTTTTACTGATAGAAAGTTCAGTGTGTAACTAAAATGTTGTCAGATCCTTGTCCCGCTAATCATTAATGATGTTTTAATTAATTTGATAAGTCAATCATCATAACATATTAATCCTTCATCCACGCGACACCCACTCACTAACTCATTAAAGGGTCTCAGTGCAGACTATTGCAGGTATTTAAAGATCATTCATCTATGTCGTTAAAGACTCTAAAAAGGGGGAATCATTCAGTGATATTTGGAGATTTACACAAAACTAAAATGCGGTGATTATCCTTTCCTGGTTTGACCCGCGACAAGTATAATCCCCCCTTGAAGGAAGGTTGGTTATCCATCTTAATAGGGGCAGTCTACATTGATGCGTGTCGTAAATCTCCACGGGCTATAGAAAAAGTGAAAGTGTAGTCTATGTGTATAATTAGGAGAAGGATTTAACATATTCCTTTAATCTTTACTTGTTCTTAGTTGAAAATTATATAATTTTGAAAATATTATGGAGAGAACCGAAGCTATATGGTGGAGTAACAGAAAAAAAAAAGGTAGATAAGGCCAATTATGGGTAAAGAGGCGGAGTAATCATATATAGGACCTACTATCCGAAAAGATGATTTACAGGCCAAAATGGACATACTATTGATTTTCTTTATCAAGAGGCCCGAACTAAACACTGTCCCCCGAAACACGCTCATAGAAAGAAAACTATAAGGAGAGCTCCCTGATTTGGAAACCACTGCTCAGTTTATCTCATGTATTGATCTAGAGTCTAGACTCTAAACATCTGAACGCTGCAACATAATAATGAGAACGAGGAAGAAGAATAAGAATTTTCTTTGAATGGCTTTATGGTACTTATAGGAAATAAGGAAATGGTTGTTTTCTTTGTTTCTCTCTGAAATACTTGAAGAACTAATACCGAGGACAAGTCTGCAGAATTTGGTTTACCCTTAGAGTCTGTAAGTTTCAGATGCTCCTGCAGGAGATTAAATCCTAACCGTAACTTCTGAGAGAGAATAGCTGTAAGATTCGAACTGGCCCAATATGGTTGAACGAGCAAGCAGTCAAAAAATATCTCCATCCGAAAGAGGCGAAAAAAAAGGTAAAAAGTAGTACCCCCCCAACCCAAAAACACATTGGACATGTCATCCAAATTACAAGCCAACAAGATAGCTAGTTAAGTATAAAAAGTACTATAAAAAAAACAACTATTCCTTCTTTGGTTAATGGGTTTTTTTTTTGGAAGAGCGATTATTTTGCTCTTAACAATTAATGAAAGATAAAAAAAAAAAAAGCATATTTACACCACCTCTATGCCCTCTACCTCTCCTGACAGAAAACAAAATCATGGTTACTCAGAAAATGTAATATTCTAGTTTGGTCAAAAAGTTTCAGACTTGGAAACACTAAAAGACAAAAGTCTAGACGAAAATAAATGAGGTAGTTGGAGATACAGTATAGAAGATTTTAGTTTGATCATGCAAGTCCAGGCAAACATGAAAACAGATAGTAGTCTAGACAGATTTCTACATAAGACGGTGCGCAAAATGGCTATTTGTTTATTTAACATTTTAGCGAATGTATGCGGAAATTTCCAATGGCATGTGTTCAAGATCAGACCAAATTTAATTTTAAGATGATTATTTTTTCAAAAATTATAACTTTAAACCTATAACTTTTCAATTGTGGTAAATTAGCTAGTATTTTTTACCCAAAAGCTATCAAATGTCTAGGAAAATCGTAAGAGCACCTGTAAAATCCCAGAACCCATGTAAAAATTGGAGCTTGCGAAAAGTGCCTTTATTGAGTGTCTCTAGAGAAAGCTGACCACATCTTTCAAATGACATGCTTTTTCTAGAAGTCCAAACAAGATAGGGCCCTCCTGGCTCCAAATCACAACACATCGACTGTAAGGAGAACTGTCTTATCTGGAAACTTCTGCGCAGTTCATCTCAGACACAGCTCTCTGAAACTCTGAACCCAATATCTTGATAATGAGAACCCAGAAGAAAGAGTGCGGCGATAGAAAATGTTTATGTTTGGTTCAAATTAAAAAGACTTAACTACAAATCGTTTTCGTAATGGTAAAGTTAATTCAAGTTGATATACAACTAGACCCACCGGTAAGCAGGGTCTCACGTTTTCATGAATGGTAAGATCAAGGCCAGCTCTAATAATTGCGAAACGGATTGCGCGGGGGCGATCTGGGTAGGAATAAGCATAATGTCAAAATTAAGATTTTGTATTACAAAACATAAATTTTTATTAAATGAAAGCTGACAATGCCGTTTTTTTTTAATCGCGAGTATTATTGGCGCCCCAAATTGACAATTTTGTCTAATTTCTGGAGATTTTTATGAGTTTTTATGAATTATGAGTAATTTCAGGAGATTTCCGTGACTTTTTTGTATATTTTGCCATTTCAGAAATTTCCAGGAGGCCCTGGAAACCCTGTTATTATATATAAGAGGTTGGTTAATTCAATAATTTACATCTAGATTTAGCGCGTGGGCCTATGATAGTGCGGGGCCCACTGCGGCCGCATAGGTTGCAGTGGCCTAAGGCCGGCCCTGGGTAAGATCACATCCAAGTATGCCTGGTCTATAAATTTCCGCTGTAATATAAATTTTCCTCACGGTCGATGACTCTTAGATCCAGACCAGGTGTTCGGCCACAGAAGAGAGCGGTGAATACATTAAAAGGACGAAACAAAGGTAGAGAGAGCGCTGGCTGATACGCCGTTCCGTGCAGACAACGGCCTTTACATCTACAAATATATACAATTTCAACACTGCCACTTTGGACAGTGGCGGCCATCTTTGTGTCAAGTTGTCCAAGGCTAAGGGGGGCGGAATTCGAAATGAGGGGAACGTGTTTTAAATAGTTTGTTCCTCTATTTGATGACATTTCATCCTACTTTTTAACATATCCCGCCCCCTGCTCCCACTAATGTGAGAGGAAGTCTTGCAAGCTAGTCTATCTTGTCCTTATGTCTCCTCAAGCATCCCCAGTACCTAGTTCCCCCCCCCCCCCCCCCCGCCCCTTTAAACGTCTTGCGTTTGATGAATTAATCCTAGGATGAGGCTGTCTGACTGCGGCCCGCGGGCTATTAATGTCGACGAAGTGTCAACTGCGGCGCGAAGACACGAGGTGTGCAAGCATTATTGCTTGTCAATCATGAGGGCGCTAGCGGAAGTTGACAGTGTCACGTGACGGGGTGTGGACAGTAGCGCCAAGCACCATTTTTTTTTTTTTTTGGTTTTCGTTGGCTACCCCTGATTGGTGGATGGAAAGAGAGCATGCACTCAGTTCTATTGTTCTTCAAATGATATGTAGACTGAGTTTACTTTAAACATGTTTGTTTGTAAAATGTTTTACATGTTTCGGATGTTCCTTCAGAGTTGAAGATAATTACTTCCTAGTCCAAAGCTCCCGCAGGACGACGGGGGATGGGAGCGGGCTGGGTTTGAACCCTGGACCATCGATAAATCTGAACGACAGTCCAGCGCGCAAACCGCACGACCAGGAAGCCATCCAAGTCTCCGGTAGTGTGTCTGTAGGTCTAGAGTCCTCTTAAAAAGTTTTTAACAACCAAAAAATGCCTTAAAAACAAGCAAAACAAGGTTACAAAGACAGTTCGTGTGGAAACACAAACTATAAAATAGGCCCCCGAAGTGGTCCACCCAGGCAGGTAAAAAGGCAGGTTTCGATCTTATGTGGTGCCCCAACGGTCCAGCAGACCAAGGGATAGGTGAAAGTGAAGGTAAAGTTCGATGTGAACCTGGCCTAACTGATGTTATGTAATGATTATCTAATTGTTTTGTAAGGGGTCAATCTCTTATTCGAAACCTCATGAAATACAAATAAAAAATAATATGAATGAAAAACTACTTATTAATTATTGTTTACACTATGTTCCCCTTTAATTATGCTTAATAGATTTTTTCTCTTTAAAAAAAAAAGTCAACTTTTTTTTTTTTTCAAATGTATGATTAGTACGAGAGAACTAATTAGACTTAGCAATACAATTGTAAAAAAAAACAAATAAAAAAAAAATCTAAAACCGTTAGCACGAATGTGTTGAAAATATGAGTAATGTTAGTCTCCCTTACCACCTCCCGCGTTTGTTACTATTAATAGTGAATAGTTGTAAAAATGGTGTATTTTTATGAAAAAAACTGCCTGCATATTTGATTTTAAAAATTAAATTTTTCCTTATGAGAAAAGAAAAAAGTAGCTGTTGCATCAGAACTTTGAAAGACCTTAAATATCATGATGTCGGATTTTCAATATCTTTTCCAGTTTACGAGATCTAAACGGGACAGATGGACGGACAGACAGACCACACAAAACTAATAGCGTCTACATCCCTATTGAGGGCTGCTAAAAATCCATTTTTCATTTTTAAAAAGAGCTGATCTAAGGGAAAGAATTCTGCACTATATCTCTCAATAGTGGAGAAGTTATTTCTTTTTCAGTATACAAAATATATAATTACCACAAATTGGTTATTTTAAAAATTGATTTATGTTTAGATTCAATAAATAATAGATTTAAGTTTTAACTTTAGCCAAGAATGGATGTGGGGGAAAGAATGTGTTCAATTATCTAAGTGAACAAAACCCTACAATACAGGAATAATTTTCCTTGTTGGTATCAAACAGAATAATTAATTATCAGAAATAAACAAACAGATTGGTTATTTTTTTATCTTGTCTACGCTAATTAATAATTGTTCGAAATTTCAATTTGACCCGAGAATGGGTGTGGGAGAAATAACGTGAACAAACTTTTATGTATTCATTTCCCCTTTTCAATATAAAAAAAAATATATAATTACCATTAATCACTAATTAATTAATTGGTATTGTATTTTGTTAGGGACAATAAATGATTTTGCAAAGTTTCAACTTCATCCGAAAATGGGAAGCAGGAGGAATGACCTAGAGTTCCCTCTTAGCAGACAGCTCGATCTGCAGCGTGTGACTAATATGAAGGTCACAGCTGAGTAATAATTTCTTGAGACTTAAAGACAAGGTTATCTTTTCCAGAATCTAATAATGTACAGTAAGAGTTAAATCATAAATACTTATTTGCTTAAAAACAAAATTTAAATTTATATTACATAAATCAGTAATGTTTATTCAAAATATAAAAAAAAAAAAAAAAAAAAAAACAAATGCAAAAAAAAATGTTTTATTTTTTATTTTAAACATGGGAAAAACTTTCAGTTAAAGAGAAGGGAGATAATGATGTCATTAAAGTTGTGACAAAGCATCAATGTCCAGAAGATGTAAGCAGTTCAACAAGACTCTATGGGCTGACTGCATTAGATACAACCTGGCATACATCACAGGAAGTAGATGCTCCTCATTACCCTGGAATAAAATCAATGTCTTTGATGTTAATTTGTACAAATACTTTTACAAAGCTTATATCAACTTACTCTGTCTGTCTGGTATGGATTTTGTACACTTTATTTCTCCAAAACCTATTCTCGGATTAAGTTGAAACTTTATACAATGTTTTGTTGTACTTAACAAAACATATATCAATAAAAAATGTACCAATTAGTTAATTAATTATTTTGTTTGGTATTAAAAAAAGGAAATAAATGCTAGTTACTGAGAGATGTGGCTGTATAAATATACTGTTATTACATTTTGTACACTTCTTCCATGCTTTTAACAACTCCAAGCCAGTGTCAGTAGCACCTAGACAACATGTGCATAGGTAAGTTAACATTTCCTGGTTACAGACATGATATTTTCAGAAGATACTAAGGCTGCATTATTGATCCTAATGGAAATTTGTTGTGATTACAAGGACTCTTTTCCCCTATTAACACAACAGAAACATTCACATCAATACAACAGACGCAATATAAAGAGTTCACTAAGCGACTACACATGATGTGTCACGTGGGTGAATTATAAATGCATATGTATTTTTAAATATGCATACAGATAACAAATAGCCTAGAGTGGCTCACTTGCATTAGTCAGTCTGACATTGATAGAAAGACTTAACATGAGTTTAGTGGTTTAACAAATTAACTATATTAAAAAATTGAACAGATAGTACTCACAGACAATATATGATATCTACTGTAATGGGCACTCAGACATTTACAAAAGGATTCCAAAAATTTTGTGATCTGAAAACAAGAACATAAGAGCTTTATTTTACTGAGCATTAATTGTTTACTAAAATAATAGATGAGTGACAGTAGAGAAAGAGACAGCCTGACAGCTGAGAGACAATATATAAATAACACAGCATATTCTTACATTGTTGCAATTACCTATTTGTCAAGATTTTTTTTAATGCAATATTTTTTAAAAGAAACCTTTAAAAAATCTAAATAAAAAAAAAAAAAGAAATAATTTGTCAGCAAAACCATCATCCATTTATTATTTTTTTTTGCAAACCTTTAGGGGGCGATGTGGCTGAGTGGTGAAGCGCTTGGCTTCCACACTCAGATATCTTGAGTTTGAAGCCTGGTGAAGACTGGGATTTGATTCTGGATTTTCAGGACGCCTGGTAAGGGTACCTGAACACTGACTAACATCAGGGAAGTAAAGGTGTTTTGTTACTAAGCTGGTCACATGACACCCATATCAAACATCAGCCATAGAAACAGATGATCTTTACATTATCATCTGAAAAGGGTATCTTTATAACTTTTGGTATTACCTGTTTGCACTAAGTTTAAGCAGTTTAAAGCGTAAAAAAATCCTCAAAAAACCTTGAAGATTCTTCAGAAAGAGCCAAGTTTAAAGACAAAGCTGGTGAGTGGATGTCCATTATGTATTTGTATTTAATGCAGAGATGCCTACATGCCAAAATGGAAATGTGTATTCCCAGACCTGTAAATGTGTATTTTGAGGGGCAAATGTGTATTTTCCTAAATATAAAGAAATATACTTAGGAAAGACTAAAAATCTTTCAAGCATGGAAATGGAGAAATTTTTTAGCTGAGTTATTGAGTCTGCTGAATAGCTGTTGTAAGATAAAGCTATTTATTATGGTTTCTGATGCTTGAAGTTGTTTTAGAAAACAAACAGACTTGACCTTATTTCATTCTTTGAATTTAAAGGGAAACTCCGATAGTTTTTCAAATTTTAGTTATTGACATATTTAAATCTCGTGTGGAGTTTTTGATCTCCCATCGAGCGCCTCCCCAGGTGGCGGATAGGGGATTGCCCTCCAGATATGGTGGGTACCGGGGAAATAAAATACCCGGGGTGGACCAAAATCAAACCTGCTGCCTTGCAGAAAGTGGAGGGATCCACAAAGGCTAGGGCACCTTACCCGAAAATAAAGGCAGCTATCCAGAGAGCTGAAAGGGGCAGCCCCCCAGATGGTTATGCACAGGGCTAACAACTCTGTCATATAAAAAATACTGTTACGAAAACTAATACACACAAGAAAATCCGGACAGATCTCAACGGAAAACGAACTAAGGCCTGGAAAAGGACATGATTTTTGTTTTGCGACATGGAACGTGCTAAGCCTTTATCGAGCAGGTGCGCTAGCCCAACTTACTGAAGTGTTAAAGAAATATAGGATACCCCTTGTAGCCCTACAGGAAATCAGATGGAAAGACTCAGACATTCTCAGAACCAAGGAGTATACTATATTTTATAGTGGTGGAAGCACTAACAACTTAGGTACAGGTTTTGCTGTTAAAAAGGATATGGTAGGTAATGTCAATGGATTTAAACCTGTAAGTGATAGACTCTGCACACTACGTTTGAAAGGAAAATTCTTCAACATATCATTTATCAATGTTCATGCCCCTACTGAAGATGCAGATGATAACACAAAAGAAGCCTTCTATGATGGACTGGAAAGAATTTATGATGAAGCACCAAAACATGACATCAAAATAGTCCTAGGAGATTTCAATGCAAAAATTGGAAAGGAACCAGCATTCAGACCAACAATTGGCAAAGAAAGCTTACATGAAGAGACCAACAATAATGGCATAAGATTAGTGGATTTTGCATCAGGAAAAGGAATGTCTATCAGCAGCACAAAATTCCAACATAAGAATATTCACAAGGTTACCTGGATCTCACCTGATGGCAACACCCAGAATCAAATAGATCATATACTCATAGATAAGAGACATGGATCAGACATACTAGATGTAAGAAGTTTCAGAGGAGCTAATGCTGACTCAGACCAGCTACTAGTAAAAGCTAAACTTAGACAAAGAATAAGTACCATACACAATTACCAAAGAAAGAGAGCACAGCAATAGGATAGTGAAAAACTCACAAAGCATCCACTTGTTGCAGAAACTTATAGAATGGCACTCCAAACGCAACTGACAACATTAGAAAAGGACAGCGAAAATAACATAAATGAGCATTGGGAAATAATAAAGCATGCTATCAACAGAACATCAGAAGAGGTCGTTGGATTGAAACAAAAGAACGAGACAATAGGGGGGGGGTATGAGGGCAGACAGACTATAGAAGAGAAGAACAATGCTACAGAGAGAAACCAGGAACACTAGACAGCAATACAATGAAGCAAGAAGAGAAACCAGGAACACTAGACAGCAATACAATGAAGCAAGAAGAGAAACCAGGAACACTAGACAGCAATACAATGAAGCAAGAAGAGAAACCAGGAACACTAGACAGCAATACAATGAAGCAAGAAGAGAAACCAGGAACACTAGACAGCAATACAATGAAGCAAGAAGAGAAACCAGGAACACTAGACAGCAATACAATGAAGCAAGAAGAGAAACCAGGAACACTAGACAGCAATACAATGAAGCAAGAAGAGAAACCAGGAACACAAGACAGCAATACAATGAAGCAAGAAGAGAAACCAGGAACACTAGACAGCAATACAATGAAGCAAGAAGAGAAACCAGGAACACTAGACAGCAATACAATGAAGCAAGAAGAGAAACCAGGAACACTAGACAGCAATACAATGAAGCAAGAAGAGAAACCAGGAACACTAGACAGCAATACAATGAAGCAAGAAGAGAAACCAGGAACACTAGACAGCAATACAATGAAGCAAGAAGAGAAACCAGGAACACTAGACAGCAATACAATGAAGCAAGAAGAGAAACCAGGAACACTAGACAGCAATACAATGAAGCAAGAAGAGAAACCAGGAACACTAGACAGCAATACAATGAAGCAAGAAGAGAAACCAGGAACACTAGACAGCAATACAATGAAGCAAGAAGAGAAACCAGGAACACTAGACAGCAATACAATGAAGCAAGAAGAGAAACCAGGAACACTAGACAGCAATACAATGAAGCAAGAAGAGAAACCAGGAACACTAGACAGCAATACAATGAAGCAAGAAGAGAAACCAGGAACACTAGACAGCAATACAATGAAGCAAGAAGAGAAACCAGGAACACTAGACAGCAATACAATGAAGCAAGAAGAGAAACCAGGAACACTAGACAGCAATACAATGAAGCAAGAAGAGAAACCAGGAACACTAGACAGCAATACAATGAAGCAAGAAGAGAAACCAGGAACACTAGACAGCAATACAATGAAGCAAGAAGAGAAACCAGGAACACTAGACAGCAATACAATGAAGCAAGAAGAGAAACCAGGAACACTAGACAGCAATACAATGAAGCAAGAAGAGAAACCAGGAACACTAGACAGCAATACAATGAAGCAAGAAGAGAAACCAGGAACACTAGACAGCAATACAATGAAGCAAGAAGAGAAACCAGGAACACTAGACAGCAATACAATGAAGCAAGAAGAGAAACCAGGAACACTAGACAGCAATACAATGAAGCAAGAAGAGAAACCAGGAACACTAGACAGCAATACAATGAAGCAAGAAGAGAAACCAGGAACACTAGACAGCAATACAATGAAGCAAGAAGAGAAACCAGGAACACTAGACAGCAATACAATGAAGCAAGAAGAGAAACCAGGAACACTAGACAGCAATACAATGAAGCAAGAAGAGAAACCAGGAACACTAGACAGCAATACAATGAAGCAAGAAGAGAAACCAGGAACACTAGACAGCAATACAATGAAGCAAGAAGAGAAACCAGGAACACTAGACAGCAATACAATGAAGCAAGAAGAGAAACCAGGAACACTAGACAGCAATACAATGAAGCAAGAAGAGAAACCAGGAACACTAGACAGCAATACAATGAAGCAAGAAGAGAAACCAGGAACACTAGACAGCAATACAATGAAGCAAGAAGAGAAACCAGGAACACTAGACAGCAATACAATGAAGCAAGAAGAGAAACCAGGAACACTAGACAGCAATACAATGAAGCAAGAAGAGAAACCAGGAACACTAGACAGCAATACAATGAAGCAAGAAGAGAAACCAGGAACACTAGACAGCAATACAATGAAGCAAGAAGAGAAACCAGGAACACTAGACAGCAATACAATGAAGCAAGAAGAGAAACCAGGAACACTAGACAGCAATACAATGAAGCAAGAAGAGAAACCAGGAACACTAGACAGCAATACAATGAAGCAAGAAGAGAAACCAGGAACACTAGACAGCAATACAATGAAGCAAGAAGAGAAACCAGGAACACTAGACAGCAATACAATGAAGCAAGAAGAGAAACCAGGAACACTAGACAGCAATACAATGAAGCAAGAAGAGAAACCAGGAACACTAGACAGCAATACAATGAAGCAAGAAGAGAAACCAGGAACACTAGACAGCAATACAATGAAGCAAGAAGAGAAACCAGGAACACTAGACAGCAATACAATGAAGCAAGAAGAGAAACCAGGAACACTAGACAGCAATACAATGAAGCAAGAAGAGAAACCAGGAACACTAGACAGCAATACAATGAAGCAAGAAGAGAAACCAGGAACACTAGACAGCAATACAATGAAGCAAGAAGAGAAACCAGGAACACTAGACAGCAATACAATGAAGCAAGAAGAGAAACCAGGAACACTAGACAGCAATACAATGAAGCAAGAAGAGAAACCAGGAACACTAGACAGCAATACAATGAAGCAAGAAGAGAAACCAGGAACACTAGACAGCAATACAATGAAGCAAGAAGAGAAACCAGGAACACTAGACAGCAATACAATGAAGCAAGAAGAGAAACCAGGAACACTAGACAGCAATACAATGAAGCAAGAAGAGAAACCAGGAACACTAGACAGCAATACAATGAAGCAAGAAGAGAAACCAGGAACACTAGACAGCAATACAATGAAGCAAGAAGAGAAACCAGGAACACTAGACAGCAATACAATGAAGCAAGAAGAGAAACCAGGAACACTAGACAGCAATACAATGAAGCAAGAAGAGAAACCAGGAACACTAGACAGCAATACAATGAAGCAAGAAGAGAAACCAGGAACACTAGACAGCAATACAATGAAGCAAGAAGAGAAACCAGGAACACTAGACAGCAATACAATGAAGCAAGAAGAGAAACCAGGAACACTAGACAGCAATACAATGAAGCAAGAAGAGAAACCAGGAACACTAGACAGCAATACAATGAAGCAAGAAGAGAAACCAGGAACACTAGACAGCAATACAATGAAGCAAGAAGAGAAACCAGGAACACTAGACAGCAATACAATGAAGCAAGAAGAGAAACCAGGAACACTAGACAGCAATACAATGAAGCAAGAAGAGAAACCAGGAACACTAGACAGCAATACAATGAAGCAAGAAGAGAAACCAGGAACACTAGACAGCAATACAATGAAGCAAGAAGAGAAACCAGGAACACTAGACAGCAATACAATGAAGCAAGAAGAGAAACCAGGAACACTAGACAGCAATACAATGAAGCAAGAAGAGAAACCAGGAACACTAGACAGCAATACAATGAAGCAAGAAGAGAAACCAGGAACACTAGACAGCAATACAATGAAGCAAGAAGAGAAACCAGGAACACTAGACAGCAATACAATGAAGCAAGAAGAGAAACCAGGAACACTAGACAGCAATACAATGAAGCAAGAAGAGAAACCAGGAACACTAGACAGCAATACAATGAAGCAAGAAGAGAAACCAGGAACACTAGACAGCAATACAATGAAGCAAGAAGAGAAACCAGGAACACTAGACAGCAATACAATGAAGCAAGAAGAGAAACCAGGAACACTAGACAGCAATACAATGAAGCAAGAAGAGAAACCAGGAACACTAGACAGCAATACAATGAAGCAAGAAGAGAAACCAGGAACACTAGACAGCAATACAATGAAGCAAGAAGAGAAACCAGGAACACTAGACAGCAATACAATGAAGCAAGAAGAGAAACCAGGAACACTAGACAGCAATACAATGAAGCAAGAAGAGAAACCAGGAACACTAGACAGCAATACAATGAAGCAAGAAGAGAAACCAGGAACACTAGACAGCAATACAATGAAGCAAGAAGAGAAACCAGGAACACTAGACAGCAATACAATGAAGCAAGAAGAGAAACCAGGAACACTAGACAGCAATACAATGAAGCAAGAAGAGAAACCAGGAACACTAGACAGCAATACAATGAAGCAAGAAGAGAAACCAGGAACACTAGACAGCAATACAATGAAGCAAGAAGAGAAACCAGGAACACTAGACAGCAATACAATGAAGCAAGAAGAGAAACCAGGAACACTAGACAGCAATACAATGAAGCAAGAAGAGAAACCAGGAACACTAGACAGCAATACAATGAAGCAAGAAGAGAAACCAGGAACACTAGACAGCAATACAATGAAGCAAGAAGAGAAACCAGGAACACTAGACAGCAATACAATGAAGCAAGAAGAGAAACCAGGAACACTAGACAGCAATACAATGAAGCAAGAAGAGAAACCAGGAACACTAGACAGCAATACAATGAAGCAAGAAGAGAAACCAGGAACACTAGACAGCAATACAATGAAGCAAGAAGAGAAACCAGGAACACTAGACAGCAATACAATGAAGCAAGAAGAGAAACCAGGAACACTAGACAGCAATACAATGAAGCAAGAAGAGAAACCAGGAACACTAGACAGCAATACAATGAAGCAAGAAGAGAAACCAGGAACACTAGACAGCAATACA
Organism: Biomphalaria pfeifferi; assembly: GCA_030265305.1. NCBI lineage: Eukaryota > Metazoa > Mollusca > Gastropoda > Planorbidae > Biomphalaria > Biomphalaria pfeifferi. The sequence continues at coordinate 117,146 of JASAOG010000019.1, forward strand.
ATGAAGCAAGAAGAGAAACCAGGAACACTAGACAGCAATACAATGAAGCAAGAAGAGAAACCAGGAACACTAGACAGCAATACAATGAAGCAAGAAGAGAAACCAGGAACACTAGACAGCAATACAATGAAGCAAGAAGAGAAACCAGGAACACTAGACAGCAATACAATGAAGCAAGAAGAGAAACCAGGAACACTAGACAGCAATACAATGAAGCAAGAAGAGAAACCAGGAACACTAGACAGCAATACAATGAAGCAAGAAGAGAAACCAGGAACACTAGACAGCAATACAATGAAGCAAGAAGAGAAACCAGGAACACTAGACAGCAATACAATGAAGCAAGAAGAGAAACCAGGAACACTAGACAGCAATACAATGAAGCAAGAAGAGAAACCAGGAACACTAGACAGCAATACAATGAAGCAAGAAGAGAAACCAGGAACACTAGACAGCAATACAATGAAGCAAGAAGAGAAACCAGGAACACTAGACAGCAATACAATGAAGCAAGAAGAGAAACCAGGAACACTAGACAGCAATACAATGAAGCAAGAAGAGAAACCAGGAACACTAGACAGCAATACAATGAAGCAAGAAGAGAAACCAGGAACACTAGACAGCAATACAATGAAGCAAGAAGAGAAACCAGGAACACTAGACAGCAATACAATGAAGCAAGAAGAGAAACCAGGAACACTAGACAGCAATACAATGAAGCAAGAAGAGAAACCAGGAACACTAGACAGCAATACAATGAAGCAAGAAGAGAAACCAGGAACACTAGACAGCAATACAATGAAGCAAGAAGAGAAACCAGGAACACTAGACAGCAATACAATGAAGCAAGAAGAGAAACCAGGAACACTAGACAGCAATACAATGAAGCAAGAAGAGAAACCAGGAACACTAGACAGCAATACAATGAAGCAAGAAGAGAAACCAGGAACACTAGACAGCAATACAATGAAGCAAGAAGAGAAACCAGGAACACTAGACAGCAATACAATGAAGCAAGAAGAGAAACCAGGAACACTAGACAGCAATACAATGAAGCAAGAAGAGAAACCAGGAACACTAGACAGCAATACAATGAAGCAAGAAGAGAAACCAGGAACACTAGACAGCAATACAATGAAGCAAGAAGAGAAACCAGGAACACTAGACAGCAATACAATGAAGCAAGAAGAGAAACCAGGAACACTAGACAGCAATACAATGAAGCAAGAAGAGAAACCAGGAACACTAGACAGCAATACAATGAAGCAAGAAGAGAAACCAGGAACACTAGACAGCAATACAATGAAGCAAGAAGAGAAACCAGGAACACTAGACAGCAATACAATGAAGCAAGAAGAGAAACCAGGAACACTAGACAGCAATACAATGAAGCAAGAAGAGAAACCAGGAACACTAGACAGCAATACAATGAAGCAAGAAGAGAAACCAGGAACACTAGACAGCAATACAATGAAGCAAGAAGAGAAACCAGGAACACTAGACAGCAATACAATGAAGCAAGAAGAGAAACCAGGAACACTAGACAGCAATACAATGAAGCAAGAAGAGAAACCAGGAACACTAGACAGCAATACAATGAAGCAAGAAGAGAAACCAGGAACACTAGACAGCAATACAATGAAGCAAGAAGAGAAACCAGGAACACTAGACAGCAATACAATGAAGCAAGAAGAGAAACCAGGAACACTAGACAGCAATACAATGAAGCAAGAAGAGAAACCAGGAACACTAGACAGCAATACAATGAAGCAAGAAGAGAAACCAGGAACACTAGACAGCAATACAATGAAGCAAGAAGAGAAACCAGGAACACTAGACAGCAATACAATGAAGCAAGAAGAGAAACCAGGAACACTAGACAGCAATACAATGAAGCAAGAAGAGAAACCAGGAACACTAGACAGCAATACAATGAAGCAAGAAGAGAAACCAGGAACACTAGACAGCAATACAATGAAGCAAGAAGAGAAACCAGGAACACTAGACAGCAATACAATGAAGCAAGAAGAGAAACCAGGAACACTAGACAGCAATACAATGAAGCAAGAAGAGAAACCAGGAACACTAGACAGCAATACAATGAAGCAAGAAGAGAAACCAGGAACACTAGACAGCAATACAATGAAGCAAGAAGAGAAACCAGGAACACTAGACAGCAATACAATGAAGCAAGAAGAGAAACCAGGAACACTAGACAGCAATACAATGAAGCAAGAAGAGAAACCAGGAACACTAGACAGCAATACAATGAAGCAAGAAGAGAAACCAGGAACACTAGACAGCAATACAATGAAGCAAGAAGAGAAACCAGGAACACTAGACAGCAATACAATGAAGCAAGAAGAGAAACCAGGAACACTAGACAGCAATACAATGAAGCAAGAAGAGAAACCAGGAACACTAGACAGCAATACAATGAAGCAAGAAGAGAAACCAGGAACACTAGACAGCAATACAATGAAGCAAGAAGAGAAACCAGGAACACTAGACAGCAATACAATGAAGCAAGAAGAGAAACCAGGAACACTAGACAGCAATACAATGAAGCAAGAAGAGAAACCAGGAACACTAGACAGCAATACAATGAAGCAAGAAGAGAAACCAGGAACACTAGACAGCAATACAATGAAGCAAGAAGAGAAACCAGGAACACTAGACAGCAATACAATGAAGCAAGAAGAGAAACCAGGAACACTAGACAGCAATACAATGAAGCAAGAAGAGAAACCAGGAACACTAGACAGCAATACAATGAAGCAAGAAGAGAAACCAGGAACACTAGACAGCAATACAATGAAGCAAGAAGAGAAACCAGGAACACTAGACAGCAATACAATGAAGCAAGAAGAGAAACCAGGAACACTAGACAGCAATACAATGAAGCAAGAAGAGAAACCAGGAACACTAGACAGCAATACAATGAAGCAAGAAGAGAAACCAGGAACACTAGACAGCAATACAATGAAGCAAGAAGAGAAACCAGGAACACTAGACAGCAATACAATGAAGCAAGAAGAGAAACCAGGAACACTAGACAGCAATACAATGAAGCAAGAAGAGAAACCAGGAACACTAGACAGCAATACAATGAAGCAAGAAGAGAAACCAGGAACACTAGACAGCAATACAATGAAGCAAGAAGAGAAACCAGGAACACTAGACAGCAATACAATGAAGCAAGAAGAGAAACCAGGAACACTAGACAGCAATACAATGAAGCAAGAAGAGAAACCAGGAACACTAGACAGCAATACAATGAAGCAAGAAGAGAAACCAGGAACACTAGACAGCAATACAATGAAGCAAGAAGAGAAACCAGGAACACTAGACAGCAATACAATGAAGCAAGAAGAGAAACCAGGAACACTAGACAGCAATACAATGAAGCAAGAAGAGAAACCAGGAACACTAGACAGCAATACAATGAAGCAAGAAGAGAAACCAGGAACACTAGACAGCAATACAATGAAGCAAGAAGAGAAACCAGGAACACTAGACAGCAATACAATGAAGCAAGAAGAGAAACCAGGAACACTAGACAGCAATACAATGAAGCAAGAAGAGAAACCAGGAACACTAGACAGCAATACAATGAAGCAAGAAGAGAAACCAGGAACACTAGACAGCAATACAATGAAGCAAGAAGAGAAACCAGGAACACTAGACAGCAATACAATGAAGCAAGAAGAGAAACCAGGAACACTAGACAGCAATACAATGAAGCAAGAAGAGAAACCAGGAACACTAGACAGCAATACAATGAAGCAAGAAGAGAAACCAGGAACACTAGACAGCAATACAATGAAGCAAGAAGAGAAACCAGGAACACTAGACAGCAATACAATGAAGCAAGAAGAGAAACCAGGAACACTAGACAGCAATACAATGAAGCAAGAAGAGAAACCAGGAACACTAGACAGCAATACAATGAAGCAAGAAGAGAAACCAGGAACACTAGACAGCAATACAATGAAGCAAGAAGAGAAACCAGGAACACTAGACAGCAATACAATGAAGCAAGAAGAGAAACCAGGAACACTAGACAGCAATACAATGAAGCAAGAAGAGAAACCAGGAACACTAGACAGCAATACAATGAAGCAAGAAGAGAAACCAGGAACACTAGACAGCAATACAATGAAGCAAGAAGAGAAACCAGGAACACTAGACAGCAATACAATGAAGCAAGAAGAGAAACCAGGAACACTAGACAGCAATACAATGAAGCAAGAAGAGAAACCAGGAACACTAGACAGCAATACAATGAAGCAAGAAGAGAAACCAGGAACACTAGACAGCAATACAATGAAGCAAGAAGAGAAACCAGGAACACTAGACAGCAATACAATGAAGCAAGAAGAGAAACCAGGAACACTAGACAGCAATACAATGAAGCAAGAAGAGAAACCAGGAACACTAGACAGCAATACAATGAAGCAAGAAGAGAAACCAGGAACACTAGACAGCAATACAATGAAGCAAGAAGAGAAACCAGGAACACTAGACAGCAATACAATGAAGCAAGAAGAGAAACCAGGAACACTAGACAGCAATACAATGAAGCAAGAAGAGAAACCAGGAACACTAGACAGCAATACAATGAAGCAAGAAGAGAAACCAGGAACACTAGACAGCAATACAATGAAGCAAGAAGAGAAACCAGGAACACTAGACAGCAATACAATGAAGCAAGAAGAGAAACCAGGAACACTAGACAGCAATACAATGAAGCAAGAAGAGAAACCAGGAACACTAGACAGCAATACAATGAAGCAAGAAGAGAAACCAGGAACACTAGACAGCAATACAATGAAGCAAGAAGAGAAACCAGGAACACTAGACAGCAATACAATGAAGCAAGAAGAGAAACCAGGAACACTAGACAGCAATACAATGAAGCAAGAAGAGAAACCAGGAACACTAGACAGCAATACAATGAAGCAAGAAGAGAAACCAGGAACACTAGACAGCAATACAATGAAGCAAGAAGAGAAACCAGGAACACTAGACAGCAATACAATGAAGCAAGAAGAGAAACCAGGAACACTAGACAGCAATACAATGAAGCAAGAAGAGAAACCAGGAACACTAGACAGCAATACAATGAAGCAAGAAGAGAAACCAGGAACACTAGACAGCAATACAATGAAGCAAGAAGAGAAACCAGGAACACTAGACAGCAATACAATGAAGCAAGAAGAGAAACCAGGAACACTAGACAGCAATACAATGAAGCAAGAAGAGAAACCAGGAACACTAGACAGCAATACAATGAAGCAAGAAGAGAAACCAGGAACACTAGACAGCAATACAATGAAGCAAGAAGAGAAACCAGGAACACTAGACAGCAATACAATGAAGCAAGAAGAGAAACCAGGAACACTAGACAGCAATACAATGAAGCAAGAAGAGAAACCAGGAACACTAGACAGCAATACAATGAAGCAAGAAGAGAAACCAGGAACACTAGACAGCAATACAATGAAGCAAGAAGAGAAACCAGGAACACTAGACAGCAATACAATGAAGCAAGAAGAGAAACCAGGAACACAAGACAGCAATACAATGAAGCAAGAAGAGAAACCAGGAACACTAGACAGCAATACAATGAAGCAAGAAGAGAAACCAGGAACACTAGACAGCAATACAATGAAGCAAGAAGAGAAACCAGGAACACTAGACAGCAATACAATGAAGCAAGAAGAGAAACCAGGAACACTAGACAGCAATACAATGAAGCAAGAAGAGAAACCAGGAACACTAGACAGCAATACAATGAAGCAAGAAGAGAAACCAGGAACACTAGACAGCAATACAATGAAGCAAGAAGAGAAACCAGGAACACTAGACAGCAATACAATGAAGCAAGAAGAGAAACCAGGAACACTAGACAGCAATACAATGAAGCAAGAAGAGAAACCAGGAACACTAGACAGCAATACAATGAAGCAAGAAGAGAAACCAGGAACACTAGACAGCAATACAATGAAGCAAGAAGAGAAACCAGGAACACTAGACAGCAATACAATGAAGCAAGAAGAGAAACCAGGAACACTAGACAGCAATACAATGAAGCAAGAAGAGAAACCAGGAACACTAGACAGCAATACAATGAAGCAAGAAGAGAAACCAGGAACACTAGACAGCAATACAATGAAGCAAGAAGAGAAACCAGGAACACTAGACAGCAATACAATGAAGCAAGAAGAGAAACCAGGAACACTAGACAGCAATACAATGAAGCAAGAAGAGAAACCAGGAACACTAGACAGCAATACAATGAAGCAAGAAGAGAAACCAGGAACACTAGACAGCAATACAATGAAGCAAGAAGAGAAACCAGGAACACTAGACAGCAATACAATGAAGCAAGAAGAGAAACCAGGAACACTAGACAGCAATACAATGAAGCAAGAAGAGAAACCAGGAACACTAGACAGCAATACAATGAAGCAAGAAGAGAAACCAGGAACACTAGACAGCAATACAATGAAGCAAGAAGAGAAACCAGGAACACTAGACAGCAATACAATGAAGCAAGAAGAGAAACCAGGAACACTAGACAGCAATACAATGAAGCAAGAAGAGAAACCAGGAACACTAGACAGCAATACAATGAAGCAAGAAGAGAAACCAGGAACACTAGACAGCAATACAATGAAGCAAGAAGAGAAACCAGGAACACTAGACAGCAATACAATGAAGCAAGAAGAGAAACCAGGAACACTAGACAGCAATACAATGAAGCAAGAAGAGAAACCAGGAACACTAGACAGCAATACAATGAAGCAAGAAGAGAAACCAGGAACACTAGACAGCAATACAATGAAGCAAGAAGAGAAACCAGGAACACTAGACAGCAATACAATGAAGCAAGAAGAGAAACCAGGAACACTAGACAGCAATACTATGAAGCAAGAAGAAGGGCCACAAAAGTTGTAAGAAAGAAAAAACGGGAATGGGAAAAGTCCAAGATTACTCAAATTGAGGAACTAGCAAAGGAGGGAGACATGAGAGGAATGTATATGAAAATTAAAGATGAAAAGAACGGATTTCAAGCTAGATCACACATGTTTGAGAACAAAGATGGTCACCTTATTACAGAAAACAGCAGGGTCATTGAGAGATGGGCTGAATACTTTGAGGAGATCCTAAATACCACTGAAGATGGAGACAATGGAGAATATGAACTGCCACATGGGGGACCAGATCCTTTAGTGAACCCTCCAACACTCATTGAAACATCAGAAATAATTAGGACCATGAAGAATCACAAAGCACCAGGAGAGGACCAAATCACAGCAGAACTGATTAAATATGGAGGGAAAGACTTACATTCCCAAATACACAGACTTATATCAAGAAATTGGGAAGAAGAAGTAATACCAACAGAATGGGAAACGGCTCTTATAACCCCATTACACAAAAAAGGATCCAAGTTAAAGTGCTGTAATTACAGAGGAATCTCTCTACTAAATGTGACTTAAAAGATACTGTCTAGGCTTATAACTAAGAGACTTGGAAAATATTCAGAAGAAATCTTAGGTGACTACCAATGTGGTTTCAGACCCAACAAATCCACAATCGACCACATCTTCACACTAAGATGTATACTAGAAAAATGCCATGAATACAACATAACAATCCACCAACTCTTTATAGACTATAAAATGGCTTATGACAGTATCAGAAGGAAATACCTATATGACACTCTACAGGATTTTGGAATACCCAACAAGCTGACAAGACTTATACATTGACATTAAACAACTCAAAAAGCAAAGTCATAATACAAGGAGAACACTCACGGGAATTTAGGATTAAACGAGGATTAAGACAAGGAGACGCACTTTCCTGCATGCTTTTCAATTTGACACTGGAGAGAGTTATAAGAAATATACACATAAACACAAGGGGAACTATTACTAACTACTTCAGGAGAGAAAACACGGGTCCACAACCAACAGGGACGATATACAGCCAACCTCTACAATACCTTGCTTATGCTGATGACATTGCCTTATTGGGTAAAGAAACCTCTGACATTGCCAGAGCCTTCATACAACTAGAAGAAGCATCTCGACCAGCAAGACTTGAGGTCAATGACAGTAAAACCAAGTACATCACAATGACAAGAGACAATCAAACAGAGGGACAAAATATCAAAATCAAAGACCACGAATTTGAAAACGTCCAAACTTTCAAATATCTAGGAAGTACTATTAATTTCAAAAATGACCTACTAACAGAAATAAAGGAAAGAATAGCAGGAGGCAACAGGGCATTTTATAGCACCCACCATTTACTTAGGAGCAAAACGATTTCAAGGAAAACCAAGAAAATAATATACAAAACCATAATAAGACCAGCAGCAATGTATGGAAGTGAGACCTGGACACTGACAAAGACATCTGAAAATTTACTTAACATTTGGGAAAGAAAAATTCTTAGGAAAATCTATGGTGCCATACAGGATGAAACAGGGTGGAGGACACGCACTAACCATGAGTTATATCAATTATATGAAGACCCACCAATAGTGAACGAAATAAAAAAGAACAGACTACGTTGGGCAGGTCACCTTGAAAGAATGTCAGACAGCAGAGGAGCGAAAATCGTATACAGGCAAAAACCAAAAGGCAGGCGACCCAAAGGCAGACCCCGAATGCGATGGATAGATGATGTGGAAGCAGATCTGAAGCAGCTTGGGGTTAGGGCGTGGAGACGAAAGGCCCAGGAGAGATCTGAATGGAAGGATGTGTTAAAGCAGGCCAGAGCCCTCCATGGGCTGTAGCGCCACTGGGATGGATGGATGGACATATTTAAATTCTGCGTAAAAAGTTGTAATAGTAAACATTATATCATTTTTTATTTAAATGCTCAGAAAATTCTATATTTAATAAATTAAAATTCTTCACATCTAAAAAAAACGGGGTTCTGCGAGATGTTTATAGTTTTAAAAGACGTGACGTCACAACTGCGTTCGCTAAATTTAGATCTAGACCTATATAACCGATAAACTATCTAGATCTATCGGATCGCATTTATTGTTACGCTTCACAGCTAGATCTAGTCTTCACGTTGATTTATAATCGGTCATTGTTTATAAATAATATTCTAGATCTAAACCTCTATTTCTACTTGAAGAAAATGAAATACTGTTCTTCAGCTTGTTGCAGTAGTTCCAATCACAACGATAAAATCAGCAAGTATGCTGATACAGAAATTAGTGTCTCTTTTCATTTGTTTCCAAGAGATGAAGTTTTAAAGGGAAAATGGGAAAAATTTATTCGCCTGAAGAGCACATATTTTACAAAGGCATTAGCTAATTCCTGTTTATGCTCAAACCATTTTGAGAGAAGCTGTTTCAGCAACTTCATTGCTGTGGAAATGGGTTATTTAATAAGTATAGATCGTCTACGAAACTCAATTCCAACTTTTTAACTTTTGACCTTGGGGGTGTGTCTCGCCGGCTGAGCCAGCGACAAGCTCTCTCATCACTTTTTCCATGTCAACCAATGTTAGGTCAAAAAGGCACAAAAAAATCATAACTTTCTTACTGTCAAACATACAGTCATAATTTATACATCATTAGAAATTTCTTTTAAAATATTTTAATGATGTACTAACGAAATTTTTTTTTATCAAAGATAATTTTTTTTCCGCCTCCCTAACTATAGGATTTGAGTGCACACTCGTGACGTCACACAGAAATTCAGTGAAAATCTGACCGTTTGGATGCGCAGAAAAATTATGTCACAAAAACATCAATTACTAAGTTATTTTTGAAAAAAAAAAAAAAAGAATAATATATTCATTATCTATAAATCAAAACACATATTATATCAATAATTGTCAAAACCATCTGAGTTTCCCTTTAAATAAGGCCTTCATAAGTGATGGAACCTAGCTAGTCACTAGTTACTATAAAAGTAGCTTTAGATCTGCCACAGAAGATACGTTTTGAATCAGATTCCCTTTATCATGCTAAGAGAGAGATTGAACTCAAGTAATATTTCTTCTATTAAAAACCTCTGCCCCTTCTCACTTTCATCTCAAAAAAAGAACTCTCTCCTGAATTTGGTGGTTTACAAAAAAAAAAGAAAACAACGCATCTATCTTATCTTATATAATACAGACGTTACTTCAAAAAAAAGATGATTACGTCCTACGCGTCATGCATTTAGTCATGCATATTAACCAATGACTTAAATTCTGCCAAGTCACTGGTTTTTCTGGCTAGCTCAGGCAACCCATTCCATGCTCTAATAGCACTAGGGAAGAAGGAGTATTTGTACAAATTTGTCCTAGCATAGGGGACGAGGAATGTGCCTTTATTTTTGTGTCTTTCAGAGTATTTTATTAAGTTTTGTTTTTGTATTTGAAGATTATGGTTCAGTGTTTTATGTATAATTGCTACTTTACTTTTGAGTCTTCTGTCCTGAAGGCTTTCTAAATTTAGTGATTTTACTAATGGTGTTACTCTAGTCAAATGTGAATATTCGTTTGTTATGAATCTCACTGCTCTATTTTGTGTTTGTTCCAGTTTCTTAATGTTTTCTTGAGTTGAGGGGTCCCAAACGGTGGATGCATATTCTATTATTGGCCTAACCAAGGTTAAATAACATTTTAGTTTTATGTTCTTATTTGATTTATAGAAATTTCTTTTAATAAACCCTAATGCTTTGTTGGATTTTTTTGTAGTTTCATCAATATGTGTATTCCATGACAGTTTTTCATTTATTATAACACCTAGGTATTTTGCGTTTTTAGTCTGTGTTACTGGTTTGCCATGAATAAGATAAGTGGAATTAATTTGTTTTAGTTTTTTTGTTACTCTTAACAACTGACATTTTTCTGGGTGGAAAGACATGCTCCAATTTGATTCCCATTTCTGTAATTCATCTAATTCTCTTTGTAAAATATCTGTGTCTTGTGTTGTTTTTATTGTTCTATATATTATGCAATCATCTGCAAATAATCTGACTTTTGTTCCTGAACTAATGTAATTTGGTAAATCATTTATGTAAATTAAAAATAGTAGTGGACCCAAGACTGTTCCTTGAGGTTCACCTGAGTTTACTAATATAGGTGTTGATTTAGAGCCATTTATTATTACAGTTTGTTCTCTCCCTATCAGAAAATCTTTAATCCACTGATGCAGTGGACCATTAATGCCGAAATATTTTAATTTTTTAAGCAAACTATGGTGGTGAACTTTGTCAAAAGCCTTGGAAAAATCTAGTAAAATAGCATCTATTTGTTCACTATTATCTAAACCTTTTGAAAAATCATCAATTAGTGCTATTAGTTGTGTTTCACATGATCTATATTTCCTAAAGCCATGTTGGTATGGGGTGATAACATTATGTTTGTCTAAGTAGTTTCCTGGATCAGATTTTTCAGATTTTTCTGTTGCTACATATTATGTGTTCTAGGATTTTACATGTGATGCTGGTAAGTGATACTGGTCTGTAGTTTCCTGGATCAGATTTTTCTCCTTTTTTAAATAGGGGGGGGGGGGGGTGACATTAGCTTCTTTCCAGTCCTTTGGTACTCTGCCCTGGTTAAGCGATGCCTGAAAGAGTATTTTGAACACTGGGGCTAGCTCATTGCTTAGTTCTTTGAGTAATCTAGCTGGAATACCATCAGGTCCAGATGCTTTATTTGGTTTGGTGTTGGATAATAGTTTTTGAATTCCATTTTCTTGTACTACTAAATCTTCTATGTTGTCTACTTGGTTCAAGTTAAGAAATATGTCTTTGTCTCCTGGGGCTGAGAATGCTGTTGCAAAGTATTTGTTTAGGATGTTTGCTTTAGTTTCATTATCATTATGTATTATGTTATGTTCATCTTTTAATGGCGCTATGCCTGTTGTTTCCATTTTCTTAGACTTAATGTATGACCATAGGTTTTTGTTGTTATCTTTAGATATTACACTGTTTATGTATTCACTCTGCAGCTGTCTGCTTACTTTTTGGGTTAGGTGTTTAATTTTTATATACTTTTTGTGAACTCTTTCTCCCTTGGTTTCTTTAAATTTTCTATATAGGTTTTCCTTCTGTTTACAAAGCTTCTTTAGTCTATTATTAAACCAGCATTTATTTATTTTGCTTGATGTGTATTTAGTTGGTATATGATTTTCTATAATGCTTTTAAGATTGTTTTTGATGAAATTCCAGAGGTCATCGACTGGTTGGTTAATGTCTTTTTCTAATAAGAATGTTGAATGTTTGTTGAAAGTTTAATGCAGCTTGGTGTAGTTGTGTTAGGTTACATTTATTCCAGAGTAAGATTTTTCTTTTGGGTTTTGTTTTGGCTACTGCTTTTATCTGACTGTGTATTTTTATGATCTCATGGTCTGATAGACCAGGGATAATATCATAATCAACTACTAATCCAGGTCTGTTGGTTAAGAAGAGATCTAATGTGTTGTTTAATCTAGTTGGCTTTTTAATGATTTGATCTAAACTTAGGTTGTGTAAAGTTTCTAGGAAAAGCTCATTTATGTCCTTAAGGTTTTGGTGTTTATCTATGGTTAGTGTTTTCCAATTTATATCAGGTAGGTTGAAATCACCCATAATCTCTTTAAGTGTAGTAATCTGATTACATAGTTCCTGCATATATTCTAAACTAGAATTTGGTGGTCTGTAAATGCTGCCTATTATTAGGGATGTTGAGGTGGTATTAATTTTACAAAATGTAGATTCTATATTTTTGGAGATAGGTAAGGTAATTTCTTCTGCTATAAGAGTGTTTTTTATTGCTAAGATCTATTGCATCTAGATCTAGAATAGATCTTGATTTGTAGACATAGGGCTCTAGATGCGTGTGTACCTTGTAAGGTGTATTACAGATGCGAGTCCCAACATGAACATCACGTTACAAATAATGAAAAGGTAACAACAGGATCAAAGGCTCAATAACCAAGTTCACTCCAGATGAAAATATAAACAATTTTTTAATACAGAATGGGCCACAGTTGAGTCCGTCACTAACAATAATGTTAGCCCTTTGAGAGTCTAGCAATAACTGATCTACTAGTCTACACTAATCTCTAACCCCAACGTCTATGTCCCCACTATAAAATCGTGCGTTCACTGTTGGTCTATTATAGTGCTTAACTAAACTAACTAAATTAGGTGTCTAATCATTTACATCAATTCTATTATAGGTGCCTGACATCATAAAATATCTCTAGTTCTAGATCCAGTCTTGATGAATTAGAACAAATTAATAAATTAATTCCCAATCAGTTTGAAAATGTTCGCTTTATTTAAATCAGTAATATCTAGTAAACACTTAAATCTTTGTGCGTTAGCGCGAAGAAAAAAAAAAAAAAAAAGCAATATCTCATGGTAGATCTAATAAAAATAGTCCATTTCCAGTCATTGATGCACTTATCTATTGATGGGGAAATGCATATTTTCAGATCATAAACCCTACACATGTATTTTTGTGTCCATTAGGGTATATTACGCAAGATGCATACGTGTAGGCAACTCTGTTGATGTCATTATTAACAACTGAAAATGAGATAGCTAATACTTACTTTGTGGGTGTGTATTTTGGCTAAATATTTGCCATCCTTAGGGAACACAACTTCAACAGTCTGTTTTACAATGGTGGGAAACTCTGCTATAAATAGAAAAACAAGTTCCCAATCTTCCTGTAAGAAAATATATTAAAGACTGTAGATTATTTTCAGTTCTTTTTTAACTATACATTATTAAAAATAAATAAATGAAAAAAATACTTTCAAGCATTAATATTTAGGAATAAAATGCATTTAAAATGTATATAAGAACAAATAAAAATAAAAAACAACATTTAATTTAAAAAATAAATTATTAAACATAGTGTTGTATTTCCATGTGAATTTTTGTGGTTGTCTTTTTAGTATAAACAATTTATTTGTAACTGGTTTTGGGTGAAAGATGAACGTAAGTGATACCATAAAGAGTGTCAAGGAACATACATGTCTGATTACAAATGAATCCGAAGAAAAGAAAGAAGAAGGTGTCAAACAGCTGGTTACCTAAACATTTGTGGTACCCCAAACATTTGTGGTACCCCTAAAAGGTTACTGACCAATGAACTAAGAAAAGATTTTACGATCACAAGCAAAATACAAAGTACCCCATCCCAGAAAATAATAGAATAAACAAGTACCTCACCTCTTCTCTCAATAAAGCTAAATTCACTTCATCCACTGGTGGTAATGGGGGGTAAAAATCTGTTGAAAAAAAACTAGCACCGATAAACAAGAGTTGCCAAACATTTTATTTTTCAATATAATTAATTTATGTTCATATTTAAAAACAACAACAGTTGACCCAAAGTCATGAAGCCTTTAATATCTTGAGAAGTGGAAAATGCAAGAACTCTAGCGATGAAATGATAATTTGAACTTAGAGAATATATCTACAATGAATTAAAATAATTATAATAGTGAAAATATTGAAAAAACTTAGTATTAAATTGACTGCCTCTTCTAATTTTTTTCAAACGATATAGCACAGCAAAGATCTAGAAATCAATATCCTCTCATAACCAGTATTTTTTTTCAAATTTAGAACCTTCTGCTTGCAATCCCCAAACCTCAATTGTCATTCTTGCCTAATGTAATTCAACCTTTTTGCTTAGTAGTGCATGACATCATTAAATGGCTATGATCACAAAATGTAAAAATTTGAAACACATCCTTGGATTAGATGCAGTAGATCAAAATCTGAAAACTTCAATTTCATACTAATTTAGGCTGTGAGCAAAGTAAACTGACCTATACTCTCAAGCCTTCCTTTATGACAAAGAGTAGGAAACTAAAAATTTTAAAGTATGGCACTGATACTTTCCTTTTAAAAATAATTCAATTTGATTTTTTTTTTGTTTCTGATGGCTTACAATGAACAGAACAACATCTAATACGAAGACTGTACCTAGCATAAGACTGGCACTCAACAGAGCTGGGTGGACAGAGATGTTTTCAAAACCTGCAATAAATGATCAGTCTCTACCTGGATTTGAGATCATGCTGTTTACCTTTACTGACTTTTTCATTAAACTGATTCAATAGAGCTGCCACTCTGGCCGTGTTGTAGAGAATGAATGAACCAAGCCTGCTCTCTGCTGGTCTGTCAGTTTCAGCAACCTCTAGATGAAGCTAAGGGGGTAGAAGAAGAAATAGAACATAGAACTTCATTTGACCAACACTGACAAAAACTTCATTTGACCAACACTGACGAAAACTTCATTTGACCAACACTGACAAAAACTTCATTTGACCAACACTGACAAGAACTTCATTTGACCAACACTGACAAAACTTCATTTGACCAAGACTGACAGTTTAAGAGTGACCTCCTTACACTTACTTCATTATGAGAATCATTTCCCAGCAGATCAACTTTGACACTTGCGCTGGTTAACAAATTGACTCGTCTCACAATCTCTGAGGCTGGACAAAACAATGAAAATAAATAAATTAGCTAATTTCAATGTTTTTGTACTTAAAACTTCACAGAATAATAATTTTTTTTTAATGTCAAAAATTGATAATTAGTCAACTCTCAAGTGTTGTAAATAACTCAATGAGATTTACAGAAAAATCTCAAGATGAAAAAACCCGAAATTCAAAATCCCACTCTTCAACGAGATTTGAGCCCAGGACCCAGGGTTCGGAAGCCAAGTTCTTAACCACTACACCACCAGGCCCATCAAAATGAAATAGTATTCAATAATCACATACCATCTATATCAGGACCATATCTCATCTCTGATGCTTCCTTCATTTGCTGGTAGCGTGCTCTGTAGAAACTTTGAGCAGAATCTGGCACAGTCTTTCCTTTCTGAATGACAGACCCAACAACTAGCTGACTCTAGAAGGAAAAAAATTATAGTCTTGCATTTTTTGATGTACTGGTATTGGGAAAAAAGTAACTAAAAAAAGTAAACATTTTCCAAGGAAGTTACAAAGTTATTTTGTGTGAGTTTCTAATAAAAATGCTACTGAAACAAACAATATTTGTATTGTTATGTAGAGTTTCTCAAAATTTACCTATGAGTTACAAAGACCCAATTGAAAAAATTAATAATTCTAAATAATATAAAACATTTTAATTGAATACTTGCTTAGAAATAACAACAAAACATCTTGCTCTGTAATTTTATGTGCTATTTTAGCCTTAATGCAATTAAAGATGCCTTTCCATGCTATTAATACACTATTAACTAGCTACACAAACATACAAGATACTTCATGGCTATATGAAATATTAACCTCTGAAAAACTTTGATCAAGAAGTACTAATCTAATCAAACGAATCTGTTGCTGTCTGTAGGACTGACTTTGAGGCACAATAT
This sequence comes from Biomphalaria pfeifferi, assembly GCA_030265305.1. Taxonomy (NCBI): domain Eukaryota; kingdom Metazoa; phylum Mollusca; class Gastropoda; family Planorbidae; genus Biomphalaria; species Biomphalaria pfeifferi. The sequence goes on from JASAOG010000019.1 coordinate 133,529, forward strand.
GCAGACATCCACAGGTTATCTTGAGACAGAAAAAGTAAAAAATAAAAAAACAACATCAAAACGCATACAATAATTTCAACTTTTCACCAAAACAATAATTTGAAATGTTGATATGAAAAATCTAATAATACTCCATAACTTAGCTTAAAGATGGTCCCAAGCTTAGATGAAAAATGAAGAGGGTTGGACATAGGGCTTGCTACCCTAACCTGTTAAAAAACTATACTGGGTACTGAAACAGCAAACAGCTAATCAACATCATCTCCAACAGGACTGTCACCATATTGGAACATGGATGTCAAGCAGATGGGCAAGACATGAAGACAGATGGAGAGACTCGTCCAGAATCAAGATGCAGAGAGATAGCTGGTTGGTGACTTGTGCTGCAAATTGGGCCACAGGCAGAGATGAGATGAGGTTCTCCATAGATTAATTTGAAAAGTTTACAAGAATAACTCTTACTCAACATAAGAGATTGGTACAATTTTTTTATTTTTTTTATACAATGATCAAGCTGATCAAGAGATGACATAGAGGCCAACATGTGGAAAGCGCAAACAGGGATGTCTGAGTAGAACTTGGCACCACACTTTCATGGAGGACCTCAGAGCAGTGGATACCAGGTGGGAAGAGGCTTCAGACATTGCCATTGACAGATCTGAATGGCGCAAGAAGATCTAATAGATGTAAGTAAGTCTAAGTAAGTAAGTTAATCAACACAATGACCAACTGTCTTCACTATCCCCAAACAAATATTAGGCAATGGGGTGGGGACATAGGACTGAGTCTCATACTAAGCAACCTAATGAGCCAATTCTTGATGCAGGCTTAGTAATTAAGTGTACCCAAAGGCGGCACACCAACCTTTCAAGAGAAAAAGGGAGTGGATCAGGGTACACTGGAACTATTAAGTATCATGATGTTTTTGTAAAATGTTTTACATATTACGGATGTTCCTTCATAGTTGAAGATAGTTTACTCATAGTCCAAACCTCCCACAGGAAGACAGGGGATGGGAGCGGGCAGGGTTTGAACCTGGGACCATTGATAAATTCAAACGACAGTCCAGCGCGCAAACACTCGACCAGGCAGCCATCCATGATGATATGCAATACAAAAAAATATATCAGTAGATCTGGGTGTACTAAGATGTCCTAAAATCTTGAATTTTAAACTCAAGCATCCTTTAGGATTTTAACTTTCACCCTGTTGTGCAGATAAGCATTCAAACATGACTTAGTCATATTTAGTTCACTTAAAAAAGAAAATAGGAAAAACAACAAAAATACATATTTACTTGTCCATGTGTTAAGCTTGTTACGGCTTCACTTTCAATCAAAGCATCTTTTAAAAGAGGAGTAGGATTTCCATCTTCAAAAACTGAGTTTAACAAACAAATACATTGAGCAAATAAATTATAATAACTGAGAGAATTATGTTTTAACTCTCTGTCCTTCTTACTCTTGTCATAAAAGATTAAATTACTTAAAAATACTAACACATAAACACTTCATGAATATAATTTCAAACAATAGCAATAAAAAAATATTCCTAAATATATGTCTTGGAGTTGGAGACTTTGAGGTCTTTAGCACGCATTAAACAATTATTTATTTTGGCTAACCCATTTTTGATTGTAGGTTCAATGTCACTATTAGAACCACATTAACTACAAAATTTCCAATTCAGACATTATTTCTCAAAAAAATATTAGAAATAAGAAATCTATCACTCTTATTCTCAAGCCAAATATCATTGACACTATGCTTGATCAATTCAGGGGAAACATTTAAGTCATCTTAATAAAATTACTGATATATACCTACTTTTTACTTTGTTGATATTTTTGCTATATCCATCTTTCCCTACCCACAAATCTTTGTCGTAGATAATCCGCTTCAAGTTCAGCAACAAATTTTTAAATGATTCTTCATGTTGATCTGTGGCATTTGCCTGACAATCATCAGTGGAAACAGATGCATCTTCTGGTTCAATAGCCAGACGCTTTGACTCATCGGGGTCCAAGCTCAATTTTTTTAATGAATCCATAAATTGTGATGAGCTGGGAGGCTTACTGTTGATTTCAGTGGTGGCTGCTGGTGAACTGTCATCAGTACTATCAAGCAACTCTGAAATGTCTAAATCTCTGCTCATTTCTTCCACTTTATTTTTGTGAAGGACTGTATAGCTGAAAAAAAAACACAGCACAATTTTAGCCAGGAGATAATAAGTAAATGTAAGTAGTGTCATGAAATTTTTTAACAAGAAAAAAATTAAAAATACTTTAGAAAAAAACAACAAAAAAGCTTTTATTTAGCATACTTATGATACTTGTATCAATTAGTTTGGCTCCATCATGTAATTGAATTGTAATAAATCTAGGCTTACATAAAAAGCTGTATTCAAACTCATGGCTCAAGCCTTCTCAGGCCTCTCAAGCCAACATGGTAACCACTCTGAAGAGCTAATGAGCACTTATCTATTTTACTTATCTATTGTTTTTATTGTCTCGTCCTAATTTTTCATATTGTGTTCACTAAGACTCAGACTACAACCTATAAAGGGTATTAATTCAGTGTATACCATCACTTCTGTTAATGTGCGAAATTTCAGCTTAATCCAAGATTCGATGTACATGTACAGCCTTTTTACCAAACAGACAGACAGGTAGGCATGCATGCAGCCAGAGTGAGTTGATATAATCTTTGTACAAATTAAAAATATTGTCAAAAATAATACAAAATTGGGATTGGTGGACAAGTGACATAAAACTGCTAAGCTAACTGAGGGGACTTGGGTTTGAAAATGGACGTAGAGTAGGAATTTTTTAAAATAGATTTAATTGGAGCTGAGCTGTGATTACTGAGCTCCTGAGGCAGATTTAACTTCTCCAAAATACCCCCTCCTCCAATTTCCACTAAAGAGATTGGACCAGAGCATGAATGAACAGGCCTTTAGAAGTTCATAATCCACATAAAAACTTATTGATTACTATCTTTTCACAAATCAGTTAAGATAATGTAACCACAGAAATAATTATATCATATATCTTAATTATATATGTGTTGTAAGTTAAAAAGATCAAACTGAGTGCTAGTTAGAACCTAAAAAAAAAATCAGATCACTATGTGCAAACCAAAAAGTCAGTTAAATAAAAGGATAACAAAGCATAAACACACAAGCACTTAATGTTAAAAATTACAGACACTCCTTCAAAAGAGATCAGATGTATATTATGTGGTTGGAACATGCATTCTATATGAATATATAGCAGAACTAAAGGTTGTAAGCATTCCTTAATGCATAGGAACACAACCTTTAACACTTGTATAATTAAAATTGCCGTTAAGAGCTTTTGCTTTTGTAAATCAAAATCAGAATTTTATCTGCTTCACTGTGAGCTTAAATCTAGCAGTTACTCAAATTAAAATGAATATAAAAACAAGATATTATAATAACAGATTGTCCTTTTTTTTATCAAGAGAATAAGAATTATCACAGAATACAAAATATTTATATATTTATATATATTTAAGCAGACAAAAAGAAAAGAAAAATGAAGGGTGACTATATTTCACTTTAACTCTTTGGACCCTTGCAGTGCCCTGCCCTTACTTTCCTATTCCCCTAGGCTCCTGGGGAAAATTACGCTTTACACAAGCATGATTAAAAACAAACTAATGGTATTAAAACTTTTAAATGAACTATTTTTTTTTTAGAGAAATTTATTAGAATCTTTATCTCATATATTTTCTTGGTATGCCAGTCTTATCAGCATGTAGACCCCTCATTCCTTCGGTGAATCTGGTGCTGGTATAGATGTAGATCTAGTGTTTTTATTTACTGTAACTGTACCGATTTTGTCCAGATCTAGATCTAAATGATCATTGAGTCAATCTCCATTTCCCTATCATTAGTATCATTGTAATCATTTTCTAGATCTAGTTCATTTCTTAGAATCACTGAGGATATAGTTTCCTGCTTCATGCAAAATGTATTTATTTGGATTAGCCTAGAGTACCTAAATCAATAAAGTGTTTTTTCATTTTGTAATTCAATTTACCATTGAAAGACACAAAAAACATGGGTTCGAGATTATTGTCATTTACCATAAGTTGAATAGTTTTTTTCTTTGGATTTTTAATTACTGACAATAGGTTTAAGGTAAGGTGCCCGAGAAGGGCTGGGTACAAAAGGTTAAACAACTCACCCGTTGGCTTCCAACAGACGTATAACATGGCTCTGAACCACAAGGAGGCGGAGATCACTCAGAAACATAGAACAGCCCTTTAGCTTATTTGGTGCTTTAAGTAAAATATTTCTTCCAGATGGTGTTTGAAATCCATAAGCTGATCCTTGACAACCAACCTTATGACATAAAAATCTCAAAAAAATCAAAGTCAAGCCCATATATTTTGTTATTGTGAAATAGTCTGTTAATAATTAAGAAAATTCATTTAAAAACAAATTTTAAATGACTAAGTTAATGTGAAGTTAGTACTCAATATTTATATCACAATTAATATTAATAAATAATCTGTCCCTGCATATTGTGGAAATCATTTCTGGGTGAAATTCAAGAAAGTTTATTTTCTAAAAATTACTTGAAATCAAAGTTGCCAAAGCCTATTTAAAAGATAGGTTGTAAAATTCAAGTCGATTTACATCTAGTTATCTTAGGTAAAGAACTTCTGAATGGAACAATAAAAAAAAACTAACTTTTTTTACAAACGTTTTTCTTTATGTTTTATCTGTTAAAATATTCATTTATTGTGTTCTTTATAAATACACAAATAAAAGCTTGAAATATCAACAACAACAAAAAATGTGTTCTCTCACCTCACTAAAGACTGTTTTAAAAATCTTGCTTCTGTCTAAATAAATAGCCAAGAAGCTAAACTCATCTAATTTGGTATTTTGAATACAATTTTTGTCCCATGCAAGCATGGATATTAATGTTTCACGTATCTGTAAAAGAAAAGTAAAACAATTCAATGAGTTATTTGATAGATTTACTGGCACGGTGGTCAAGTGGTAAAGCACTTGGTCTTCAAACCCCTTAATAAAGTATTTAATTCAGGTGAAGAATGGGATTTTGAAATTCAGGAATTTTAGGACACCCCTTAGTGTACATAACTTTAATGTGGACCAGACATACTCATTTGGGAAGCAAAAGCATTTTGGTCATTAACCTGGTCACATGACACCCTTGATTACTGTAGGCCATAGAAGCAGATAATATGCTTTGCATCAATTGCTCATTATATTGCAAAGTCTGAAGGGGGAAAAGATCTTGTAACTTAATCATAGCATAATTTTAGTAAATGATTTCTCTACAATACATAGAAATACTGTAGAATTACTCATACAATTAAATAAATTAACAGTTAAACTAAGGAGTCATCGTGTGTATTCAACATTTTTAACTACATCATTTTACTGGCTATATGAAGTATATGGATTTACTAAAGTAAATATGAGACTCCTTGAAATGATAAAGTGCTAATGTCACTTATGTTGTATAAAACTAATAATATTAAATTTAAATTCATTAGACTAACTCTAGATGATTGATCTAGCTAGATTCTAGATCTAGATCTGAGAAATAAGTATGATTTAGACAAATTCAGATTCTAGATTCTTGACTAGAATCACTAGATCTAGATCTTATGAATTCTATTATAATTATTAATTTACAGTGCATGACAATCTAATTTATCTAGATGATAATGATGATTGATCATTATCAAAAACCATGATCTTATCTAGTCAGAAGTCTAGATCTCATCTAGAAGTTCTAGAGAATTACGGTTCTAGAATTAGATCTAGAAAGATATTGATACTAATGATAATCTAATCTACATGACTGTGACATGACATGATTATCTTGTTTTCTTATACTTATTATCCTATACTCCTAAGCAAGTGATTCTTGTATGTATGTATTATATATTTATATAAATATAAATTTTATTTCAAAAACAGCTCTAACGATTTTCTTTAAAATTTCAAGGTATATTTAAATACACTAAAACATTTGTTTTCAAACAAGAACAACTTTTAATGAATCAATAGGGCTTATTAAACATTTGCGCACCATCTTATTGTAGATTGATTTATTATGTAATTATGGAAGAGAAAAATTTAAATTGAATTTGCCAACGTATGGCAATTGCATTATTAATGCAATATTAATGCCTGAACGTAACCATTTGAGATGTTACGTACAACGCAAAGACTTTCTTCCAAGTAATAATAGCCCAATACTTTTAGGCATTGTAAAGGATTCGACATGAGCTGGGGTTTTCTAGACTGTATCTTATTAAGATCATATGAAATAGGCAACAGATGTTAGGCCTACTTTTAAAAAAAAAAGGGTATACCAAAAAAAGATCATTACGTCATACGCGTGTTCTGTATGGTGACTTAAGAGACTTTTTTTTCTAATTGCCATGTAAATTGTCATTGACATTTAGAACTAAAAGAACATGAAAGCAACTTTTCAAATTGGGAGTCTTTACCAGTTTACCCAATCCTAAATAAGTACAAATAGATTTTATATTTCCTTGAAAATTAACAAAAGAGTGAGGCTTGGTCACCTGGTACTAATAACTTATATTGTTATATTAACTCTTAACAGACTGCAGGTTTTTCTAGAAATTTGTCAGCGACTGAGGGTTTGTTACTTGGCAGGGCATAACTGTTAAATTACAGTATTTTTTTTTAGTGTCATATATCAAATTGTTTAAAATTGAAAGGTCTTTAAATTTATCTATGTTTGAAATCATTTTAAAATATATTTTTTCTTTTTTTAAGAAATAATTTTGTCATAAAATTTTTTTCCATAATTAAAATTTTATATAATTTACATTCACAAAGAAGACAAAAAATAAACAAATAGATATATGATAATGATATTTACATTTTATTAAAATACATTCAATTCTGTATATAACTGACAAAAATGAAGTCGATTCATTGACAAATAAATTTTTTACAAATTTTTTAAAACAATAATCATTTTATAGAAAAAAGATGACATCGAAATAATTTTTTACTAGTTAGAAAAAAAAATAATTTTATTTACTTAAACTTCAAAATTATATTATAAACTATCCAGAAATAGAGTAAAACTTGTTATTTACATATTTTATTATACAGTACAGTGAGAAATAGAACAAAAAAACAGGGTCTTAGAGTAATTTGTGTACTGAGACAAACAGTTTCTATCTTTTTGAAAACATAAAAACACATCACACACCTTGCATTTTAACACTAATTCTCCTAACTATTTTTTCATTACTGTAACATAATTTACAAAAGCCTCTCTTATCCATAAACTGTGGATCCATTGCATGTTTAAAATGAACAGGGGGCTTAGACACGATTGGTACAGGATTGTCAATACCTATATCTCCTAACTCTCTAATTAATTCTTCAGTAAAATTAAGTTGGCCATATCTTGTGGGTCTTTTCAGCTCAGGTACATCTTTATTTTTATCCCTCCAGTCTTGAAAAAGAATATAGGAATTAACCCTAGCTATATCTAACATATGGAAAAAAATAGTCTTCCAATATTTATTTGTTTTACGAAGTACATTATATTTATTAATTAGCTGGTCACTTTTGTCAACACCCCCTCATGTATTTATTATAGTCATGTACAATAGTTGGTTGATTCACAGTTAAATTTTCAAACTGTCCATTTGTTTTACTCCGTCGTTTAGCTGTAACACTGTCATTGGCATCATGAATAGTCGACATTAATGATATGGTCTTATTGTCTCTCCACTGAACTGTCAGTAACTGTCCATCCCTGATCCATCTCATGTCTCCCCTTTTAGATTTTTTTTCAAAATTTTTAACATCTTTTATAGCATTAGGAAAACCTTTTCTGGTCCTAAGAACAGTTCCACATGCTCCAATCCCAACAAACCAAAGATCTTTTAATAATTGGACACTAGTATAAAAGTTATCAAAAAAAAGGCTATACCCCTGCCTAGATATAGATTTAGTTAACTTCATCACCACCCCATAAGATAATCCAAAAAGGCCATTATCCTGCTTCCCTAAATAAATATCAAAATCATAGGTATACCTACTTAAAGAATCAGCAAGGATCCACAGTTTCATGCCCCACTTTGTTGGCTTGTCTCGAATGTATTGTCGAAATGCATATTTACCTTTAATCCAAACCATTCTTTCATCAATAGAGATATTTTGATGAGGTTGGTAAAGCTTTATACATTTCATTCTAATGTATGTCGTTAACATTCTCACTTAACAGAGTTTATCATTGGGATCCTCTGTAAGTGGATTTGACACTTTAATTAAACACATTATTGCCTTGAATCTGTCACGTGACATAAAGGCTCTTGCCCAAAGTCCATTGTACAAAGATTTGGTTGACCAGAATCGCTCAATGTTGGGGACCTGAACAATTCCAGCATACATGATCAGTCCACAGAATCTGTAGAATTCATCAGGGCTTAATTCATACCAACTCTGGAACACACTAGGTTTCTGCAGTCCATGTTCAGTTGCATAGGTGTTGGTGTACTGACATATTTGTAAAACAATATCCATTGTAAAAAAAAGTTTTAAAAAGTCAATAGCTCTGAAAAATTGTTTAGCAGAGTCTCGTGTCCTAACATGGTCAAGCTGGATACCAGGAATCCTTTCTGGAAGAAAGCTTGCTGGGGCATCTGGCATAGTGTCCAGCACATCATACCCATAGTTTCTGTTGATAAAAAAAAAAATAAATAGAAAAATTGAAAAATGTAATTTGTATTTACAAAATTAAAAAAACTTTTAGAATTATATTTCTAGTTCTAGATTTAAAATGCTTTAGATTTGTATAATAATTAGAAATCAAACAGCTGACAAGCTACATAGTGTAACAAAGGCTTGAATCAGCTGATCATGTAAACAAAGATGACTAGCATAGGTGAGCTTATCAGAAGGCTTGATATTTTTCAAACTAAATATTCTTTTATGAAATAAAACAATGGGATTAACTAATAATTATTAAAAGAATAGAAGAATTTCAATTATACATTGATACGTTTTAGATCTCTAGATCAGTAGATCTAGATCTAGAAGATGGATCTTGATTTAGCCTAAGTCTAAAAATAATGGTTACTTACACGTTTGGCTGAGTCGCATTCAAAGTGCTGTTCGGAGGAATATCCTCATCATCTGAAGAGTCAATGAGTTCCCAGACTTCATCATCACTTGAATCTACATCAGTTTCAGGCTGATAATCCGAATCTGAGTCCATTTTCGGCTTAGTTTTAGCGAGCGTGTGGCTTTCTAAAATCCAAAATGGCGTCGCGCCAGCTTTCTCGTATTTACGTTTTTATAATGAACGAGAAATAATATATAAATAGAATTTGCAAGTTTTTTTTGCACCAAACTATATTAACTTCATTATATTTCATAGGGAAGCATATTTCATTAAAAAAAGTAATTTTTAAATAGTTTTATTTAATGTCAAAAGTATGGTACACCAGAGTTCCATTTCTTTGTAAGCTGTCTGCAGGGAGTTAATTAGATCTATAAATTAATTTATTAATATATATTATAAATAAATCATTATAATATGTATAATGAATAATAATGCCCATACATATTATATATGATATGATTGATATTGACATTATTGATATCTAGAATTAGATCTAGTTATTCTAGTACTGAGTCTGAGTAGTAGTACTAGTAGTAGTAAGTAGTAGTAGTACGGTATGAGTATGACTGAGTAGATTTAAATTTAGATTTACTAAGTAAGAGCAAGATTAATTAGATTATGATTAGATCTTCTAGAAGTTACTAGATCAAGATGGTAGTGGTACTTTAGTGGTAGTCTAAGAACTAAGCCTAAGTCTAGACTGCTGACTCTTACTCTAGATGTCTACTAGACTCTAGACTAGATCTAGTACTAACTAACTAAGGACTAAGAAAGTTAATAAGTAGATCTAGATTCTAGTTTAGTAGTTACCTCCGCTACTTGCAAGGGATTATCAAGTTGAAGGCATCCAGCTGGAATAATGATGTCGCCTGACTTCAAGTCTCTTGTTTTCTTGCGTACAATGCCTGACTTAGATCTAATTTTATTAAGATCTAAAGCAAAGCTGTTTAAAACAGCAATAAAATTTAACTCAATGTTTTGCAAAATTTCTTGCGTTATGGAGGACGCCATATTGCTTGTTTATACCGGAAAAAGATCAAAAATTGATCTGTTGCTAACAATAAAACGAAAAAAAAATTCTACACAGGCTACAAATAAAAACGGTATATTCTAGATCTAGAATTCTAGAGTCTACTCAGTCTACTGTCTAGAATCTAGTGAATAAGAAATGAAAGATTCTTTGGTACGCTCTAGTTTAAAATCTGCGCAGCTCCAGCTGTGACCTAGATCTACATAGATCTATTTAATTTTGGCAAATTTGCCTCATCCAGGGCAAGCATAACCATTACTTATGATAAGTAATGATAAGTCCTAGATCTAGTACTTTAGAAATAATTTAGATTTTCTTTTCGCCATCTGCGTCTGTCCTCGGCAGTGGATCTATTAATACCTAGTTGACCTGTCGCATCTAGTGGATCTATTAATACCTAGTTGACCTGTCGCATAGCATACGCCACTATTTTGCAGGGCCGGCCTTAGGCCACTGCAACCTATGCGTCCGCAGTGGACTCCGCACTTTCATAGGACCCGCTCTAATTCTAGGTGTATAAATTATTAAATTAAACCATTTTATAACTTATAACATATTTCCCGTGGCCTCCTGATTTACCAGGACCTCCTGGAAATCTCCTGAACTTGCAAAATATACTAATATGTCCTGGAAATTGAGTGAAAATATCCGGAAATTTGGTGACGGATGAATACAGAGTAGATTACTTGTTCTCTTTCTATGACTTCTTGGTCACAATGGTTAAGTCCGACCCTGCTATTTAGTGACGGGTGAATACTACTTGTCAAGTTCTCTCCCCTTCCCCCCCCCCCCATTAGTAAAACAGTCACAGTCAATGTCCTTAAAGTAACTTTAATGGACTTAACGATCTCTTCCTTGAGATTTCATATTCTTCTCAATACTTTCCCCATGCTAAACCATTAAATACTTCTACTGTTAGTGTTACTGAACATTGGTATGTTCTGTTTCCAAATCTTCAATTACTTCTAAGAACTGCCTTTGGTTAACACCCCTAGTTCTGATAAGTTAGGTTACTGAGATAAATAGGCAAATATATACATATATTGTCATATATGTATGATATTCAATGTAACTTTGCGCAAATGTTCCTGTTTAGAGTTTATGGTTGGGATACTTTTCTTTAATTTATTAAAAACCTGTGTTTTTTCTCAAAGTACGTGCTTCATCTTGTTCAAGACAACCCAACTTTTTCAACACATATTTTGAAATGTGCTTCTTAGTACTTTAATTTGACTGGATAGTTACCCCATGTCTTCTTCTTCATTTCTCCTACATAGACATTTAATCACCATGCTATCAATTTAACAGCTTCAACTTCATTCTTCCTTTTAGGACACATTGCTCATTATTACATCTAGATAATCTATAATGTATTAAATTGAAATAGTTAAAACAAGACAAGATTATTATTATTATAATGCATTTTATGTTAATTAGCATCAGTGGATGGTTTATAATAAATACTATTAAAGTGTTTTCTTGTTTAAGTTTCAGTAACCACAAGCTGCATTCTTTGAATCATTTTTGCCATCAATAGTTTATCACAAAATGCTGAAATCAAATGAAACAATTAATAAAACTGAACAGGTCGAATGGAAACAACAAGACCTTGACCTAGTGGCAGAAACGTTGGATATTAAATATCAAGTGAGCTGTATTTATACAAGTTGAAATTTTGTGTTCTTGTTTACTCAAGTATTAGATAAAATCATTAATTTCTAAGCAAAAGAAATTGAAGATTTTATTGTTTGATTGGCATCATATACTTTCTTCTTCTTCTTAAACTGTCAGGTAGAGTTGAGCCTTTGGCTCTTGGACTTCTAGGCCAGCAAAAGTGAACAAGAGCTCCCTCTCACCGGCCTGAATGACGGGTTGGTCAGACTCAGGGCAAGAGACCGCGTACACTAAGACCCCCGCCATTTTCCTTTTCTATACCAGGCTAAACTGTGCGGGATACGCCATTTATGTAACGGCCCCTTGAGGAACAGCGCCTGGATTGTGACAAGGTTGTGGGAGCTTTTTTACAACTCCGCACAGTGCAATGAGGATGCTCTTGCACCCCCTTAGGCACCCCCACGGGAGTCTTGTTTTGCTACCCTTTAGCCTAATCGTTTCCTCTTACGATCGTTTCCACCCGGGCGCCACTATGAGGCAGGGTAGCATGCCCGGGGGCATCATAAACAAAATTTATTTTAAAAAATTGAAGATTTTATTGATTGATTTGCAGCATTATATATAAAATTTATAAAAGCTTCCTGGATCATAAATAAGAATGTGTTACATGTATTGCTACATGTTTTAATGTGTGAAAAGTATCATTGTCTGATTGAGTTTTGTTTTTTGTGTACCATTTTTACAACTTTGTTTTAGACAAATATCTTGTAATCAAATCACAATAAAGTAATCTTTTCTTATCTTATAAATCATAATATGAGAGAGGAAAAAAAAACTTACATTCTGGACAGGATATAAAGTACTTTCTTTCAATCCTGCTGTGCATCCTCCTATTGAGTAGGAGTAACTGTTTAGCTTGTAAAGTAAAGTAGTAAAGTTCCCCTTTCAGACCTTGAGATCTATAGGGCAGAAAATGTAAAGGTCATGTTAATTTGGCCCACAGTTAACAAGGGTGTCATGTGGCCAGCACAACAACCAGCCCCCTTTACTGACTTTACTGGTCTACTCAGAGGCATCCAAAGATCCCCCCAAAAAATTCCAGTCTTCACCAGGATTCGAACCTCCCCCCCCCCCCCCCCCCTGTTCAGAAGCCATGCCCTTTACCCCTCACTGTTTCCCTAGGCACAAAAGTTTAATATTCTGTCTCTCTTAATAATTGTCAACCTATTTCAGCATAAATATTCTGAATAAGAAAAAAAAACACTTTATCTCTTCTTTAATGTCAGAAGGTAGAAGGTATAGCAATTTAGTTAAAAAAAATGTTTCATCTTGAAAACTATTTTTTGACATTTATTTAGGTTGAAGACAATTTGAGTGGAGGTCGAGCTTTGTTTAGTGCATCCATAACTCTGAAAAACAGATGCCCTGTGGTTCTGAGCAGTGCTGGAGATGGCTGCAAACATTGGACCATCTATTTTTCGCACCTGCGTATGGTTGAACCAAACTATCTGCCAGCTGACAGCTGCGTCAATCTTGAGTATGCTGGTGTTTCTCTGTCCCACTTGAATGGAACTATATTTAAGCTGAGTCCATTAAAAATGTTCAATCCATTAAAGGAAGGAGATTCTTTAACTTTTAAATTTAACGCTCAGCATTATTCTGCTGCCAGGTCGGATGTTTTGCCTAACTGGTACTTGCATGTTGAGGGCATGGAGCCCAGAATAATCAAAAGCACGGAAGGAGAGGCTCTAGACTTTGTTGGGCCTTATGACACACCAATGAAGTATAAAAGGTTTGACTACATCCTGCCATCAGGGAAACAACGCTACGATGTATATCAGCCTTTTTCTCCAGAAGTAAGATTTTCTCGGTATCCTGAGATTAACATTGAACCCTGCCATCTGAAAACCGTCATCCCAACACCATTTCTTACGGAGTCTAAAGGCAGTGGGCTTGTTAATATATACGAAGGAGGCTGGAGGCTAAGTTCATCAAAAGAGTTCACCAATGAGGTCAAATATTTATCAGGTAATTATATTTTACAAAGCTTTTAACAACTTACTCCATCTGTCTGTTGGTACAAATGTGTACATGTATTTTATTCCACTACCCATTCTCAGATCAAGTTAAAACTTTGCACAATTATTCATTGTCCTTAACAACACATGAATTTAAAAAATTACCCCAATTATTAATTAGTGGTAATTAGTTAATTTTGTCTGATGTAGAAAAGGGAACTAAATCTGTAGGTATTGACTTGTGTCTGTATATGTACAGTTCTTTCCCCTACATATGCTTTGTTTTTATAAAACTTCTTTTTATTTATTAAATAACATACTATGTGATGGCACCAAGTTAAATAAAGTAATAAAAACAGGGGTTAGATATACAGATTTCAGGGAAAAGTATATACTATATATATATTGCCTCCTCCTTCAGTAGCAAAGCATTTTCTGAATCTACTTATTGACATGAGATGAAAGCCTTGTTATTAGCTATAGTCAGAAGGTAGTTGCCCACACATCTGTTTTCCACTCTCAACACAGCTGATGTGTACAAAGGAACTGATGCAGTTCAGGATCAGCGATGTGGCAGCAATGTGCGCAAGCATCAGGGGCACCGGTTCCTGATTTTTTCCTCAGGGTTAACCGCCAAAACTTTTCCCATGGGCACCTTCTCCTAGGTGGGTATCTAGCCAATGGTCCCCCCCTCCTGCTCGTAGCTTACAGATTCTGTTTTATCATTATAATGAATGTGTTGTGATATTCACTATCCCCATACTGATTAATTGTAAAATAACAGAACTTTTTCTACTACTATAAGAATAAGCCATATTTGTATCAATAAATTAAATGTTTTAGACTGACAGCAGAAGGAAAAAATCAAACAAACAAATGAATTGTTTTAAAACTTTGATCAATACTTATTGTACGCCTCTTCTTGAAGATCTGTTTTATGAAAGATGCTGTTCCAAAACATGTAATATCCTCCAAAGACAAATTCCACCTACTAGAAACAGTTACATCATATCTGGATGAAGTAGTCAGCTCTTTTCTATTAAGACTACTAGAACAGAAAGATTTAAAAACTCCTTTATATTCCACTTTCAGCCAGGGTGTTTAAAGGTCATTTGTCGTCACAGAGATGTACACAGAAGCCTAATTCACAAAGTGCTGGTTGTGTGTGTGTTTCATTTGTGAATGTTGTTCATGTTTGCGATTATATTGTTATTGTTATAGTAGTTATGCCAAGGTGGACATTAGTAGTTAAGCTGAATTTCCTCTTGTTTTGACAAATAAAATTATCTTATTACCTTAAAAACATAATGAGTTCTATGATCAATCATCTCCAGATAGGCTAAACATTCCAATAAGCAATCATTTGATGAAAGACGAAGAGAATGAAACAGGAAAGGTTATAGCCCTTAAAAAATGTCATCTGAAGTCTGTGATAAATGAAACTTTGGATTCTGAAGCCTATGAGCTGGATGTTGATTCATCAAGTCAACACATTCAGGTCTGTTCTAAAAAAATTATTGTCTTTTATATTCTAGATTTGTTAGCGTCTCTGTCTTTCTTCTATTAAATTTCTGAGACTCCTTTGTTTTTTTATTTTATTGTGTGTGTATTATCTCTCTTAGCTTGTGTTAAATTTGAATTTAGAAGTCTGTACTGTTAATGCCTCTATATAAGGAGTTTTTTTTAAGTTCAAATTAAATATGCCATAAAAACTAGTGTCATCTATTTGGGGGTAGCTTCCAAACATAGAGGCCTCAGTTGGAATTCTGGTGAAGAATGGGCTTTTTAATATATCTGTTTTATGATGCTCCTGACTCCACTCAACTCCATTGGACACTTGACCGTTAATAAACCGTAAAGGCATTTGGTTGTTGTGCTGGCAACATGACACTGTCCTTAACCTTTGACCACAGAGAGAATGGCCTCTACATCATCTGCCCCTTAGATCACTAAATATCTGAAATGGGTACTTTACTTACTTCATTTACTTCACTTACTTTACTTACATCCTCTTGAAAGCAGAGAAAGAAAATTAATCAATTTATTTCAAAAAATTAATCAGTTTAATTTCTGCTATTTAAATGGATATTATTTTACATGACTTCTTCTTCTTCCTCATTCTCAATTTTATGTTGGAGCGTTCAGATGACGACCAATACATGAGATGAACTGCGCAGTGGTTTCCAAATCAGAAAGCTCACCATATAGTTTTCTTTCTATTGGGGTGTTTTGGGGCCAGTGTCTTGTATGGGCCTCATGTTCAAGAGAATAGTTTTGAAGGACATGGTCAGCATTCTCTGGTGACACTCCATATGGACAGATTTCTTTGGTTCCAATTTTGAGCTTCCGGTACACATATTGTCTCATTCTGTTGTGTTCTGTCCTGAGTCGAAAGATTAGACATTGATCTAGTTGGAATAACTTATAATAGGCTTTACATGACTGTTTTTCCTATAATTATCATGACTGAAGTGTGCCTAAAGTCTTATTAAAATCATAATCACAACATTTATACCACTTTATTGTTCAGCATTGAAATATTTAAATCTAATTCAACACAAGATAAATTCTAAATGCATGGCTTCACTCAATTTCAAGTTAAATCTTTGAATGTCTTCCAGATTACTGCTAGAACTTCTTCAGGTATATTTTATGGTGCCCAGACATTACTGAGCCTATGTGCAACCACAACATACAAAGCTGAGGGAATAGTCATGGACTGTCGCATTAGGGATGCCCCTCGATATGCTTATCGTGGCATGCATGTAGACGTTGCCCGCAACATGCATTCCAAGGAAGATATTTTCTCAATCTTAGACGTTATGGCTTTGTACAAGATGAACAAGTTTCATTTCCATTTGACAGATGATGAGGGCTGGAGACTAGAAATACCTGGCCTTGAAGAGTTAACAGAAGTAAGTTAATTTATTAATGCTAGGGATCAAGTATAATACATTTCACAATCACCTATGATAGGAATATGGGCCACTAACAAAATAAAATATTTCTCATTAAATTGATTTGATTAATGTTTAATTGGTGAAATTTAATATAAATAGTAATTAGATCAATACCTATTTTACATATTTGTCTAGTTGAAACCTTTTGTTTCTCTGAAGAAAATTCTAGAGAAAACATCTGTAGAGAAATAGTTTTATAATATTATTATTTTCTAATATAGGCAATTTGAAACTTTTATTAATACTATTTAAGACATTTTAAAATCCATTGAAAACCATAAACAAACTCATAATCTTTGTCAGAATGTTTGGCTTATAATGAGAAATATACTATGGTTAGCTTTTAAACCATTTATATGGGTAATCACGATTTTTATTGTTTTAATTTTTCAATCAAATAATTAGACTATTTTACTGAGTATCAAACATTCATTCTTGAAATTGTTAATTCTAGGTTGGTTCTAAGAGAGGCCATGATCCTAATGAGGACACGTGTCTGCTGCCCTTGCTGGGTTCTGGGCCATTTCCCACTGGTCTGGGCTGTGGGTACTACACAGTGGATGACTACAAGGACATTTTACGCTATGCTGAAGCACGACACATTGAGGTGATTCCAGAAATAGACATGCCAGGTCACAGCCATGCAGCTGTCAGGGCCATGAGAGTGAGATACAACAAATTAATGGCTGAGGTAAGAGTTAGCTTCATTAATGTCATGTGTACAAAACTAGGATTTAATTTGATCATTTCTTAGTGAAACAAAACTTAGAATTCTCCAATTTAAGAAGTTCTAATTTTTAAGCACTATAAGTCTATACTAAAACCATATCTTTTTGAGTGATTCTGATGCACATAAAATACATGTTTGAACTGAAATAAAATTAAATCTAATGGGAATGATTCGCTATTTATTTAATAGTAATAATATAGGCTTTTAAATTAATTTTGTTTTAATATCAAATTTAAAATTATTGGTTGGTTTCTGTTCTGCTCATTTTAAAAACTGTTCTATTATTTCTCCTCCAGCAAAAAACAACCGAAGCAGAGCAGTACCTCTTGACAGACCCTAATGAAACCAGCAATCACCAAGCTCTTTCTGTTCAGATGTTGGCTGAAAATTCCATGAACCCAGGACTGGAGTCTACCTTTACTTTCATTGATAAAGTAGTTCATTGTTTTTATAACCATACTTTCATTTAAGATATTAAAAATGTCATTTGCTATGTTTTTTTAATTCACAACATCATTTTATGTAATCTAAGGGATCCACATTCATAAGAATGTATGGCTGCCTGGTCTTGTGCTATGCACTCAGGACTGTTGTTTCAATGGTCCTGGGTTTGAACACTGCCATACTCTGCCGTCCTGTGGGAGGTTTTGTCTTCAGTTCGGAATTAACATCAAAAATATGTAAAACAAACATACAAATGCTCTACATAGAGCTACATAAGACCTTGACAATGTTATGGTCAGATCCTTTGAGTTGTGAGCCACTAATCAAGAGAGTAAGGCATCTGTCTCTTACAAGCTTGTGCCAATTATTGCTAACCCATAAATTATGGCATTGTTGTTTGATGTATCTGGTTGATGTGTATGCCTTAATTTTTTTAGTGATAGAATAGTATCAGTTGATGTCTACCTCAAAACCTACACAATGTCAAATCTACCTAACAAAAAGGCTCTAGTTCAAATCCCATAGTAGGCCAGGAAATTTTAATTGAGATTTGACTGGAACTGAGTTGTGTTTGCATTGTCCAAAGGCAGCATGGAAATCTTTTCTCTGATACCTCCCATCTTCTATATGTCCACAAAAAAGATTGGACCACAGTGCACTGTGCATAAGTTTGCATAAACAATGTAATATACAAAAGCAATTAAAAATAAAAATTATATACAGGTACTTGATGTCAATTAATAGTAAATCTTGCTAGTTATTGTACTTCCGCACTAATTCAACTGCCTCGTATACTCAACCAATTTTTACCCATTTAGAATGTAAGGTGCTAATTCTTTTTCTTCAGATTAGCACTTAAAGGTCTTTTTATGTTCTTCAGGTCATAAAGGAACTGGTAGAAATGCACAAAGACATTCAGCCCCTAAAAGTTTTCCACCTGGGGGGAGACGAGGTGGCCTATGAAGCGTGGGATGACTCTCCTGCATGCCTGGCACTTGTTGAATCAAAGAAGATCAGCTCCAAGGAAGATCTGATGGAATACTTTGTGTCCAGAGTGGCTGAGCTGGTGCATAAACATGGACTAGAACTTGGAGTGTGGCAGGATGGGATTGTATGTACTCATTGGCATATCTTATTTATGATATATATGTTTTATTGCTTTGTTTTTTTATTGTGATCAGTGGAGGTTTGAAAAAAGGGCTGCCTAACATTAAGTGAAATGTAAAAAATAACAACCACAACAAAGCTTGCTTTGATTGATTGACTCCTGATTGAGTTCTAATAGTACATTTAAGCCAAGTCAAAGCCATAAGTAATATGTATATGTCACAAATATATCTCATCAAGAACATTGATCTAAACAACCTAAGAATAAGATAAATTAATGTGACAGGCATATTAAAGATTTTTAATTTCACCGAAGGTTAAAGAATTTTTGTAAAATTACCTGCTGCATTTGGCTTAATAGCAACTAATTGCAAAAGTTATAAATTTTATTATTATTTGATATTAGGGATAGAAAAATCAGTTAATTGTCCAACAATTATGAAACTTGTGTCCATTTTTTTGCATATATAAAACCTTGAGAGAAATCTATTGTTTATCTTTAAAAAAGGAAAACATGATAAAATAATGTAGAGTTGATATTTACTGAAGATGTATTTTACACACAAATTATTTAGTTTAGATTATATATGTTTGTGTCCTGGAAGTGAATAACATATTTCTCTTTGTCTAAATTGTTCTGCAGATTGTCAAGAACAAAGATCCTTTTAAACTTAGCATTTTCCCTAACTCTAAAGTTCTGGTTCACTTTTGGAGAAATGTTTGGGAAACTGGCCAGGCTTTTGATGCTCACAAACTGGCAAATGAAGGCTATAAGGTAATTTTTATAATTACATTTATTAACACTTTCAGTGCGGGGTTACTCTCCAGGAGTAACTTCCCTAGCACTGTAGAGTGCGGCGTTACTCTCCCTGAGTAACTTGGTATATAGTGTTTGTTTCATTATATTTCTTTGTTTTAAAGTTAGTTTTTTTAACTTCTTTATTTCTTTCCGGTTGAGAGAGTGATTGTTCTTTCCTTTTATTGTTGATTGGACGCCATACGTACACGTTTTATTTTCAAATCTTTATTTTAGTGACACTGTGTTTTTCGTTTTTGTTTCATTCTAAAATGGATTTAGGTGAATGTAGTGGACTTTCTAGACCTGAGACTAATTCTAGATCTAGGCGAATCACTGCTCAGCAAGCATTAGAAATGTTTAATAACTTTTCCTCAGATGATAGTGATAATGCGTATTCATCAGACAGTGACTATGAGAATCAGAATGGCATTAGACCTAGATCTAGTGAAACCAGTGACAATGAAGAAGAAACAGCTGGGGCAACGCCCACTTCTTTGTTGTCATGTTTTCCAGTTGTTGGTAGCAAAAGCAAAAAAAGAAAACTAAATGATAATCATAATATTATTATAAATAGATCTATCTCTGACTGGATAATGGTTGGAGATGGTTTTGAAACCAAAAACCAGTTCAGTTTTGCACCCAAGAATGAGCCTGGGATAAATGAAAATTATTTATCCCAGTCATCTTCTGTTCTGGACTGCTTCTCTTCCCTCTTCACATGTACCATCATGGATATTGTGATAGAGTACATCAATGCCTATGCTCTAAAAAAAGTGAAGCAAAACACCCCATTGAGGAGAAGGTCAAGATTTCAAAACTGGAAACCTGTAACCAAGTATGAGATGATTAAATTTTTGTCAACCACCATGGCTATGGGCTTGAACAAAAAACCAAGCATACAGGATTACTTCTCAACTGATGATATTTTTTTTACTCCGTTTTACTCGGAAATGTTTGAAAGGGACAGTTTCTTGTCCTTATTTTGTTCAATGTTACATTGCGGGGAACCAGATGCTGAAGGTAATAGAAAAATAGAGCCTTTTATCAATCTCTTGATTGATAATTTCAACACTGTTTACACACCTTTCCAAAATGTGGCCTTCGACGAAATGATTGTGGGCTTCAAAGGCAGATGGCTGTACAAGCAATTTAATCCTTCAAAGCCTTATAAATATCACATCAAAAGCTTTGGGCTTGTTGACAGCTGTACAGGATATGTTCTCAATCTTCTGACATATTATGGGAAAAACACCTCATTTGACCCAAACAGTGACAAGGACGGAGGGCAGGCAGTACAGATTTTTAGGACTTTGCTTGGCATCATTGGCAGGGGTTATCATGTATTTGCTGATCGCTTTTACACGACCAGAAAACTAGTGGACTATCTCTTGTCAGAAGAGCAATATTATACTGGAACAGTACAGACCACCCGCAAAGGATTTCCTGATGAAATTAAAAAACTAACAATGAGGCACAAGGAGTCTAGATATTGGGCGACAGCTGAAGAAAAACTACTGGTAGTAAGCTGGCAAGACAAAAAGGCTAAAAAGCCTGTAGCTATTGTGTCTACCATGGCAAAAGCTGAAAACAGGGAAATAAAGAATAAAGTGAAGCCTGCTGTTGTGGATACATACAACAAATACATGTATGGATGCGATCTGGTCGATCAGAAAATTGGCTACTACGGTCTACAGAAAAGAAAAAGCATAAAGTGGTGGAAAAAATTGTTTCACTGGATAGTTGAAATCACAATTTCAAATGCCCATGTTCTCTATTTGATGTGCAAAAATGGAGAAAAAAGAGAAATGCTCAGTTTGAAAAAATTTAAAATTCAACTTGTCCATGCACTATGTATGGAAGCAGCCGCTGTGATGCCTCCAGAAGAGAAAGACAGAAGAAAGCCAGTATTGGGAAGACCTATGAAAAATCCTATCCCCAGGCTAGATGCAGGCAGGCATATAATTGACTATTCTGATAAAGAAAACCGGTGTAAAGTGTGCAGCACACCAAAAAAACCAGCGCGCACTCATTTTATTTGTAGTGATTGTCCTGATAGACCTCATCTGCATCCAAAAGATTGTTTTAAGAAATGGCATACACAAGTTCATTTTTAACATGCTGATGAAAAAAACTGTAAATATGTATAAAGTGACTTTGATTTTCAATTTGGTTTTGAGATTTGTGTAAATATTGTGTAAATAGAATTTTTTCTTCATTTTTGTGAACATCAAAGAAGCTGAAAAAACAACAACCCAGACTTGTGCTAATGTTGTTTTTTTATTATTTTTATGTGACATATATGTGTGGTTAAGTGAATATTCTTTTATATTGGATTTACTTTATAAACATGGAAATAAACCTTTCGGTAAGTTGGATTTTTACTTAATTTTTTCGAAAAAATTTTTTTTTGACACACTTCAAATTGATATAAAAAAATTATTTTATTGAATTTTTATTTATCTAATACTTCAGCGTTTTACACATTCATTTCCCTTTAAATTGATATCAAATATATTAATATATTTTAAGAAATAAAAAAGTTGTAGTCGTTTTTGCAGCACCACCCTTTCTCCCATTTTGGTTCTTCCTGAAAAAACTCCATTTTTTCAGTGAAAAAAATTCGCACTCAAAGAGTTAAAACTTCACGAAATTTTTTTTTCTGCATCTCGTTTTTTTTTTTATGCCAGTGGCGTAGCTAGAGATTTGGGGCTTGACCTCTTTAGGGGCCCCTACATTTTGACATTCGACATCATGCCATGAGATAATGGCATATATTTAATGTAAAAACAATTTTCAAACATTCATTTGGGGGCCCAGGGGGATTTTCGAATTTGGACCCCCCCCCCCCTTTTCCACCTTAGCTACGCTACTGTTTTTTTCTCTTTTTTTCTTAAAATAAATTATCTTTTATCCTAATACCCCAACACTTTCCTCCAAAAAGGTAACTAGTTTTTCATGGTGAGATTAAAAAGTTTATTTCAAATGAAAGAAATGATCTTTGTAAATATTTTTTAGATAAATACTAGCTTATGTTTATAAAGTAAGTAAAAAACAAATTTAAAAAAAACAACTTATTTTTTTTCAAGATGCATGTTATTTAATATTTCATTGTCAACTTGATAGAAATAAAAGTGTACTGAACTTAAAGATTTGAAATGTCAATCTCGTCCCAGGTTGTGCTTGCTCCAGCCACACATCTTTACTTTGATCACCCTTACGAGCCTGACCCAGAAGAAAGAGGCTTGTTCTGGGCATGTCGGTACATTGACACTCACAAAGTCTTCCGCTTTGTGCCGGAAAACCTGCTGGCCAACGCAGATGTGAAGCTGACTGGGGAGAAGATTACCAAGCTAGATCTGGAACTTCTCAGGGAATCTGATGACTTTACAATATTAAAGAAACCTGAGAATATTATAGGTTTGTCCTAACCGTCCTTTCTCCAATTGTAAGATTTATCTAAACTAAATTGTTATTCTTATCTCTTTTATTAGAATTATTTATGAAAATTTTAACTACAGTAAATATATTACACAACTCCAGCTATGCAGTACAATGAACAAATATAATTTTTAAAATCTGAAAATACATTGTTGTCAAGATATTGTAGGTCTAAAAATATGCAGCTTTTAATCTAGACTAGGTTATAAAATTTTTGAAATTATTGAATTATAAATAAGTGTGTTAAACGGCCATTATTAATTTAGGCTTTATACTCAGTTTATGCAATTTTAAATTTCTATAAGGAGAAGATGAAGGTAGCAACTTGTTATGGCTTTACATATATTAAACATAAAGGAACAGCAGCACCAAGTTTTTAAATGAGAGAAAGTAGTGAATTAAATGCTACGAAAATAAGGGACTGCGCCGACCAAGGCTCAGGACCAGAAGAATGTTTTTTTGGACATTCCGATGGTCTAGAGGTTAAGTTCGCTTAGTGCATTATCGCTAGCCGGTGCTGTCGTTTCCAGTGTCACTGGTTCGAGCCTTGATTATGTTATATATGGCTCCTTCTGTCTTGAAAGACAATGGATGCGCCCAGATGAGTCACTGGATTTGGTTGCGTCTTGAGATGGGGCAGAATCTGATGCAAATTGATTATATTATGGCTCTCCAAATTACTTGGACTGTAAAAATGTATTGAACTTATATGGCAACATCAAATAAAAGAAAACATTTTGAGAACCTTTAGGCCAGTCATGCTATTCTTATTTTAATTAAGCTCTTGTACTTACTATCCACAGGATTGTCTCTCTTGTATTATATACATCAGATAGTTTGAATGTAATAGTTTGAGGTTAAGATTGTTTTGTTTTGTAGGTGTCCAGGGTCAGATATGGACAGAGCTGGTCAGAACTCAGGAACAACTCTACCAGATGATCTTCCCCAGATTGATA
This sequence comes from Biomphalaria pfeifferi, assembly GCA_030265305.1. NCBI lineage: Eukaryota > Metazoa > Mollusca > Gastropoda > Planorbidae > Biomphalaria > Biomphalaria pfeifferi. The sequence continues at coordinate 157,812 of JASAOG010000019.1, forward strand.
GCCCTGGCAGAGAGAGCCTGGCACAAATCTCCTTGGGAGGCCTTGGATCCTAAAAAAGGGAAAGCCATCCAGGAGAAGGATTGGTCATCCTTTGCTCACACATTAGGGCACAAAGAGCTAAACCGTCTGGAATCTCTTCACATTCCTTATCATATCCCAGCACCAGGAGCCAGGTAGGACAGTTGTTTATTTCAGTTTAAATATAAATCAGCACAGTGGCCACAAGTATATTTCAGTAAGACAAGGGTGAAATAATTCCTTTGCTTACCAAAAATAAAAAAAAATATAATATAATGCAAAAAGAAATTTGGATCTAAGTATTCAGATTATAGTATACATAACAATGGGCACTACATATTGCAGCTGTGATTAGTTTTGTCTTATTCAGTATCAGAACTAATAATGGTATAAAATAGAATGGACTTTTTAGTTCAGAAAAGGGTAGAGGCATAGAGAAAAGTTAAAGACCTGAATGTATGAATATATACCGGAATTAAGAAAAATGAATTCATTATCTTTCTCACCCCCACTCTCATTTCTTTGCACTATTAATTTTCTAACTCTAATGTTGAAGAGCTAAAGGGTAAATGATTTGTCTAGAGACTCCATGATAGCCTTTGGTGGTATAATTCATGATTTTCTTTAACTTACACCTGTCCTTTAGTCTTTTGGACCATTTCTCTCCATTCCACTCTGTCTTTAGCCAGGATGAGAATCTCTTTCATTGACAGGCATGTCTATTTTCTGGACAATGTCTTCTCATCACTTTAGTCTGTCTCTCTTTTCATTTCCCTGGTACTGTTCCTTGTAGCAAGGTCTTTGCAATATCAGTTAATCTTGTAATGTACAGTCTTAACTGCATTTTTTTGACAATGGTCAAAGGATCATCCTAGCTCCTGATAGCCATTGTGATCCTGTTTTGGATTCACTCATTTGTGATGTGGTATTTGTAGGTTATACTATAATCCTTCTGTAACATCTTGATTACATGGCTAGGATCCTCCTTTCTAATTTTGCAGTTCATGATTCGCAAGGGTACAAGAAAATCACCACACCAAGAAGCTCATTATTCTGATTTTTGTGCCAAGTGCTATGCCTTTGCCACAATAGAGCAGTTAAATTATATTTTAACCATTTCTGTGGTTAGTGACTAGAAAATGATATGAGAGAAAACGCTGTTTAGATGACAATGAAAAATTAATGACATGCTATGAAATCGCCTGATTGAATTGAAAATCAAAGAAGACACTGAAACACAGGAAATATAATAATGACTCAAAGTTTTATTGTATCAAAACCTATGTACAATTCAAACAATAATAGTAGATGCTTCTAGTACAGTGAAATTTGAAAGAGTTATTTTTAATGAATAGAATTCTGTAGAAGTTTCCTTACTTGTCTCTTATGACTTCACCATCTATTTGAAATATTGACATTAAGTTTTCTTGATACAACCATTTACTACTATTTCATTATACTTTCTGAGCTTGTTGTGTAGCATATAATATATGGTTTAATGATGGGATCTGGCTTAGTAGCTTGTGCTGTTTCTACACCAGCATGTCTCATTAAACAGAGACAATTATCTTATGTATCATGTTACTTAAAAAAAATATATATAATTACATCGTACAAATTTTATGTGTCAATCTTAGTCATGCATGTTAATCAATGACTTAAACTCTGCTAAGTCATTGTTTTTCTTGCAGATTCAGGCAACCCATTCCATTTTCAAATGGCACTAGGGAAGAAAAAGCACTTGTACAAATTTGTTCTACCGTATGGAATAAGAAATGTGCCTCTATCTTTGTGTCTTACTGAGTATTTCATTAGGTTTTGTTTTTTCTATTTGTAATTTATGGTTTAATGTTTTATGTATTATAGATACTTTACTATTTTTATTCTGTCCTGTTTGTCTCAATGTTTAGTGATTTTATTAATGGTGTTACTCTAATCAAATTGGAATATTCGTTTGTTAAAAATCTCACTGCTCTATTTTGTATTTTTTCTAGTTTCTTTAAGTTTTCTTGAGTTTAGGGATTTTTATTAAGGAGCCAAAAAAATCTTGACAATGACTACATTGAAAAGTAAGATCTTAAAAAAAATAATTCAGATAGTGAGGAGATAAAATGAAATTTCAGAGAGCTGTACTCTAATCACACAATGCAACGCAACAGTTTATTAAGACAACCTTTCAATTTGATTAATAACTTTCTTTTCATTCAAATAGTAATAAGTAATAATGCTAATACAGTCATTTTAAAGTCCTTGAGCAAAGCTGTTGCAATAGAATGTTTAGTTCATTATGGATATATTTACATTCCTAGCTCCATGGAACACTTTATTCAGTTTTATTACATGAATTAAAAGAAAACAACCTTGAGAATTAAAAAATCTGAAATTGTAGTGTCTGTTTTCAAGGTTCAGGATTGGGCATATGTTTAGTTTTATGGTTAAAGTTACTTTTAAGACCAGAGTTGTAGTATTCAGTTAGGGTTAGCTTTACTGCTACTATTGCTAAGTTTAGGCTTACAGTGGTAGTGCAGTGACTATTATTATTTAACATTGATATAATTTTGATTTTAAAAAATCTCATTATTTCTTAAAAGGAACATATTTTTTTGTTGTTTTATTTTTGGTATCTGTCATGACATAGTGAAATTGAGAGTAAAATATTCAAGATAGCAAATTCACTTTGTGTCCCATAGTTTTTATGCATAAAAAATTCACAGAAACATTAGTCATAACTTTCAGAATTCATATTTATATATATTTTGTGGCAATTATTTCTTTTAAAAAAGGCCAGTCAAGCACAAAGATATTTTCTACTGTGATTCAAATCTAAATATATAGTTTTAATTAAAGACAATAATTTTCAGAGTGACTGGAGATGGACTGCTGGACTTAAAAAGCTGCTACCCTGGACTGCCAATGTCTTATTCACTAGATGGTGGTGAGTCATGGCAGGCTTATAGTGAACAGTTTGATGTCACAGCTTATGATGAAGTTTTAGTTAGATGCAGGTAGAGTTGTTGTTTTTTCTACCACAATTAACTTAGTTCCTATGCTCTTCCCTTTAAATTTTGATAGTAAAAATATGTAACTCTTTTAAGTGTACATTTAGTCAACAATTAAGACATAGACCTATTTATTATCATAATGAAGTCACTTAAGGGATGAATAGCCTAAAAATTGGAATGTTTTCTATGAATAACACTCAGGACAAAAGAGCTTAAAATAAATAGTACTATACTGGAAGTAAACAAAGAATGAAATAGCTGCTGCTTAAACAGTAATTATATAAATGCCAGATTCATGACATGCTCTAGATGAAATATATGCCACAACTTTCAGAAGTAAAATGTTTCACCAATATAATACATGAGAAGAATTGAAACCAAGTACAAGACATAGATTACAATCATGCGTAGCAGTGCCTTGGAGAACCAAATATTGGTATTGAAAATGGATTTGCAGCATTATGTGTTGTCTGAGGTGTAGTTGATAATAAATACTTCACTGTATCCTAGCTGTCTAAGCAGAACTAGACACTATCCTTAAAATATATTATCTACATCTGAAAAGTTGTGTTGTCTGAGGTGTCGTTGATAATAAATACTTCACTGTATCCTAGCTGTCTAAGCAGAAACAGACACTATCCTTAAAATATATTATCTACATCTGAAAAGTTGTACTAGTAACAACTAACCTATTGACTTAGCCAGAGGAAACAAAGAATATGAAAATTTCACTTAGCCAAAACCATTACTTTCTGTCTAGAACAGAATATGTATATGTTTCATTGTTTAGAGAAATCCAGTTTACATTTTTAAATGTTCTGCATTGAGCTCAGTGCATTATTATAAACTTTTATTCAAATAATATAATGTTGCTGATCTGTTAGGTCTGACTAAGTATTTTGAAAGAAATATTTAAGTGAAGTGAATAATGTGGTTTAAATGTTGTTGTATTTTTGTCATAATTTAGTGAGTTATAATTGGCTATTTCAGTTCCCACCAAGGTGTCCACCATAGCAGAGTCACAAAACTCGCCATCAAGACATATACAGACAGCGACGAACAGAGTAATTAAACATTATCTCTAAGTCAATGATATAATTAATTCTTTTCCAAATACCTCTCATTTTGTGTGTGTGACAGATACTATTTTATGCATACATAAAGTTCTTCTAGTGAACAATGAAGAGTAATGCGTCTAGCTCTCTAGTCAATAAGATCACATTTGATTGAGAAGTTTCACTTTTATTTCTTCCTTTTGGATGTTCCATTTGTGTATGATAAGAAGTTACTCTTTTGTCTTATACAGTTGTACGACTGAGTCTATAACTTTTGCCTGAATATAATCATGGAATGTTTACTTGGAGGTACTTAGAGGACAGTTTGGGAATGTTCAAGGGAAAAATTGTTATTTCTCAACCTAAGATAGGGGAAATGTTTACTTGAAGGAAAAATTGGCGATGACATTAAAGGCTTGTTTTAAAAGACTAATGCTGCAGCTAAGAAAGCTAAACATGCTGCCAAGAAGGGAGTGGCAAAGAAACCAGCCAAAAAATAAATTGCAAGAAGTTTGTAGAGGAAAATAAAAGAAGAGGGAGAATATATTGAAATAAAAAAAAATATTTTTCCAAGGAAATCGGAAGCTAAAAAGGTTTAAAAAAAACAGCTAAGCTTTGAATTAAGTAGTGGCACACATTATGCTGTGTAAGATCCGTACCATCATAGTTACATGTAAACTTTACTCGTCATGTATATAAAGTACAGATTGAACTGCTGGTCATCATATTATGCACATTTAATAATAATAATATAATATAATTGTCTTCAAGTCAGAAGATTAATGAGGAATGCAGTATTTCCCATGGCTATGCAGCATATGCCTTTGATTATGCAAATTTGATTTTTACTAAAAAACCCTTTTTAATTATATATATATATATATATATATTAAAGAAGATCCTTGTCAACAGTTTGATGCTTAACTGCACATTTTAAAAAAATCAAAACATTTAAATGATAAATGCTAAGTATTTATAGGCAAGAAAAAAAACAACACTTTATGTAAAAACAAAAAAAAATATAACAAACATTTTTCTTTTTTTTTAAAAATAAAATTGTCAAAATATATTGCCGATTTCTCTTTTTATTTCCTAATTGTATTCAGTTAACTAAAAGAAATTTAAATCTCAACTGCTAAGTGATACCCCTCTGCACAAGTACCATTCCCAGTGATCAGCACTGAGACTCCTTCAACATCCAGTTTCATCCAAGTAATCATTGATATACATACATGAAACCAGTGTAGTAGCTATGGTGGTGGTGGTGGGGGGGGGGGGGGGGGACCAAATGAATGTCCAAAATTTGTATTCACATTAAATATTACGTCTTTTACTCATGTCATGATGTTGAATGTCAAAATGCAGGGGCCCCTAAAGAGGTCATCCCCCCCCCCCCCCCCCCCGGGCCCCCAAATCCCTAGCTATGCCACTGCATGAAACCAATAAAAGTCGTTTGCTAAAATAATCAGTCTCATAAAATATAATCACTAGAAACCTACAAAATAGTTTGTATTGGTGTAAATATACCCACATGGCCTTATATAATTTGGCTATATTGTAACAATATTTTTCTTAATGGTTTTATATAATACAATTTTTATTTTTTTTAATGTATTTCTTTTTAATTAGTAAGAGTATAACAATTAAATTATATCTTGCCAGTTGTATAGTGATAGTATTTATCTAATAATAGTGATAGTAGTTACCTAATAAGATTGTTAGCATTTATTATACTTATTGCGTTTGATTTTTGTTTGTTTACTAAAGAAAAAGAATGAGATAGACCACATACTAATTAGAGAGTACTTCCATCAAAACTTTGTGAGAGCTCTAAATGTCTCACTAACTGTGTGTCTTTTATTTCAATCCTTTGTTTTTGTTCAAAAGGACAGGACCTTAACATTCCACGGCTGCTGTCAAATGTTCCCTTACTGCTTTGTATCGATTGCTCTTTGGGAGGAGAGCATAGTATAAAACTGATATTTCTCTCTGTTTATCATCTCAATGTGGACCCTAAGGGACCTTCGTTACATTCAGTTTTACCTTTTATAAAGGTCCAAATACTATTATTATGATTATTTTTTGTCCTGTAAAACGTTTATTTTTTTAATTTAGGGATTCACGTGATCTCCTAAATCAATTTCAAATTTTATATTATTGTTTTGTTATGAATAAAATATACAAACCAAGTAGAATTATTGTTTTGTAATTTTTTAAATATTTATTGCATGTAATCAGTGTGAATATTTGCTGGCCTTCAATCAAGACTTTGTTTGATTTCAAAGCTCAGGATCTACATTTGATTTTTTATTATCTTTAATCCAGTCTGTTTTCCAGACCAATATGTCTATGTACAGATTGAGAAACTATTTTACTTGCTGTCCTCAGGGTAAAAAAAATATTGAATTATTTTTTACTTTTTTGTCAGTAGAATGTGAAGGACACCAGACTTTAGGTTTATGTTTGCAACAAAAACAAATTCTCAGAGACCATTTCTACTAAGTTATTATTTCAATTAAGAAAAGCATTTAGTTCCTCTTGAGTCAGACACTGGACACACTATGCCTATTAGTACTTTTAATATGTCCTATCACATTAATGTTTTGGAATGATATTTAATTCCATTTCTCTAAACTATTGAAAGTATTTACAAGTTTTTAGTTCTTATTTATCATGTATAGTCAACCTTAAAGTTATCTATTGTAAAAGTATCTCATTCAAGGCTACATAATTCATCGTAATGATTAAAATTATTTTTTTAGCTTTTCGTTCACCAGATTACTATATAAAATTAGGATTTGTTAAAATGTGTTTTGTCAAACATTTGATGGTAACTATGTAATTATTTATGAAATAAAGTTAATCACTAAGTAAATAGTAATACTTTTTCAAGATTGCAGTAAAATTAGATTTGACAAGTTTCTACTACCACTACATGATTAAGACTAAGATTAAGTTTCCTAGTTTATCTTTCCTTGTTTTGGTATTTTGTCAAGCTTAAAGGAAAGCTATTTCAAACTTGCAATTTAATAATAATTTAATAGATCAGCATAAATGAAGTTTATGTGAACTGATCAAGTTGAATAAAAACATCTCAAACTATAAACAAAGTTTTGTGTTGCAATTGTGGTGAGATCATGATGGAACTAGCACTGCAGCCACTCGGATCTAAACCATCTAACATTAGCTGATAGGTAAAAGCAGTGGATTATCATACAACATAAATTTGTGTACATTAAAATATTTTCTGAGAGAACAAACTGCTGAGTGGATTTCATGTCACTCCCCAAACTCATGTGAACTACATGTCACATCTGGCAAAACACTGTTAATACTAATTAAGATATGTAGAAAAAAAAATGTTCTCACTTCATGTGATCATCATTTAAGTGAAAGTAAGAGTGTGTAAAGAGTGTTGATTTGTTCATATTGGCTAATTCACTTTGTTACTCAATGAGCTAAATCATAGTGGAGGATAATCAGTCTGTAGACGTGTCTGCATTGAGTAGACAGAAATAAGAAAACCAGGCAATACATGACATAAACAGATATATAACAGATATAAACAAACATGTTTACATTGTTTTATTTTGTTTAATCTCATTGTAATAATAGCATGTTCCAACAGTGCAAAACAAATCAACACATAATTTATTTCCAAATAAGAACCTTTTTTTTTATCATATTTTACACAAACTAGTCACTTGATAAAGTCTTTTTTAATAAAACTAAAATCAGGAATAACCTTAATCATATTATTGAAAAATCTGACCAGGAAGAATGGACAATGAAGGTGAAAGTTTTTTTGGCAGAAATAATTTTCAGAATAACCAGAACCAAAAAGGACCAAAAAAGAAAATTTGTAAGGCTATTTTACCAGACACTGTAGTCGACACTATCATTAACTATTGGATAAAGTGATACGCAAATATTAATAAATTATTCTTTTTATCCATACATAATGATCGGAACAGTCATTAAATTGTAATTTCAAGGGGGATATTTTCATAGCAGTGCATCAATTAATGAATGGTTTAAAAAAAAAAAAAAAAAAAAAAGCTTGTTTTTCAACAAAAACATAACTAAAAAAAAAATGTATACACAACTAGTTAATTTTACAACTGAACTACACAGCAAAATTCTTCAATTTACTACTAAAATCTCAAAACTAGGAATCTCAAGTTAGCAGCCAATCATTCAATATGCTGCTGAAAATGGTTTCTCAGAAGTGGAAAGCCTTGGTTGCATCCCCTAGAAAATCATCTTCTATTATGAAAACAAAGAACTCAAGATTATTTGAAAAGATTTAGTCCTAGGCCTTCAACACAAAACAACAAATAAATATCACAAGTTCAAACACTATTTTTTTAAATAAATTAATGTACAAAATTACTTAAATAGAATTATAATAATTAATCATTGGTTGTGACACTTGATTGCGTACATAAATCTTCACCTTGGTTTACAGCAACAGATATGCTCAACATTTATGTTGCTTAATTTATTGTGATCAGTTTTCTATTTCAGATTTAGACTTCAACTGTATTTACTTAAGTACTGTTCAGCAGGTTTTGGCCTTTCACTGGTCGACTCTTATACTTCCAGACATCCTGTAAATAAACCAATCAGGAAAACTATAAGTTTAAACAACAAACAAAGTCAATGGATCTACTTACAACTTATTCCTAGTAGTAAGAAACATTAGCATATGACTTTCATGTTATAACGACTCAAACAACAAGAAAATTATAAAAAATAACCTTTTTAAAAAACGAAGCTTATACGAAGTTTAATTATATCAATTAGTTTGGATCAGTCATGTAATATAATTTGTAATACATCTACACCAACAACAATCATCATCATCATCATCAAACTCCATTTGACTGAGGGCTTGAGAGGCTTAAATCCTCTCTTGCAAAAGCCCTGGACAGAAACCCTGCTGTCTTGCGTAGTGCGTATGTCACCATACAGGTCAAGAATTTTTGGTTTCCCAGGCCTGTCGAAGTGGAGATCGGCTAGTCTGGGGCAACAACAATAAATCTGTGCAATTAATAATATTTCTATCAATTTTATTCTGTTTAGCGCTATTTCATGCTTTCAGCTTTCTCAGTAATAAGAAAGAGATATCTTATTGGATTTCGCCCTAATTGGTTTTAAAAGCAATAACAAAAAAAAAAAAAAAAAGGGGGGAACGAAATGAATTTGAACTTGTTGCTCACAGCTCCTCAGGCTGACAAGCTAACCACTCTGTCAGTAAGATACTTATGACTAGAGAATATTGTAAAGTTATTGTTTGTTTCAATTTAGAGTGGCGACCTATAAAGGGGACTAATTTAGCCTATACCACCACTTCAATAAAGTACTATTTCTTTTCCTTGTTTAAGACACCAAACAAAATAATTAATTAATTTTACAAATTAATTAATTAACTAATTGTTTAATTTTTTAAAATTTGATTCCTGTTTTGTCAGGTAAAAGAAATAATTGTGCAAAATTTCAGCTTGACCTGAGCTTGGGTGTCTGAGAAAAAAAAACATAAAAAATTTTTTACCAAAGACAAAGTGAGTTGATATAAGCTTTGTAAAAATGAGAGTATTGCATGTTTTGTTTTTGTTTCCTACATTTTAGATTTTCCTTCAAAAATTAAAATTACATCCTAGCCCAGATCACATGTTTGCGTGGTGCAGTGTGGTGGCAGAGTGGTAAAGTGCTTGGCAGTAAAACTGATGGGTCTCGGTTTCAAATTTCTGTGAAGACTATGTGTTTGAATTTCAGAGTCTACGCAAGTCTAATGTCAAGTCTAACAGATGGTGATTGTAATGGTCATGTGACACTGTCATTAACCATCTACCATGCAAACAGATTACATTTACAACATCTGCCCCATAGAGTGTGGGTACTTTACTTTTTATCAGGGCTCATGTAATACGAAGGATTGCAGCCAACAGAGTTTAAACTCTGGATCATCAAAGTATCAGTCTGTAAATGAATGTTGAATGGTGTAGGGTTGCAGAATGCAAATGTCATGTAATGCTGGGTTCTTGCTTCCTGAAGTACTCTTGACACGTGACAAGACAAATACTATAAACTGACCTAAGTCCGTTTCAGCAGACAAACATGAAGTTTATTTTACAACACAATAATAATAATACTGCACTCCTTGTTAGTCCTACAAGTCAAGAAATAATAAACAATCCTATCCGTCTAACAGCGGTATCAAATGTATCCTATATGTGTTCGTTACAAATCACGTCCGCATCCCAGCGGGTAACAATAAGAACAATTACTACTAGTTACACTGGAACTTCAACTATAGATATCCATTGAAATACGAATAATACTTTCATAGTCAATAAGCACATAATGAAATCAACTCTCAAATATTATTAATCAACAATCACCAGTCCATCGACATTCATGCTATATACATATATACACCAGACAAGGAAGCAACGTCCAACCTTCTTGGACCGGAAACAAGACCTTACTGACTTGACTGAACTCAAAGTCAACTTTATTCATTCTACTTCCTGTTTTCTACATCAGGAATTCCATGTGTCTTTTAAGCTCTTAACATGACGTGAACATTAAATCATGCAATGTCAACTAAGACTGTGACACAGTCTAAATCATATATTACATAAACAGGCAGCCATCTTATCAATAGAGATAAATGTATTTTACTAAAGAGATAATCAATTATTAACCAACCAATGCTATAATTGGTTTCTTCCCAATTTTAATCATGTCACACTAGAGATTAAAAAGAGATGATATTAGGGTACCACTAAATAATTTAATGACCCTCATATTTTCTAATTAGTATAAATATGCAAATCTTATCAAAATATGTATTGCTGGTTATGACAATGTGATAGAATGTATCGCAGAAGAAAATGTGCTAAAATTGACTTACAGCAAAAGAGATGTTCACATCTCTACCCAACTTTTTCTTCACAAGTTCAACAACCTCATTAGCAATTGTTTCCTGTTCAGTGCCTTGGACGTCCACATAGTGAGCTATGCCACTTGCATAATGACAGGAAATAGACTGAAAGAATATTGCTTTGATTACTGTGTGCTGCTAGGTGTTAGAAAAAAAGAGTCATTTCCCTTTCCATCCCCTCCTCATAAATTAAGCAATTATAAAGTGTTTTGTATGTAACATTTTCTGTGAACAACTGAGCACACTATGTCGAAGTATATGTCTCGATGTTTTAAATTACTTTTAAAATTCCAGGCTAATCATAACAGTCCAAAGACTCTAAGTTTCTATCTTAATCTTACAACCAATGATGATACCGTTAGACAACACAATGCATTTTATTCAGTCATTCTAAAAATGATGAACACAGTGGTTGGTGTGTGGTCGTTGTACACTGAGGATTCAACTAGTCCCCTAAGAGTCTGAAGTAATCTCTTTTAGTTTTGAAAATACTTTAACATAAAGTGTTTTAGAATCATTGGTGGGAAAAAAATGCATCATGCTCTCCTTATGGCATCTAGATATACTACATCTTGAGAAATAGAGATTATAGTAAAACGTTTCCCCTTTCAGACCCTGCTATATAGGGGGCAGATGATGTAAAGGTCATCTGTTTCTGTGGCCCATGGTTAACAAGGATGTCATGTGGCCAGCACATCAACCAACCGCCTTTACTTTTCCCCAACTAATGTCAGGACCCATTAGAGTTGGGTGACTCAGAGGGGTCCTAAACATACAGAAAGTAAAAACCCCCTAACCCCTTCACCAGGATTTGAACCAGGAACCCCCGGTTCAGAAGCCAAGCGCTTTACCACTTGGCCACTGTGCATCCATAGAATAAAGCCTTTTCATAAAAACAGTGTCTATGTAGTGCTGTAAAAAAAACAATAGATAATAGATCCATGCGCTTTAGGGTTTGGCTACAAAGCAAATCACATTTTTCATGTGACACTATAAAAAAAATACCACACTACTTTTATTAACTGTATTTTTCAAAAAGAATAATTCTGGTAATGCACTCAAAGATTACCAAAGAGAATAATGCATAGTATTGTTTCAGTCCACTCCTGCCCCAGACCTCCTTGCTGCTCCCCAGTTTTAAATCCAGCCAAAACCCAATGGTAAAACAGTAGGATTTAAGAAAGAATGACAAAAAACTGGGACATAACTCAATAGCCAAAATTATCCCAAAGAAAATCTGGTTGGATATATATATTTTTATCAACATAATTTGGCTTGAAGCTTAGCTTTTCAGATGGGACAAGTAGAAATATTAGGTTGAATGTACTGCCCCATCATTGCCTATGATGCAAGGCAATGGATAAATAATGATGCTATTAAAATATAGACCTACTTTTCTGAACCCTTTGGATCTGTTAGCTCCAGAACCATGAATAAGAAGTGGATGAAAGAACACTGTATCACCAGCCTCCATTTCTAAGTGATCTCTGGGTTGGCTTGGATCATAATTTTGTATACCATGATACATTTTGTTGACACCTCCCTAAAATAGAAAATATTTCACAAGTTTATAGAAACAGACACTTTTTGTGTTCCTGAAGAGATTTGGGCTAAACTTAGAAATAAAATTATTTTAGATCAAACAATAAACAAAATTTAGCCTGGGAACATATTAACTGGTATTTAGCTGGTATGAGTCACAATCTAAGATGGTGCTAAGATAGATGTCATGTTGAAGGTTATCTAAATCTAAACAGCACAATTAATGATCGTGATCGCCGAGGATTTAGAAATCGTCAGTTGATAAGATGATCGTTTAGAAGTTTCTAGTTGATAAGATGATCATCTAGAAGTTACCAGTTGATAAGAGGATCATCTAGAAGTTGCTAGTCGACAAGACGATCTAAGTATATTATTATATATTCAATGAAGAAACTTCTCTTCGTCTAAAACAAATACTTTAATTCAAAACTTGGAAAAGCTATTCACAAATAATTACAATGGTTAAATGTACTTGAATAGAACAGAATGTGTATATATATTTCTACTAAATAAATGATCTACACAATAATATAATTATGTCTTCTTCCTTTGAGTTGTAACACGAGACTGGCGCTAATATCTAGAATTTTACTGAGCTTGGGCATTTTGCCATGTGACTAATATCTCTTTGCGCTTGGTTAATCAATCTGACCAATAAATGCAGCTCAATGTACAATAATTAATATTTCTAACCAATCACATTCACTCCAAAACATAAATTTGTTGCATGATGAAATTCCCCGAGGTAGCTGAAATTCTGCTGACAACCTTGGGATAAATATAGATACAGTGTATGTGACAGTATGTTATGCTATCTTTTATGTTTGATAAAAAAGAAATTGTACAAACCTCCCATTTGGGATATTCATGAACCAAAAGTTCACCTTTATGACTGCCAGGCACAACTACAAGGCAGCCATTTTCTCTGTTAATTTTCTGCATAGCTGTCCAAGAGCAGACAATTCGGTCAGCAGGTCTGAAAGGAAAATAATGTAAATCTTGGTGCATGGGATGCCTGGATGTCATTTTACCTGCACAATAAACAGAAAAAAATGTGATTCAACTTTTAAAAAAAATAATGAGCTTAACTAAGTATTCTTTAATGCTTGTGAAAATAGAATTAGTTTTTAAGTTGTATGTTTAGCTTTATGTTCATTCCTTCTATCTCTAAGTAGAAAACTATAAGACTGTAATGAAATCTCTTTACATAAGTAATTGGGTATACATTTTTTTCAAGAAATAAAAACAGAATATCAAATACTACGATTAGACCAATATTTGCTGGAGAAGAATAATTCAATTTTACAAAACCATAATGAAATTCAATATCATATTACCTGAATCAGGAGGTTTGTTGATTAACATAGTATGCATAGCCATGACATCGGGACCAGTAAAACATTCCACATACTCCACAACCTGAGTATCAAAATAGTTTGACTCAAACATTATTGGAGTTTAAAATAGCACTTAACATATTGTCTCCCTAACAAAAACTATATATTTATTTTTAAGTGTTTAATTACATTTTTAAACAGCTCTTAGCATTTACAGTGAAACAATTTTATTAAAAATCCCAATCAAATAACATCACATATCAAAGGGGAAGCAATTCTTGAAATAAAAGCAATTAAAACTTTAAACATTAATGTTATGCTGAACGGCTTGTGGATGATGTTATAACAAACCTCTGGTAGAGCACAGTAGCTAAACAGAACATCATCATTTTGGAAATCTTGAAATTTAGTAACTGCTTGCTCCCCAGGTACAAACTCTGCATCTTTAATGGCAATATCTCTCATAACTGTCATACCTGGAACAGATATTTCACGTCGGCAGATGCTTGCAAACCTTTCCCTGCAAGTATAAAACTAATGTCATCATTTTTCTAAATTCTTAACTTGACTAACATTCATGAGTTACTCGTGCTTGCATTTGTGCTACTATTTGTAATTGTGTTTATATTTGAATTCATAAGTTCTTTGTTGGTTGTAACCTGTCTGGGATTGTGTGTTCCTTCTCTGTTACGCTTTAAGTGAAATTAAGCCTTACTTATAAGGCAAAGTGTAAATTCAGAATATTTCAATATTTAAATGACATATAAAATGATTTTAGCAGTAACATTCTTGTATTAGTAACAATAACTCATATAATTATTTCGGCAATAATTCTTTTTTTTATATGAACAAGTAAGAATTGCAAACTACAATATTTACCCATAAACTTTCAGTTTTTCTGGAGAGACTAATTTTTTAATGACAAGAAAACCATTCTCCTCATAAAACTGACGTTGCTGTAGAGTGAGCTTGTTATTGTCTACTGTATATCTAAAGGGTATTGATACTCCAGACACATTGTTAGGGTTATGTTTTATTGGTTATGAAAGTTTTATGAGAATGTAATTTACATTACAGCATGACATAAACATTTCTAATCTACACTACTGTTAGAAAAGTAAAGTTCCCCTTTCAGACCTTGTGGTCTATATATATATGGCAGATGGTGTAAAGGTCATCTGTTTCTGTGGCCTATGACTAACAAGGGTGTCACGTGGCCAGCACAATGACCAACCGCCTTTACTTTTCCCCAACTAATGTCAGATACCCATTAGAGCTGGGTGGACTCAGAGGCGCCCAAAGATCTGAAATAAAAAATCCCAGTCTTCACCAGGATTCAAAACTGGGACCCCCGGTTTGGAAGCCAAGAGCTTTACCGCTCAGCCACAGCACCTGCACACTATTGCTAGTATTGCCTCTAAAATAGCTGGAAATATCATAACGGAAGAATATTTGGTGATTAATCAAGAAATACAAATGTATATTATATGGCTCAACAAATAATAATAGACTGATCTGATCATTTCATAAAGACGACAGGACCTGACTATAATATTGTTTAGATTGATGCTCTTTAATGCATCTTATAAAGGATACAATAAGTTCATCTGTTCTTTTGGGAAGTTGAAGATGTCCAAAAACTGTTTTAAGTCTCTCAGTCATGGTGACTTACTAGACCTATTGGCTGGTAGGCCTAGGTATATATTGTTACCTACACTAGAACTAGATCTATAGATAAATGTTTTGGTTTTCTTTTTTATAACTTCTTTTGAATCTGTTGAAAAGCTGTTTAAAGAAGATTTTAAAGAGTAATTAATAAAATTAAAAGTATAGGTAAAATAAACATCCTATTTTACTCTTTTCAATTATTTTTGTAAATGAAAATAAAAAGTCCAATTAACATAAGTAAAAAATATTGATGAACATTACATTACCTGACTTAAAGCTAGCTAGATCCTGAGAAAAGTATTAAGCCCGACTCCCTATAAAAGGACTACGACCTACGTGCTTTATCAAAGTATATGGTTAAAGTCTATATTTTGACCTTTGACTTAATTCTCATTTTCTTAGGTCACTTCCGTCTCAGTCTTTTGTTTACATTTTTACTAATTTGTAATAGAATGTATGGTATTAGTTTACGTGACAGCATCTAAACTATTACCTTAGACCTAGACTACTCTAGACTCTACTATATAGACGACAGTCTAAATGACATGAATAGATCATCTTGTCTAAATCATAGATCTAGAGTAACCAATAAAATCCATCTGACAACAATGAGGTAGTTCCGGATTTCGCCCGAGTCACGTGACTGTTGTGTTGACATTGTATGGCCTCATTGATTTCATAAAATGGGCAGGCATTGTGCTGCATTACGTTGCTCTAATAACGACACAAAAATGAAAGAAAATGTATTTTTTCATATTGCTTCCCGATTAATGATCCAGAAACTCTCAAGCAGTGGTACGCAAAAATTAAAAGAGTTGGTTTTGAAGCTACGAAATACAGCTGCATAGGCATATGATATGTTCCATGAAGTCATGTCACTATCATCGATGACTATGACTATGCTTCTATAGTCTATAACAGTGGTCTTCAACGGGGGCGATATCGCCCCCTAGGGTGCGTTTTCAAGATTGGGGGGGGGGGGAGGCGCTACGAGCCAAAAAGGCGGTAGGGGGGCGCTGGGCATAAAGGGGGAAAGAAGAAACTAATGGTGCACTGAAAAAAAATAAAAAAAAATCTTCAACATTAAAGCTGGCAAACTACATGTAGACAAGTTATAGTTTGCTTGCTTCTAATTTAAGAACAGAAATAACGTTGGAAATTGAGTTCAGGAATCCCATTTTCTATTTTAAATTCTTACTCTTTTGCTGTAACTGTGCAGTATAGTGTTCTTAGATCTTGCGCGCATAAACGTTTATGATTTAATAAACAAACTAGGTGATAAGCTATTTAGGTTATAGTTTATTTTATCTACATATGTTAATATATTGATATGTAAATGTTAATGGAAAAAAAAACGTTAAAGCAAACGGTCCAATAGAAAAATTTTACATTTTTTTTAAACAAAAATATTGCCAAAGTGTTGTTACGAAAACTCATTTGTATGTAATGGAATAATGCTAAGAGTTTTAGTTGATTGCCAATAGGTAAAAATTATTCCATGTTCTACTTTGAATGACGGCATTTTCAGATGAGGTTATGTAACCAAGTCGGTTTCACGATCATATAGCAATTTCCAAAAATAATTTTAAAATATTGCTGAACAATTATAAAAGTCTACTATTAAAACAATATTCAAAACAAACAAAAAACGGCAAAAACAGGATATGTTTTAGAGGCCTCTTAGAAAATGCATAGCTTTTTTAAAAAACTTATGATATTGTTTGTAAATGGAAATAAGAAAAAAACATATGTTACACAAAAGACATTTTTTTTTTGGTGATGAAATATTATTTTAAAATTGTCTAGTTGTGTAGTTATGCTTATGACGACATGCACCCAGTGGTGCGGCAAACTGTGGCGGGATAGCACTTTACTGTCCGAGGGCTGTTCGGCTTAAGGCAGGCAGTAGCTATCCAGTGAGGCTAAAAAGCCCCTCCTACCGTCAAGAGTGGTCCCTGGCGTTCCAGCTTACGCCAATCAGCTAGGAACTTATCACCGGTAACTACCACTCTCCGTGTTTTTTCCAAAGACATTACTGTCAGAGATGGAGTGACCTCTCCATTGCTGGGGGAAAGCCTGGACGGTAAATTTGCGAGTGCTGGGCTGCCCACACGTCAGCACACGCCTCTCTTCCATACTGACTGGGTCCAAAGGGATGGCGAGCCATCATAATTTGGGGACAGGTGGCTGCAGGAGTTTGCCAGAGAGCAGTAGTCTTACTACTGTCCCCCCTCCTACGGGGCTCCAGGACCGAATTTTCTGTTAGGGTTTTCTCCCTTAGCCTTAGACCTTACAGGGACACACACACAAGGCAGTGCGGCTATTGACCTATAGCTAGGGGTCTGTCAAATGGCTGTCTGTGCGTAAAATAACATTATTTCTATTATAATATATGCACACAAAAATCTATAAAAAAAAAAAAAAAAAGGTTCCTATAAAGTACAGAACTGATAATTCAAATAATTGTTGCATTACATTTACATTATTCAAAATTCAAAATATTGTATATATCCAGCATATATAATTAATATTATATAAAATATATCTTAGCTCCATACATCATTTGTCATGAAATTTGAGTATGAACTTTTCTAACTTTTGTAACTCAAGAAAATATCAAAATTATACAACTTCACAATACTGAAAAATACATGTCTTCTCACCATATTACTTGATAATACAGAATATCTGAATATTAAATTATTTTCCACCATTTGTAATAAAAAATAATACTATGTCAAGTTACTAATATCTAAAACTATTATAACAACAGTACTAATGTAAATATACTAGGTAATAAACAATTGCATGACATAAGTATTAAAATAAATCTTGACCCAGCTGTACAGTCCTGTTAGATTTACAACTTTCTTCTTTCCAGGTACTTGAAACAATTCTAGTCTGTCTGTATATTTCTTCTGTTCGGGCACTGGAAACAATTCTAGCCTATCTGTACATTTCTTCTTTCTTGGTTCTTTATAGTTCAAAATACGTTTAACAATATTCTCCTGTGTTTTCAGAGAGTTTTGTTCAACTCTGCAGTTGAAAAATGTCTCTTTTGGTTTCAATACAAACTTGCTTGGTTTAGCTAAAAAATAACGTTTTTTCAATTTGAACGAAATGTCTCTCAGTTCATGAACATGTTTCATTCTAGCTTTAAGTAACGTACAACTATTGTCCTTATCATATTCATTGCTGTTCATAGTTAAACCTACAAGAACTGTTCAAAATCGAGACTAAATCTTTCTTTTAGTGACAGTTTACGTTGTAAAACGATTGAAGTAGAAAACATTGAGTTCGAATGTTCATGTATGCATTGTTCTAATAAATCCTTTAAGTCTTTCTGCAGTAAATCTCTATTGTGCAAAGTTAGAGAATAAACATTTGAGTTGGCAAGTTTGTCAGTTTTTAAGTCAATCACATTGTCTATAAATGTTGATATGTCAGGAACATCATGAAATATCTCAGTATATTCTTCACTTATATTCAACAGGTCTTTCATACTTTTCAACTTTAAATGATCGATGTCAATGTCTTTGAGAGATTCAGTTTGTTTTGATGTCGTTGGTAATAGTTCATTTATATTGTCTTCATTTTCCTCTTGAGTTGTTTCTAAGCATGTAACATTTTCTTCTAGTTTTTTTGATAAGTTTGCTTTATCTGTATCCTCGTTGTATTCTTCAAGCATATGAACATGAAACAGTTTGATATATTTGTTAATGTTGATTTCATAAGTTACGTTTGAAATCTTTCTGATGATAGTAAATGGACCTTGCCATGTATAAATCAGCTTGTTGCTCATGTCAGGTAACCATAACTTTACTTTGTCTCCTTTTTTAAAATTTCTAAGCTTTCTGTATTCATTTAATATTCTTTCACTTTGAATATTGACTTCAGCTTCTTGAGTTTTTTCACATGGCTTTATGACTGTAATATTTGTATCAAAAACTTGTTGAAATGTATTCTTTTTTTATTCATCTTGTTTTGATTTAGATAGTGATTCATTTGAAACAAATATTTTTGCATCTGTATTTGGTTGACTTCCTATGTAAGTACTTAAATTACTTTGTTGCTGAGTCATATCACATTTGTTGCATGAATTGTCCATCAATGTCAGACGACCTTCTGTCTTAGAGTTAAATGTAGAATTGTTTAATTCATCAACATTTGAGTCATTTTGGTCTGGTATAATATTTTCAACTGGTTTGTAATTTTGTTCAGCATTCATATTCTGCTCTTGAACTTGTTTTCTCTTAGGATTGTTCATTTGACAAAGTTGACATTGACTAACATGTTTTTTAACATCTTTCATAATGCTCGGCCAATAAAATTTGTCAAGAATTCTTTTCTTTGTCCTCGTCACACTCGCTAGTTTAGTATGTAGAAAATTGTTATTCTTTTCGATGATGTCTTGAGTATATTTCAGTGGTAAAACGATTTGTTCAACAAACTCATAGGTATCATAAGTAACACTTTTCTTCACAAGTATTCCTTCTTTGAAATAAGGTACATACAGTCGTGACTGCTTTACAATTGTTTGCGCCTTATTGTACATTCTTGTCAAAGTTGTATCTTTCCTCTGGTCAGCTTTAAATTCTTCATTATTAAATAGTTGAAGTTCAGTAGTATTCTTGTTGTACTCATAAACAATGTCAGGTCCTTCAGTAATGTTTGTCTCTTTCTCTTCAGTTTCATTTCTTTCTTCTTCTTTGTCTTCTTGTCTTCTTTTGTCTTCTCTAATCATTTTTCTTTTTTCTGCCTCTTTGTCTTCTTTACGTCTTCTTTCTTCTGCCTTACGTTTTTGTATATCGTAATTTATTTGTTGAGTGCCCACCATTCCTCCATTCTTTCTTGTGGGATGTGAAAGGCAGCGGCTAATTTGATGTATTCTTTCCACAAGTACGAGACCAATGCCATTGTAATAACTTAATAACTGTACTATTTATAAGTACTGTGACACCAGCGATGTCCACAGGTGAGAGGTTAAATATGGCTGACCTAGTTAAATATCGATCGGTGTCTCCTTGTGAGGAATGCGAGTGGTCAGTATTTGTAAACAAACTAGTGGGCAACTACCTTTAGTAACGTTGCCTTCACAGCTTAGTAGATATAGCTTTCACAGCTTAGTAACGTAGCTTTCACAGCTTAGTAAATGTAGCTTTCACAGCTTAGTAAATGTAGCTTTCACAGCTTAGTAAATGTAGCTTTCACAGCTTAGTAAATGTAGCTTTCACAGCGTAGTAAATATAGCTTTCACAGCTTAGTAAATGTAGCTTTCACAGCGTAGTAAATATAGTTTTCACAGCTTAGTAAATGTAGCTTTCACAGCGTAGTAAATATAGCTTTCACAGCTTAGTAAATATAGCTTTCACAGCTTAGTAAATGTAGCTTTCACAGCTTGGTAAATATAAAAATGTAAGGTACTGACCTTAAAACAGAAGATTTTTCCCGCAGAACATTCTCTCTGTCAAATATGTGACCTGTTGGCTGGAAGTTTCAACATAGAATGCTTTATCATGAAATGGCAGTAAAATACTTTTCGTTGCAATGAATGTACGTCTTGTTGAAGTTTTCTGAAAGAGGCTTTTCTTGTAATGCTTTATTAGAGGATTTGTCGTTACGAGAGGCTATGATTTATTCGTTAGAGGCTTTTCCTTTTATATTCGTAGAACTTGCTAGAATGTGCCGACTTTATTCTTTGTAAATGCAGTATGTGATGCTTGTCTTCGTCAGTGTCTTTATTTATAGATGCCTTTTTTTCGTCAGGAGGTGCCAATATATGTGACGTATTTATTCTTCGATGCCTTTCTTTGACGGAGATGCCAATATATGTGATGCCTTTACTCTTCGATGCTCTTTGTCGGAGGTGCCATAAATGTGATGATTGCCGAGCGATTATATTAATAAGTTGATAAATTCATATAAAATGAAGAAAGAAACATCTCTCTGTATTTTCTTAAAATTTTAATGATACTTCTCCAAATTTCACATAAAATTGACTTCTTAATTCAATAATAACTTGACTTGATACTTCATAAATAAAACCTAAATGATACATGAAACTTCACTTAGTATAATTTCAACTAAAACTTTACTTAATGGACCCGCTAATATCACAAAACTTATTAGTAATCGAGGACTGTGTGAGGACCAACTCTCTACAAGAACTACTACTATGCGAGGATCCCGTCTGACTGACTTTCTCCTAATTTATACTTTCTTTGATCGTACGTTCCAGAATCTTGGAACCTTCTCCGATAATTATTTTAGTAACTTTGACCTTCTAGAAGCTGACGTGTGCTATTTTTTTTCCCTTAACCTCTTTCTTCGATTGGATATCTAAAATTAACTTGTTTACGCTGGACACTTGCACCGTTTTGAACTCGAGCTTCTAGAAACTGGTCGAAATAGGTCACAGACTCGACTCGTGACATTAAGCCCGCAATTTCCTTTTTTATTTGAATCTAATTATAAAAATAGTAAATAAAATACAAAATAAAATAAAAATTGGTTTTATAGTGAATTCAGCAATAGTAATGTTTATATTAAAAATAAAAATAAAAAAATTTACAATTAAACCTGAAACCAGTAGGCCCTAATATTCCAAAATTCTTAGGATTTGAAAGAAATTCATGACAATCAGATTAATTTGTTTGTGTAGTCACTGCAAATTATTTGACATAATTTTTGTATAATGATAATATTTCCAATGATTCCGAAGATTACGGCTGAGTGCAGTGTTTCATATAACTACCAAACCCAGTAACGACCTGCATATTTGCCCAAATTTTGTGCTGGGGGTCTATTTAACTTTTCTTTCCGTCTTTTCCGCCTGTCTTCAATAATGGCTTTTCTTTTAGTTTCAAATGTTTGTCCCGCAGCTTTTATGAGAGCTCTTCAACTGTCTCTCTCAGAGACTATCTGCTGTCAGAGAAGGCTGCCAGTTACTTTCCTCTATGCCAGTGAGGGCATCTTTATAGCGCTTACGGGGGGGGGGGGGGGAGGCAGCTCTGCAACTCCGTCCTACTCCAAGCTCGCCAAAGAAGATCGCCTTTGGCTTGCGGTCGTCTCCTATGCGGGATAAGTGTTATTGATAGCATGAAAATTAATAAATAAATGACATTTTGTTCAAATTTGCCTTCTCACGCTTGTTTGTAAGTGTTTTTCTTACTGGGGGGCCCTGGCGGATTTTTTAAAAGAAAAAATACGAAAAGGAGGCGGTAAGTCAAAAAAGTTGAAGACTCTGGTCTATAATATATATATATATATTTACCTATATATAATATTTATGCTGTGATTGTTTTAGTTTTAGATCTATGTCCAGATTTATTAGATACCTTACCAGTATAAATAATTATTATGTCTTACATTTTTCTTTAGGCTCTGTTACTTTTTTTTTTTTTTTCAGAAATTAAAAAACTTAAAATAGTAAAATATTGTACGTGATCAAATTACAGCCATTAACAAATATATGGTATAGACACGTCAGTGCTAGTAGAAATTTACCATGACAACATTTTAGGAGAATTTAATCCACATGGAGAGAGAGGGCATAAAGGAAGGGTTACAGATTGCAGATGTCATACACAACAGAAGCAGAAAGAAGGGTGAAAATGCATCGGCGCCTGGTGATTATATATCCCCAACCTGCGATCGCAGCTGTGTATCAAGGATTGGCCTCTTTAGTGACACAAGAAGTTGCAAAGGGAAAAGATCGTCTCTCGAGACGTAAAATGCCAGAGATGTGTATCTTATATATGGTCATGGTGTGCATTTGTGCGAATTATATTCACTAGATTCTAGTGATTTAGCGTAAATCAAGACATTAAATATATCGAGAACATTAAATTGACTAAAATTCAAAGAGTTTTCAGGTAAGGTGCGAATTATCTTCACTATATCTTAGATCTAAAGGTAGACACTGTCACTAGGTAGATCTACGGACTGTCCACTGCTAAAGTAGGCCTAGATTTTAGGTGAGGGCAATTTTTAGGAGGATTTTATGAGACTTTTCTTTTTTTTTAAGAGCACTACGAACCTTGGTGCTGTCAATGCAGGGGTGGATTGGCTATATTGGCGTTCTGGCAAATGCCCGGTGGGCCGGCACCAAAATGGACCGGTGGGGACACAGGAAGGAGCAAACGCATGCCACTATGTATCATATTGTTAAAATGTTTTATGATATGCTCTTATAAAAGGGACGCTCCTAATTCTACAGTGTAATACTAATTTAATGTAGGCTATAACACTTTTTTCGAAATAATGTAATAGCCTACATGCGTAGACAGTGCTACTAGTATATGCTTAATCCTTTTAGGACTGAGCCATTAAAAAGCAAGATAAGGCCTATATTTATTATAAGGAGTCTAATATTTGCACGCGTACAGTTATCGATACATCATCAAACTTAACCTAATGATTTTGAAGACAGGTAGACCTAGAATGGAAATCTCGTCCTATTATATGCCGAATTAATATCACTAAACACTTTTGTACTTTGAGACGACGATTGACTCAGACATTTGTACTAAACCTCTGCCGGCAAAGAATAATGCGAGGTCAGACCCCCCCCCCCCCCCCACAACGTAGAGGCCACGACATTGCCAGTACCTTTGTCTTATATCATTGATATCACAAAGAAACCAGCGAGCACTATCCCCCCCCCCCCGAGCAATACCTTCCTCCCCCCCCCCCAACCAACAACTACCCCCCCTCCCCCAAAGTAAAAAATTCCGAATGTTTTAATTATCGTTTTGCCAAAGTTAACCTAATTTAACTTTACATCAACATTGCTTCAGGAAATATAACTCATACAAATGAAATGGAAATAATCTACGGCAAGAAGCAAAGCATGAATGTAGACCTAATTGTTGATTACACAATAATTAGCACATTGGGGTAACTTCTTAGAATGGTCTAATAATGTCTCTACTTGAAAAACTAAAATGCTTTTTTTAACACTTGTTCGTTCTAGTATTAGCTTATGACTTCCAAGTCCGGTAGATACATTACAAACTTTGAAGTCAGTGTTTTAAAATGAAATATTAGTCCAGGAATGCAGATGAGAATTTCGACATTTGTTTCTACAACCATAAAAAATAAAGCTGGATGGCTGCCTGGTCGTGCGGTTTGCACGCTGGACTGTCGTTCAGATTCATCGATGGTTCCGGGTTCAAACCCTGCCTGCTCCCATCCCCCGTCGTCCTGCGGGAGGCTTGGACTAGGAAGTAATTATCTTCAACTCTGAAGGAACATCCGAAACTTATAAAACATTTTACAAACAAACAAGCATATAATCTGTATACCACGATAACAATAAAGCAAAGAGAACAATCAAATTCTACTTCGATATGTTACTTCCTATATACCTTTGAAGTACAAAATCGCATTCAGAACAGTCAGCATGGACTAATTGGGTGAACGAACCAGGAAATCCAAAAGCGCGTCTTTTGAGCCCCACGCAGCTCACGTTGCCAAGTTTTGAAATATTTATAATTAAATTCAATGTTAGACATGCAAAACGAGGACATCCCCAGTAACCACATAGCTTTCAAAACTTAAGATTATTTTAGGATAAGATGGTTCACCACCACGCAGAGCACTTTTCATGTGGCTGTAGAGCAGACCTATTCTGTAAACACATTCCCGTCCACAATATAACGCATGTAAAAGTGACATTTGCTTTTATATTATTTTAATTAAATTACTAAAATCAGAAAGCGACATTTAAAATACTGACTCAATGAAGTCTGTAGGCCTATCATTGGAAAAAAAAAACAACTAACAAATAATATTAGTTCGGAGGATATTATTAATATTTGGATACATCAGCTGGGTAAAGAGGGGGATCACAGCTAATTCCCAGGCATTCATCTCATTTCTATAAGATGATTGTTATGTAGTGTGTGTATGTTTCTATGAGATGATTGTTATGTAGTGTGTGTATGTTTCTATGAGATGATTGTTATGTAGTGTGTGTATGTTTCTATAAGATGATTGTTATGTAGTGTGTGTGTATGTTTCTATGAGATGATTGTTATGTAGTGTGTGTATGTTTCTATGTAGACGGTGGGAAGATGTTAGCGATTGGTTGTGACTTGTGACTGATGCAGCATAGGTGACATTGTCATTTGGTCTTAGGACAGACGACTCCAGAACGTGAGACTGAAATGTTGCGTTATTGTAGTGAGTTAAATTTTGTTAAAGAATATTATTACTTAAGTCTAGTATATTTATTTTTTCTCATATTAACTTAAGACTAAGACTAGTTAAAGAACATTATTACTTAAGTCTAGTACATTTATTTTATCTCATATATTAACTTAAGACTAAGACTGCTTTATTAATCCATATGGAAATTTGTTGTGATTACAAGTACTCTTTTTAATAGAAATAACAGTTATAATAAGTTAATAAGTTATCCTTGTTACTGTTCACAAAGACGTTACTCATTTCAAGTCTATTAATTAAGATATAATACGTCTACAGCAGTTTAGTTGTCTACCAGCAGTTTGGTGCTACAAGTCAATGACCACCAACAACAATGGTCCATAGTCTTCGCGACTGAAGGTGGCCATAGATTTAATATTTCAGAAATTTAGCTATTAGCGTTTTCTATACAATAAGCTAGACAACAATAAAAATGGAACATATTTATTTGAATCCATTTTAAAAGCCATGAAAATCTGGATGCACCAGTATTAAAATTATCCCACCTCAAGTTCAAAAGTTATCCCACCACCAAAATTAAAAGTTGTTGTTTTTTTCTTCTGTTTAAAGTTTCAACAAATAGAGCACAATGATTTTTTAAAATATCATTTTCACGTATATCCTCTCCTCGTGTTCATATATTCCGAGGCGTAGGAAGCCATGTAGGGGTGTCTCGGGCTGCAAGGGACAACTTAGGGCATCATCATTTTTTTTTCAGTACAAACTACAGATTGTACATACATGATCACAATTTACTGTATCTGAAATGCACATTTTAATTTTTAAAAATGTTCGTTGTTAATCCCCTATATTTTTTCATAAATTAAATTTAGGCTTAAGATGTAGACAAGCTTCAATCCAATTTACTAGAGTTGTTGAAATCTCTGAAGGCATCGCACTTTTACAGGTCCACCTTCTTGTGAGAAACACGGACGTAACAAGGTGCATAGTGTCAGTGCATTGTTCAATCCAATGGTTTTATAGGAGGGATACAGTTATAATAGTAACACTGGTTTCATCTAGATTTTGATTTTATAAATATACCTCTACCGACTCAATTGGGTAC
Organism: Biomphalaria pfeifferi; assembly: GCA_030265305.1. Lineage (NCBI taxonomy): Eukaryota > Metazoa > Mollusca > Gastropoda > Planorbidae > Biomphalaria > Biomphalaria pfeifferi. The sequence goes on from JASAOG010000019.1 coordinate 184,658, forward strand.
CGGCCCACCTGACACGAATCCCCATATAGCCTGTCCGCCCCTGCTTGTACGCGAAGTGCATCTTCATGTCACGTGTTATCTGACAATGTTTATACAAATAAATGCAACCTTATGCCCTGGATAAATTCTAGGTTACTCACACTTCAGAAAGTAGTCAACCTACCCTCATAGAAATGGATTTAAAATGTACCATAATAATTAATCACTGAGCAAGGTAGTTATGGATTGTTAGGGACAGGGGTGAGTTGTGCACCTCAGTCTGTGTTCAAGGGGTTTGATAAAATCAACCATCTAAATCAGGGATAGGCCGCATATATATAATTTGTATTTACAACTTAGAAAAATACGCTAGCTGTCTATTAAGTGACTTGTATACTGTATTAGACATTCAAATCTTTTGTTTTAATCTACAATTGAGGAATTATAATAAGATTTAGTGATTTTTGAAACTAATATAACGAATATTTTAAAAAGAAATTGTTACTATCTTTTTACATTACATTCATTCTTCACAACAATCCAGTTATACTTAATGTGAAGTATTTAACTGTGCATAATGTTCCGGAACTCTGGAACAAGCTTACTAGTTCTTTTCCTTGTGATTGATGTTAAATTACAGCCAGTCAGCATCGACCTGTTCTTCCGGTTGTTTATGTTCAAACAAAATAAAATATTCTTGTTCACAGATGTATGTGCACCCAAAAAAAAAAAGCAGTTTGGCATCAAGTTTTTTAAAGTGTGGAAATACAGCTTCTGGCACCCTTAAAACTCCCGCGGAAGAACTTCTCTTTTAGGTCGTAATTTGTAGGAAGTATTTCCTCTGGAGCTGATTCAGCTTCTGTACTAAATGGTGAAGTCTTCTTCTTTTCAACCATTTTACTAGAAATAGTTTCACCTATCAGCAAAGGAAAATGATAAAACCTGTTTTCCCTTGCTTGACTGGAGAAATGGAAAAGCTTGAAAAGATGCTCATAAATTTCATGATGTGCAAGTAGCCCATTGCAACTCTTCATAAGAAACATTAGTCAGAAAGCCACTGTCAATGTCCCTTAAGGAAAAAAATCCCCATTGAGACCCCATATTCTTTTCAGTCCTCTGCCCATGTGGTACTTCTCGGAACTGTCTGTGGCTCTGATAAGTTTGATCGCTGAGATGATTAGGTCAATAATATGTCTGATATTCAATGCAACCTCTCCGTGTAGAATTTAACGTTGGGATATTGTTCTTTATTTTTTAAAAAAAAATACCTTTTTCTCAGTCAAAGCATGGGCTCCATCCGTTGTTACACTTGACATCTTGTTCCAAGCCAACCCAACACTTTCAACACAGTTCTTCATAGAATGTATTAAATACTGGTCTGAGTGTGTGTCTTTGACTGAGTGTTTCGAAATATTACCAATAAGCATCATCTTCGTTTGCTTTAAACGTTATAGAATAACATAAAGAGACAATGTTTATTTAGCTTCTTCGTCATAATTGATAAGATATTTAAAATTATTTCTTTTTAATATCTTGGCATTTTTATATGTTGTCTGTAATTTGCCCACCCCTGATCTAAATGAATCAAGTTATTTTGATTCTACACAATCTTCTATTACTAAAAGTAATATCAGGACTACCAATGTACGTGTTTAACTAAATATTTATTTTTGCAGCAGTTTCAGTTTTATTGTGACATTCCAAAAAGTTTAAATAAGCTGTGCCTCTTGTACATTGATTTGATTGACTCATTTTGATGTATTTGTATACCTTGGAATCAAAGTGGCATTCGTTTTTTGTTTAAATTGTAACTGGTCTGTGCTAAATTACTGAATTCATATAAGAGATAACTATTAATGTATTTGAAAGTTAATGGTAAAGGGAAGTAACTGCAACAGGTCATTGTGCTGGCCTCAATACACATTGAAATGTACAGTAATTACTTCAATGAACAAGAAGAATTTTAATCAGCGATGAAATTACCAAAAAAAGGTTTGACAGGATTATTATTAACATCTAGTCAGTGATTACCCTCTACAAACTTTTAGTCAACTAATCTAATTGACTTCAATATTCAATCATTATCCAAAAGAAACCATTCCAAAGACAAAGTGAATGATAGACAAAAACCAGGAGAAGCTTTTTGATGTAGAGGAAAATGTTAAAAAAAATATTCAAGTTAAAGTAAAGTTCCCTTTTCAGACTTTGCAATCTGTATGACAGATACTATAAAAGTCATCTGTTTCTGTGTCTTATGGTCAATGAGGGTGTCAGGTGGCCACCACAATGACCAACCGCCTTTACTTTTCTCCACTAAATATCAGGGAACCCATTTGAGCTGGCTGGACTGAAAGGTGCCAAATAGTCCTAATATATAAAAAAACAGTCTTCAAACCCTAGACCCGTGTTTGGCAGCCAAGCACTTTACCGCTTAGCCACCACACCTCCAAGTGAATTATATAGAAGCTTTTAACTGTTTGCTCATCTTTCATTTCTACAACTAAAGCATGGTAATTATGTATTGTTAGGGACAGGGGTGGTCTCAATGCTGTCTGGAATGATTCAAGAGAATATAAGTATTATGTTAGTGTGGCGGGGCCCAAGGTCATGTCTAGCCTGGACTAACAAGAAGTTACAGTTGCCAAATGGTAATGCTACTAGGTGGGTTGTATCTGTGCACCTCAGTCTTTGACCAAGGGGCTTGAGTCATCTAAGCAACCAGACAACTAAACTAAACTAATCTAGCGAAAAAAGAAATCTAGAAACATAAAGAAGAAATACAAAAATGAGACTTTAATTTCAATGACTAAGGCAGCAGTTACAATCTAGTACATGAACATTAGGAAGTGGCCATCATGACAGCACTGGGCAGGGCTTGGCCATATTTTTAAAACAAACTGCCAGTTATTTTGACAGTTGTTCAGATATAAAGTAGATTTAAACATAGTAAAATTTAAACAAATACAAATAATTCTGAAACTTACTGGCAGTCCAGGTACAGAATAATTAAAACTGACACAGAGACCACTGGTCAACAGTACAGGAAACAGCATTGGCTCTATCTTAAGTACTCCACCCTAACCCATATAATAATAGGCAGAAATACAAGTATACAGCTTAGCACTAGCCTACAAAAGTAAAAATAAAAATAGCTTTGGGAGCGCCAGTTCACAATTATAAAAATTTACCTGTTTATAAAGTCTAGGTCTAATGTTTGTTTTGTTGGTTTTACATGTGTTCCATCAGAAATAGAGATTACATCCTGACCGTAACCTCTAACAGGACAGTGAGTGTTAACACCAGAGGCTATGGAGATGACAAAGTGGATACCCCATGATCACCATTAGATAAGACAAAGTGAATTAGCAATTAAAATTTTTAAATAGACTAAGGGGGATAAACTCATTGCTTTAGTGAAGACTGACAATACCAAATAGTAAATATTAATATGCTCTTTATTTATAGCAAAATATGTAGGTCCTAGCTGGGGCTGCGCAGCAACCGGAAATAATGCATTCCTCACTAATCTTCGGACTTGAAGATAAGCCTTATTATTATTATTTATGGAAAATTTCTCCTCTAAGATATTGGACCAAAAATTCAAAACTGCGATCAAGATAACACAGCAAAACATTCATATTAATAACAGCATAGAAAATGTTAACAGTTTTATTTTAAATATAATAATATAACATATTATAATAGAGCTAAATAATGTCAAGTCACTATTTACACTGTAAAAAGTATAGAACAAATTGTACAGGGATGTGACACTAAACATTATATTATAGCACACAAAAGCAGGGGAGATAAAAAATTGAATTTAAAGCATAATGTAGCAAGGCTTTGGTGTTGTGACTGAATAGAGTATTGAATGTTAACTGAAGACAGGCATAGTTGTTACAACATTTTCCGGTGGAAGTGATGTTCTGCATTAGAATTAATGAATAAATATACATATACAAGTTTGCTTAATACTGGTACAATAATAATAACGATAATATACCACAGCATCTTCCTCCTTCAAAATACAAAAACATTTAACTGAAACAAGAAGAAGATCGAGGGAAAAAAAGGAATATTTAAAAAAAAATGAACTGATTGTCAAGATATACCTAAATATAGACCAAGTTTTACAAGTCAATTATGGTGATTCCACCTAAATAGTTCTTACAAAGTACATCACTTGAGTACTTGTACCTGTATTAGAAATGATTATTCTATTCATTGTATCTGTTAGGTTTTCTGACTTTGCGACCACTTCCAGTAATGTAACCATGTTGTGAGGTTGGGTTACAGGGTTCAGGATATATAACTGTATAACTGTGGGTGTAGGAGAAGTATGTGTCGCCACTCCAGTAGGGTTAGGTGAGCATGGGTACTCAACATGAGGCTGGGAGCATTCTTCATTGTTTCCTACTGAGTCCCATATTGCAGCTTGGTCACTAAAATTGTCAAGAGAAAGTCTGGTTTTGAAGTAGCAGTAGAAATGCAAAAACATCGACGCCAATTAGCAATCAAAAGATAATGGCAGGTTCCCTTAGAGCACAAGGAAGTCTCTAAATGATGGTAGAAAAGGAAACAATCTCTAATGTATCTACTGTGTCTGTGTCTTGGCCTCTAGGAATTGTTTTACTTCTCAAGATGTTCACTGTAAAGAGAACAAAATTTGATAAAAACATTTTCATAGTCAGTGAAACACAAAACTTGGCAAAGCTTTACTTAGGGGTTTAGTATACAGAAAATATAAACAGATAAACATAGTGTTGCTTACCATTTTATTCCATACATCTCTTGACCCATTTTCTGGTTTACATTTCATCTTCATGTTGGTCTACATCTTCATCATGCTGGTCTACATCTTCATCATGTTGGCCTTCATCTTCATGTTGTCTACCTTTTCATCATGTTGGTCTAAATAAGAATAAAAAAATTAATAAGAAAAACTTTTGCCTTGAAGAGGAACAAAAAATAAAATTCTTCTGTTGCTTTTCTTTTCACGTTAAACAAAACTATTCTGATGATGCAGCTTTCACTTTATGTTTTAACTTAGTATTTTATGAATAAACTTTTAAGAAAAAAAAATACACCCAAGACATCTAATACAGCAGCAAAGAATAACCACCCAAATAAAGTTTTAAAAATTTTAAGGTTAATTAAGTCGTTCAAGTCTAAGGAACTTATTGGAGATTTTCAATTATGCCAGAAAACAATAAATAACTAGCTATTTAGTGTATCTGGTGTACAGAATACAGAAAGCTTTAATATTTAGAGTGAAATTTCTGCTATTAAGTTTGTGCATTTCTAGCAAAATAAAATTTGCTTGCAGTGCAAACTCATTGGTTTTGTTGAGTTGGCAACAGCAATATTTCCTTCAAAATCTCCAGGTTTATTCTTTTTATATATATATTTTTTTATTTCACTTTTTTTATATTGTTTCAGCAAATCTCTTTATTGTTTGCTCTTCTTTTTCTATCCTTATCTATTGTATTTCTTTTAGAATGTACTTAAAAATAAAAAAGTAAGCTAAGAGCAGATTACTAAGTTTAAAATTTCTACCATATAAGATCCAAACAAATGAAAATTTAGTTTGATTATGAATTATCCGCAGGATTAGCACTATAGCAATGACAATATAGATACAAACAGGAGCAACATTCACACACAAAACATACAAACACACAGTCTTACACAGCCAGTGCTTAATGAACTAAGTTTCTTTGTGATGTGTAAAATGACCATGAAACACACTGACAGAAAGTGGGTAAGAGTTATAAAATCTTTCTGTTCTAGCCTTAATGAAGAGGAGGCGACCACTTTATCCAGATCTGATGTAATTGGTTTAGTGGCTGCAGATTGTCTTCAAGAATGCATAAATGAGATCAGATAATGTTTCAACATTACTTACATGTACACTGCACTTGCTTGATATTCTTGTCAAATGTTCGACATGTTTTGAATGTTCCTTGAGAGTTGAAGAGAATCTACTTCCTTGACCAAACGTCCAGCAGAATAAATGACATCAGGCAAGATATGAGCATCAAGATGACCACACAACAGTCCAGCGCACATACCGCATGACCAGGCAGCCATCCTTTCTTATGAGAAGACAAAGTCTTAGCGTAGTGATCTTTCTTGCATGAATTTGTTCTTGTAACTTGTTGCACAAAAGAATTGAGAACTGAAATGACCTCAGGAAAAAATTATGAAAATCTAGAAGAAAAAAAAAAGCAATGTGGAGGAAAGATTACAATTATAATACACATTTTGTTAATGTTTTATTTCATGTCAGTTCTCTACAATTATATGGAATTTGAAGAATTGAGTATGAATTAGATAATAATTTGCTTCTCCCATTTCAAGTTAGTTGTTAGTAACACCAGGTTAGAAGTTAGTAGCAACAAAATGATGTAGAAATAGACATGGCTTTATTTAATTTTGTCTTCTTGATGTTGAGGGTCGTTGACTTGTAGCACTAAACTGCTGGTAGACAACATAACTGCTGTAGGCGTAGTATATCTTAACTAATGAAACTTCAAATAAATTGAATAGCTTCCTTGTGAACAAAACTAAATATAAAATGTATAGCATAGACAAAATAACTTGTGATCAAATGAAATAAACTGTAGTAGACTTCAGTACTAAAATTTCATAACAAAATCTAACTCACTAAAATAACACAACCTTTCGGTTTCATGTTCTGGAGTCTTCTGTCTCAACTATGACAAAATGCCAAATATTTTGCATCTTAAGTAGATTCCTATTTCTCTACCTTGATAAAAAAAAACAATTGATACCTTTGAACCTCAGGAAGAAAAAATATGAAATATAAAGTTGTATAAAAAAAAGTCCAAGTTAACAAAACTTTATATATGGATTTAAATTGCAGATATTGACAAGAACCAAAAAAAAATGGAATCTAATTTTGTAGCTTGATATCTGTAAACAAAACAAAATTAACCTTCAGTAAAAAGAAGTGTGATTAAACATTAAGTATATACATGTTGTTAATGAAAACTGAAGAAAAAGAAGTGGTTCTGGGAGCAAGAAACAGGACCTCACCTTTTTAAAAATACTACAGATTTTATATGAATAACGGTAATTAAAACTAATAAATAAATAAATATACATAGAGATAGAGTTACAACATTTGATGTATCCTGAAAGTGATATGAAGCCTAATAGTTGCAGCCCCAAAAATTGATAGGACACCTGAGGTGCTCACACAAGTGACTGGACATGATGTGCCCCTACAGTTGGTAGGAGAGAAAATGTGCCTTACTAAATGATAGGACTAGAGCGAAGGAATGAGAGAGAAAGGAGGGAAGAGATAGAGAATAAGAGAGAGAATAAGACTTAGAGGGAAAATGAAAAGAGAGAGGGAAAGGAAAAGAGAGAGATTGGAGCCCCGCCACAAAGAGAATGTTTCGTCACCTTTAGCCAATATAATTGTGCCCCTAATGATACTCGCCCAGGGCCCCCGTGCAATGCTGAGACGCCATTAATTATTTGCTCTTGTAGTAATGCTATCTTCATTTTTTTTTTAAATAAAGTTTTGTAGAAACAAAGGGAGGATAGTAAAATCAAAGCATACCGAACGACGAGAGAGAGGAAAAGAGAGAGAGAGAGAAGCACAAAGAGAGAATAAGAGAAAGAAAAATTATAGAGATGTTGACATTAAGTGTATGTGTTGGTATATAGAGCTATTCTCCTTGGTAAGCAAGCTCCTATTGTGTGTGTTATGTGTTATTTAAGAGTTTGATGTACCCAACATCTAGTGTTTGCGTCGCATTTAGAAAATCTAATTGACCACCGGTGGACAATTGTTATGCTAACCCTGGAGCAAAGGGGGGCGGGGGGGGGGGGGGGGGGGGGGGGGTTGTATTCATCCGTCACTAAATAGCAGGGCCGGACTTAATAATTGTAGAGCCCTATGCGAAACGGATTTAACGGGGCCAAGTTTGGGTAGATACGGATAATAAGTGAAAATTAAGAGTTTGTATTAGAAAATAAATTTGTCTATGCATTGTATTCATTCTTTACTACGTACAGAATTTTACTTTACGAGCTTTGCGTGAAGCGAAGTCATACAGTACCTCAAAAATATTCTATTTCCTACATAGATCACTCTCAATAGCAAGAATTACCAAATGTTTCAATCTATCTACGAGAATTGTTGATCTCAAGTAATTCTTCATTAGTTTGAGGCACGAGAAGCTTCTTTCACTAAATTCCGGGTATTGCATAATGCTGTTTTTTTTTTCACGCGTAGGATTGGCGTTTTTCATATTGAATGACACTCCAAAATGATAATTTACGTCTATATATTTCAGGAGATTTGTATTAGTTTTCAAAAGATTTCCGGATATCTCCATGACTTTTTCGTATACTTTGCAATTTCAGGAGATTTCCAGGACCTCCTAGTAAATCGACAGGAGGCCGCGGGAAATCTGTTACAAGTTATCAAATGGTTTAATTTAATAATTTATACACCTAAAATTAGCAAGGGTCTTATAAAAGTGCGGGGCCCACTGCGGTCGCATAGGTTGCAGTGGCCAAAGGTCGGCCCTGCAAAATAGCGGCGTATGCTACGCCGCCGGTCGACTAGTAACAAATATAACAATTCTTCCTGTTTGTTCATGATACCAAAAAAAAAAAAAAGCTGAAACAAAAAAGGGGAAAAAAACTACAATCATGAGAATGTGTGCCAAAAAATGACTCCTGACTAAGAGTAATTATATAACATAGACATCACATGATTCATCAAAAACCCCTATGGTTGTCAGATGAGTTTTTGAAATTGCTAATTATGCAATTTGTGTACATGTTTAGTTACTAATGTAAATACTTTAGATTAAATAATATTATAAAATATTTATTATATATTATGTTGGAGAGTGTTGGTGATAAATATAATAGGTAAAAATGTTGATGTTGATGATCGGCACATAAGCCTTATTTCTTGTGAAGTAGTCGCCTGATTCATTGTTGTTGTTTTTTTAAGAACTCAAGGTAATACTCATTGTAAGAATTCTCCTGCAGAATAAGTATTAATAAGAGCTCAATTTTCTAAAAAAATTGATAGAGAAATTTTTGACAAACACACTCACAAAATTAGATCTTCCAAGTGGAATTGTTCATTTTTAATGAATATAAAAAGAGAGAACTATAGATATTTGGATATAATTACTATTATATTGATTATAAAATAAATACTTGTATTAGTTTATTAACATATAAAAAGCGAGACCTATTGTTATAGCGATAACAATGATTGGTCTTGTTTAAACCTCGAAGTAACGCACGTAATGCCCTTTAGCCCTCCCGCTCCACGCACTCCCACTAAAAGGAGAGGATTTGTCGCGGGTAGATGTTGAACTTGGTCATGAAAATGTGAAAATGACGTAATGAGTCTCAAGGCTACACACTGGAGTAAAGGGCAGGGAACAGCATTGTACCAAGGTGCTCAAATTAAAGTGGGAATGGGGAGGAAGGCTTTATGTGCGTTACTTATAGGAATTAAAATATGCTGATCATTCAGATGCAATGATTTGCTTGGCTGGATCTAGTGACATCTAGTTTTTTTTATGAGCGATTTCTTTGCAAGCTACCAGTAGAGTATGTAGACACTGGAAATTTTTTTCACATTTTGAAAGAATTCAAATTTTCATTTTCAAACCATTATTTGCAGACTCAACAATGAAAGCTTTGGCATGCTATCACCAATAAAAATAAAGATTTGTTTTAAAAGACATACAATCCTAACTAGTCATTTAACTTGTTTCTAATATAGAGTTATAGAGTCTGCTGAATTATATAATCTCCCTAGCTGTTGTAAGATAAGGTTATTTATTCTAGGTTCTTATGCTTGAAAACAAACAGATGTGTTGAAGAAGGGCACATGGGATAAAAAAGTTAATGCTTTTTTTCTGCATAAGCAAAGGCTTTTCTTTTGTAATCAAAGTAAGCCTTGAATATCCCTGATGTTATTCTTTGAATTCAGGCTTTCATAAGTAATGGAACATAGCTAAGATACTAGTGACTATAACTGTAGCTTTAGATCTTCCAACTTTCTGTAATTTTAGAATCCGGGCACATCAATTTGATTCTCTTTGTCATGCTAAGGGAGAGAGAGATTAACCACCATTTTCAGTCCATTAAAACATCTGCCCTACTCACTTTCATCTGCTGTATTATAATAGCTTACAAAAATCAAATCTAAATCTAGAGCAGTGGTCTTCAACCTTTCTTGGCCTACCGCCCCCCCCTTTTTTTTCTTTAAAAAAATCCGCCAGCGCCCCCCTCTAAGAAAAACACTTATAATAAAGGTTAAGAAGGCAAATTTGAAGAAAATGTCATTTTTAAATTAATTTTTATGCTGATGGGGGATGACCGTATGCCAAAGGTGATGTTCTATGTCGAGCTTAGAGTAGGACGGAGTTACAGAGGTGCCCCCCCGTAAGCGCTATTAAGATCCATTCAAGCGCCATTTCGCCCTCACTGGCTTAGAGGAAAATACATGGTAGCAGATGTCCTCTGAGAGAGACAGTTGAAGAGCTATCACACAAAAGCTACGGAAAAAATATTTGAGACTCAAAGAAAAGCCAGTATTGAAGACGGGCAAAAAGATGGAAAGAAAACCAAAATAGACCACCAGCAGACAATGGCTTTGTCTGCACAAAATTCTGGAAATATGCAGGTCTCAACTGGGTTTGCGTAGTTATGTGAAACACTGCACTCACCCAAAATTATCGGAATTGAAGGCAAAAACAGCCAATATTATTATTATACAAAAATGATGTCAAATAATTTGCAGTGATTACAACTAAAAGTTAGTCTCATTGTCATGACTTTCTTTCAAATCCTAAGAATAGCCCCTTTTTAAATATTTGGGCCTACTGTTTTTAGTTTAATTGTAAATTTAGTTTTATTTTTTAATAATAACATTATTATTGCTGAATTCACTACAAAAAGAAATTAAGCTAATGGGAAACTAGTGCCTCCTGCAGTCTGACATTATTAGAAATTTCAAGCTTTAAATTAGCTAAAGCAAGGCGAAAGTCTCCTCTACTAGCTACATGGACATCCAGTCTATTTCTTTGCTTATTCATTAAGTATGTTACGCACAAAATCTTGGTTAACCATGTATGTTGATGGAAAAGCTAAAATATAACTCCATTTTTGACCACAGTTTTGGAACTTTACTGAAACATTTAAATGCAGCCACATCTCTGTTGTGCCTCCAGGGGAGAAGCTAGGAATTTTCCATCATTTGAGGGCCAGGAGGGCTTGACCTCTTTGGGGGCCCCTGCATTTTGCGTAATATTTAATTTATTGAATAAAAAAAACACTCATTTGGGGCCACCCCTGAAGTGGGGGCCCGTGGGATTTTCAAATTGTTCCCCTTCCTCCCCCACCATAGCTACGCCACTGTGTGCCTTCTATGTCAACATTCCAGCGAACTTAAGTTTTAAATCTTAATCTCTTTTTTTATCATTTGTTTCACAAAACTGTTGAAAGATGAGATTATTTTTGGCAAGGGTTTGTATTTTATTTACAATTTTATAATTAGATTCAACTAGAAATGAAATTGCAGGCTAAACTTTTCTTGTGTATCATAACTTACTAGGTGAATCTTGTGAATAGCTCTGTTCTTAATTCTATATTACTATGAAGTCATTGTAGCGTTCAACCACAGATGGTTTCCTATTTGTGGTCATAAGCTACATAACTAGACAATTTTGAAATAATATTTCATCACTAACAGAAAAAAAAGTATCTTTGTGTAACATATGTTTTTAAAAAAAAAATCAATTTTCAAACATTTTTCTAAGAGGCCACCAAAACATATCCAGTTTTGCCATTATATGTTTTTAATATTGTTTTAATAGTAGATCTTTATAATTGTTCATGAATATTCTTCTAAAAAGTATTTTTGATATTGCTATATGTTCGTTAAACCAACTTGGTTTAATATCCTCATCTGAAAATGCCGTCATTCAAAGTAGAACATTCTTTTATCTAGTGGCAATTCACTAAAACTCTTAGCAATATCCCACTACATACAAGTGAGTTTTAGTAACAACACTTTATCATTGTTTTTTTGTTTAAAAAATAGGTTAAATTATTCTAATCGAATGTTAGCTTCAAAGTTTTTTTCAATTAACATAATTTTCATTATATTACGTATTAGTATATCAACATATCTAGATGAAATAAAGTTATAATTTAAAAGGAGTATTACCTACTTTGTTTATCAAATCTTAAATGTTTATGTGCGCAAGATCTAAGGACACTAGATACCCTCCAATTACAGCAAAAGAGTAAACATTTAAGAATAGAAAATGGGATTCCCTAACTCAATTTCTAACGCTCTTTCTGTTCTTAAATTAGAAGCATGCATGCTAACTATAATTTGTCTATAATCTGTATTTAGTTTGCCAGCTTAAATTTTAAAGAATTTAAAAATTTGTTTGGTTTCAGTGCACTTTCAGTTTCTTCTTTCCTCCTTATGCCCAGCGCCCCCATACTGATCCATTTTGTGCCCAGCGCCCTCCTACCGCCCCTTTGTAGGTACTTCGATAAACTGACCTAGATCCATTTTTTTTCTCCCAAAAAATGGCTAAAAAGTGTGTCAGCACAATTTACCCTTTTTTTAAGGGTGGTCATTTCCATAAAAGTTTTAGCAAATTGTATTTGATTTCAGGACTAATTGTGATTACTTTTTGTAAACATAAGATAACAGAGCTCATTTTTATTTGCTTTTGAAGCCAATCTGTTACATTTTTCTTAAAAGTTTAAGTGAAAGTTGACATTTTTACAACTTTTTTCCTATAAAAGTTACAACAATGCTGTTTGCTACAATAATTTATATTATGAAATGTATATATTTCAAATTTCATTAAATTCTCTTGGCGCACTTTAAAGATATTTGATATTAAAATTAACAAAGACAAAGAAGGGTAAAATTTTATTTTTTAAATAAAATAAAAGTGTTTATAGTTACAACAATCTCACTAATTCTATTAAATTTAGCATGTTAATATATATCTGTGTGCTAAGTTTGAACTTTGTAGCTTGGCGCACTCTTTAGATATTAATTTTCAAAGTTGATGGTTAAAATCTATTTTTAGTAACAACCAACACTGATTTACTGGAAATGGTCAATTTCTATCTATCACGTCCTATTTTTAGAAGCACACATCGGAATTTTTCATTTAGATTAACTTCTGTAATGTTTAAATGCTAGATTATGGTGAGGGAATCTGTCTTTATTATAATGACTTTGTAATGTGCAAATTTTAAAGTAAAAATAAATATTTTAAAATAATAATATTAAATATTAATTTTTTTTTCATATTTTTAGCTCTGCGAACTATTTTTTTTTCCATGTTTTTTTTATTCTATTAGTATACATGTAAATTAATAGTTAATAAATGAGTACATTATATTTTTAAAATGATGAGCTATTACTGCACAAAAATTTAAGTAAAAAATCTTGTAATAACTTCTAAATAAACCGCAAGGTTTCTTTTTTTATTTTATTGTCTGATGCAAGAAATTTTTCATTTACAATTTAATTTTTAAAGCATTTAAACTCAGGCATTTTAAAATCATTAATTGGCAGTGCTTTACAAAAAGGTTTAAACTGAAGTTTATTAAACTTGTAGTCATTAAATTTTAGCAAATATTTTTCTGCGCAGTGCTATTTTCTTTTATAATTTATAAAAATCATCTATCTGATGCATATAAATAGCTATTTAAATACAGTAGTATTATAATTAAACAAAATAAAACACACTACAGATCTCTGATTTGTTTTATTTGTGATTTTTGGGCTCATATGATGACAAAATCACATATATTTGTATTTTTTGTCGGATGCTTTTTTTCTAAATATTAATTCCCTTTTTTTCAAAGATTTGATTGCTTGGTCTTATTTTTTAAATTGGTCTTAACAGAATACAGGTTAATGACAAAGAGTGTGAAGTTTCAACCCCATATCTTTAAGACTTTTATAATACAGTTAATTAAAGTTCAACTGTCAGTTGTTTCGGTCACAGATTTTTTTTTGCTTTACAAAAGCTAAAGAAGGCTAATTTTTGGCCACCAAAAATGTAATAACTTCCCTCACAATTAACTCAGCAATATAAAATTGGTATCATTGGAAAGCATTTCTCAAGCTCTATCTAACCACATAGGTTCCATTGCAATGTGATCATTTGAATGTTTTATCGAAGTACCTACCCTTTGGCTCCTAGCACCCCCCAAAATCTCTAAAATGCCCCCCCAGGGAGCGATACGCGATAGCGTCCCCATTGAAGACCACTTAACTAGATTCTAAAGTCTTGGGGCAGATTCATTAATGGGTTGTTGGTTTTAATGTGCATCTAGGCTATTTAAAGTATTTTAATAATTCTACGCTGTCTACGTAATTGTAAGCTACTGCCCTGAATGTGAAATACTAGAATCTAGAATTCTAGATATCTAGACCAGTCACTAGACCTATAGACTATTATAGAGTATATTTGCCCAATTTTTATAGCTACAAGGTACCTAGTCAGTTAAATTTAGGTTGATAAAAATACTAATAGTCTAATAGTACTTACTTGTCCTAGATCTACTTATACTGACTTATACCTATTATTATGACCTATAGTAAGTAATACTAAAAAGTAAAACTAAAAGTAATAGAACTAGATTCTAGATACTAGTTTATATACTTTGTGAGGTTGGATCTATCTACTCCTAACTCCTAGTCTAGTCTAGAGTTTACTAGACATTGGTAGACCTAGATCTAGAGATCTAGAACTCGCCACTCTAGTCTAGATCTATCATATATAATATAATAAAGAATAATAATCAACTAGAGTAGATCTACTAGATGTATCTATTATTAGACAATATAGTCATTATTATAGATCTAGATCTAGATAGAGTTACTAAGAGTATTATTATTTTTTATAGAGACAATAGATATTAGAGTCAGAGACTATGAATATGATATTAGAGTCATTAGAGACATTATTAGAGTATGATTTTATCATCTAGATCTAGATTTTTTAGATTCTATACACTAATACAGTAATACACTAATTAATTAAACTAATACCAAATTAATTAAGTCTAGTACATACCATTAGATAACAAGTATAGGAATAAGCTGACACATTGAAAGGTAGTTTGCTTTGTTCCCTAGGTACCTGTTACCTAGGTGTTATAATAAATGAAAAACTGTCATGGAATCCACATATTGATAAAACTATAAAAAAAAATCAAACAAAGCATTAGGGTTTATTAAAAGAAATTTCTATAAATCAAATAAGAACATAAAACTAAAATGTTATTTATCCTTGGTTAGGCCAATAATAGAATATGCATCCACCGTTTGGGACCCCTCAACTCAAGAAAACAAAGAAACTGGAACAAACACAAAATAGAGCAGTGAGATTCATAACAAATGAATATTCACATTTGAATAGAGTAACACCATTAGTAAAATCACTAAATTTAGAAAGCCTTCAGGACAGAAGACTCAAAAGTAAAGTTGCAATTATACATAAAACACTGAACCATAATCTTCAAATACAAAAACAAAATTTAATAAAATACTCTGAAAGACACAAAAATAAAGGCACATTCCTTGTCCCATATGCTAGGACAAATTTGTACAAATACTCCTTTTCCCCCATGGAATGGGTTGCCTGAGCTAGCCAGAAAAACCAGTGACTTGGCAGAATTTAAGTCATTGGTTAATATGCATGACTAAATGCATGACGCGTAGGACGTAATCATCTTCCTTTTTGAAGTCACGTCTGTATTATATAACATTATATAAGATAAGCATCAGGAAGATCGAAGTAGTTTAAATCTTCGCGCATTAGCCGAGCCATGACCAGCGCATCAAAAAAAAAAAAAAGTCCATTCCCAGGCATGGACGCACTGATCTATATAGTTCTATAGGATTGAAACAACTTTTTTTGTTTTTGTTCTTTCTTTCTTTATTTATTTCTTTATTTTTTTTTTTTTTTGTATTAATTTATTGTATTATTATTTTATTTTTTTTTTGCTTTCGCTGGGGGGAATGCGTTTTTTCATATGATAAACCGTACTCGCATATTTCCGTGTCCATTTGCGTACAAAATACGCAAGATACTTGTAGGCAACTCTGTGAAAATATATTTTTTGTGTCAATTTTGTACACCAAAAATTAGGTGATGCTTTCATTATCTGCTGGTGTGTGAGTATTTTAAATTACACAGACTAAGATTTGTAAAAAAAAAAATCTAATTCTTAATCAGTAAAAAACAAAATACAAAAGAAAACTTCGGTGTATTCATAAAGTTGTTTCTGCCTTTTTTCAGAAGCTAAATCCTACTATAGAATTTTATAGGGCCTATTGTTATTTTAATATATAACTATTAAATTTTTGACATCATTATTATCATATTGTGTGTTGATATGTCTATCGCCTAGATTGTAATTTGGTTCTAGATGACAATTTCACTGTTTGTGAATCGTTGAAATTCGGAGGGGAGGGGGGGGGGAGTTTCATTACTAGTAGAGGAGGAAAAGAAACTAATTATTCAAACAATGTAAACTTATCGCGATTACCCAATAAATGTAAACAGCTGTTTATGGGACGGTAGGAGCAGGAGGTGAAAATACACAGTAATTCGGTGACGGGTGCAGATTTCGCCAAGCTATGGTAGGCCATTTAAAACAGAAAACTATACTAAAAAGAACTAGAATCTATTCGAATTCTAAGATAATACAGGGTGAGTAGAGGAAGGGGGTAGGGTGGACCCACATAATAAATATGTAAGACTCTCAAACTTTCAACGAAAAAGTCAGGAAATACAAGTAAATAATGTTTTAATCCATGTCTCTGTGGGATAAACTTTTATCGGCACCAAAGGAAATAAATGCACCGTTCTAACATGATTCCAAAGCAGAAAGAGCCCAGCGACATAGAGCGGCACCTTCGGGTCACGGAGGTCACGCATAGAGGGGCCCACGCCTTAAGGCAGTGGTTCCCAAACATTTTTGTTTCGTAGACCCCTTGCCTTGTTTTCTGTTTTTCTGTAGACCCCCTTTTTAACTTGCAAATTTTTTTTTCAAATTCATCAACATTTTTTTTACAACTAATTTCTATCTGTAGTGAGTTAAAAAGTGAAAAAATAATTAAAAGCTACATACTAAGTTCTAGAGATTTATCTTTTTTATTGATAAAATTCAAACTGAAACCAATTAAAATAAAAATTAATATGTACTGCTGGAATCACCAAACAAACTGGAAATGTCTTTTTGCAGGTTTATCATCCGTTGCTACAGATGATATGTTTCAAATAGGAATTTGTTGTTCTATGAAGTAGTGCTTCAAACATTAAATATCAATTAATTAATAAAGTTTTCGCAAAGAACAGTTTCTGATATATTTCTTGATCTTTCAAGTGTGGCTCAAATATTGAGTCCGCAAACATCACTACCAGGAGAAGGGGCGAAGCCAGTAAGCGTCGAGCATGAAGGGCTCATTAGTTTTGGCTTGCTAACCACCTAACAGAAGTAAAACTGAATTCAAAACTCTCCTGCCTTGCAGCTATATTCAAACATGGGAAAGGTTTTGTGAGTCAATCCTGTCAACACAAGGTTGTGTACCTTCTCCTGTACTATACACTCTTTACACTAATGACATAAGAAGCATCTATGACTCAGTTAAACTCATTAAATTTGCTGATGATACTGTTATAGTCGGTCTTATTTCAGGAGACGAAACTCAGTATCGAAGCTCGATAGAAGAGTTTACAAACTATTGCACCGACAACTTTCTAGAACTGAATGTAACAAAAACTAAAGAACTTATAATAGATTTTAGAAAGAAAAAACATACTATACGTGAACTGCAAATAAACACTACATCTATAGAACAAGTAAAGGCATATAAATATCTAGGTGTTATCATCAACAACAAGCTTTCATGGGAAGACCACCTTGGAACTCTGACAAAGAAGGCAGCCCAGCGACTCTTTTTTCTATACAAACTCAATAGCTTTAAGCTAAGCAAGAAGATCCTTGAGACATTTTACCGCGCGACTATGCAGAGTCTGCTAACATACGGAATAACTTGTTGGCAAGGCAACGCCTCATCTAAACTGTTGCGACGTCTACAAAAAATCATTAAAAAAGCATCTAAAATTACACTTACAACATTGCCACATTTAAAGGAGCTTTTTGAACAAAAGTGCCTAAGAAAAATCGAAAAAATCTTGGAAGACAACGGCCACCCGCTCCATCAGAACTACGACAGGTCGTCGCGAAGTGGGCGACTGCTGTCAATCAAAACAAGAACAGAGCGGTACAAAAACTCGTTCGTACCTCACTCGGTCAGACTCTATCACCGCCACTCATTGATCAGGGAACATGAAATGCACCAAGATACCTGTGTGTAGTCGCTGAATGAACTCTTTATGTTGTCTGTTGTATTTGTGTGTATTTTTCTGTTGTGTTGTCTTTATATGAGAAAAGAGTCCTTGTAATCACAACAAATTTCCGTAAGGATCAATAAAGCAGTCTTAGTCTTAGTCTTATTCTTAGTAAAAATAGGGAGCCGCCGACCCTAATACAGTTTGCAACACACATCACTACACCCTGTCATAGCCTGTGACACCGCTGAAAAAAACTGTATATATGTCGTTTGCAAAGAATTACATAATCAGCGTTTAATGTTATAACTCATGCCACCGACGTGTCCTTGAACTGGAGTGTTGCTTAAAACAGTTCTTTTAATAGAAAATGTAGGTTTGTGTGAAACAATTTTTACAACTACAACGGCTGGTAATATCAATATTTTACCTTTAGTGTTTTACTTACATAAAAAGTAAAGTTCCCCTTTCAGACCTTTGGATAATGTTAAGATAATCTTGTTTCTTTGGCCAACGTTTAACGATAGCAGTGTGTCATTTGGGCAGCACAACGACCAAACGCCTTTACTTTTCCCAACTTAAGTCAGGTACCCATTTGAGTTGGGTGGACCCAGGAGGGCCCTAAAAATCATGAAATTAAAAATTCACCGATATTCGAATCCAGCTAGGAGCCCAGGTTCGGAAGCCAAGCGCCTATTTTGCTATGAGTAAACAGATATTTTAAGACACCCACAAACCATCATTTTCTCTATATAACGTCGAAGAAATATTTTGTGGGTCTACTCTGAACTTTATCTGAAACTGTTCGAAAGTTTTTCTAATTTTGTTATCAGGATGACGTTGTCTCAGATGATCCTTCAGCGAACTTAGTTTTATATCGTCATAAAAAAAGGCAATTGGCAACCGCTTGTTTGGTAAGGAAGCAATGAACAATGTCAAGTAATCAGCCGCTATACAGTTGACATTTCTTTTTGTTAAACATTACTTACATGTAGACTAAATTAAGTTGTTTAAATAAATATTGAAATTATATACAACAATTTTTCGTTTGAATAGCAAGATAAATATTTAAAGGATGAACTAAGGGGCACATGATATCTCTAAGTGTATGGAAGAAGTACATTCATGGGATGCCAACTTTGAAGTCACGACGTGCTTAAATAAAATCTATTATCGTGGGACCCACGAGGGCATCTCATACACCCCCAATTTGTTTTTTCACTATCATAGACCCATTGGAAGTCTTCGTAGACCCCTGGGGGTCTATATAGACCACTTTGGGAATCACTGCCTTAAGGGAGAATACTTTCTCCCCGTCAGGACATCGTACATGTTACATCGTACGTGTCCATGTTGAATAAAAGACTAAAAAGAGTTTTTAAAAAAATGTATTAACATTGCAAATGAAAAAAAAAAAGTAGATTTAAAAAAAAAGTATTGATAACAATAAGGAGTTTATAAAATCTAGTAAATAAAATGAAAAATGCATTTGCAAAATGTTATTTCTCGATTTTTTCTATTACATTTTCTTAACATTAAATATGAAACTTGTTTTCGAGTCTGAATATTAATTAGGAGTGCAGTATTTCCCGTGGATATTAAGTCCCAGCCGTGAACTACACATTTTGCCACATCCAGCGCAGGCATAAAAATTGTCTACTGGTGGTCGATTTAGATTTTCTTTTCGTCGTCTACGTCTGTCCTCGGCAGCGAATTTTCTTTTGGTTTCAAATTATGTATCCCACGGCCTTTGTATGTGATCTCCATCTGTCTCGTTCCGAAGCCGCCTGCAGCCATGTGCTCTCTTCTATGTCAGTTAAAGTAATTTGGTGCCTAAGCAAGTCTTTAAAGCGTTTCTGTGGGACATCTCTGTTACGCTGACCACTTTTAGCTCAACAAAAAAGACTGCCTTTGGCATACTGTCGTCCCCATAAGCAGCGGTTCTGAACCTTTTATTCTCGGCGTCCCCTTTTTACAACCCCCCCCCCCCCCCACTCTGCCGCGACCCCCCCCCTCCCACACACACACATACAGCAATAGAAGAATAGACAATAACAATCAATATTTTTGATGGTCTTAGGCGACCCCTGGCAAATCGTCAATCGACCCCTAAAGGGGTCGCGACCCACAGGTTGAAAACCCCTGCCCATAAGGGAGACGAACTCTGCCAAACATAATTGTCGGACTATAAAAAGTCCATCTATACTGTCCATACCAACGTCCGCAAGAATATCGCTGTTTGTAGTGCGACCCTGCCAACATATGTCCATGATGAACTGCAAACATCTTTGGTGAAAGCGTTCAAGAAGTCTTATTTCCTCTCTGTTTAGTACTGATGTATAGTACCCATGTCTCAGATCCATATAGAAAGGTTGAGAGAACGAAAGCTTGGTAGAAACTGATTTTTGTAGGCAGGCGGAGTGTTTTATTTCCCTACACTCTCGCTTGGTGACGTATAAAAACGATACGCCATTTGATGCTTCCCAGATAAGTGGTCTACCACGGAAAAATACTTCCCAGATAACTGGTCTCTACCACAGAAAGATACTTCCCAGATAACTGGTCTCTACCACAGAAAGATACTTCCCAGATAAGTGGTCGACCACGGAAAAATACTTCCCAGATAACTGGTCTCTACCACAGAAAGATACTTCCCAGATAACTGGTCTCTACCACAGAAAGATACTTCCCATATAAGTGGTCGACCACGGAAAAATACTTCCCAGATAACTGGTCTCTACCACAGAAAGATACTTCCCAGATAACTGGTCTCTACCACAGAAAGATACTTCCCAGATAACTGGTCTACCACGGAAAGATACTTCCCAGATAACTGGTCTCTACCACAGAAAGATACTTCCCAGATAAGTGGTCTACCACGGAAAGATACTTCCCAGATAACTGGTCTACCACGTAAAAAGGCTGTGATTCACAGTGATCTTTGGGAATGAGTAGATTTTATTGCGTGACCTCTGAAACATGACTTCTGTTTTTCCGAGGTTTACAATAAAATGAACAGAGGCAGCGGCGTACGCAAGTCGTTGACCGCAAGCTGGAAATCATGTTCAGTGTGAGCAAATAGGGCGCAACGTTCAAATGTCATTTTTTTTTTTTTTTTTTTTTTTTGTAAAATGTTTGTAAAATGTTTTACATGTTTCGGATGTTCCTTCAGAGTTGAAGATAGTTTACTTCCTAGTCCAAACCTCCCGCAGGACGACGTGGGATTGGAGCGGGCAGGGTTTGAACCCGGGACCATCGATAAATCCGAACGACAGTCCAGCGTGCAAACCGCACGACCAGGCAGCCATCCTAAGAAGTTTTCACTTGCGCTCCATTGTCATTTTTTTTTCTTTCTGAATATTTGAATTTCATTTCTTTCATATTTTTCCTGTCCATTTCAGATGTTGTACCTGTTACTTCAGTTGTGTACGATAAAAAAATAAGTTGTTACTTTAGTTGTTACTACAGTTGTTACTACAGTTGTTACTACAGTTGTTACTACAGTTGTTACTACAGTTGTTACTTCAATTAGTTTCGTTTATGTTACTTGTTTTTTTTAATAATTAATGAATGTTGTGTTTGATGATATACTGATACACAATTCTAAGTTGATTAAAATGTAATCGTCTCAAATTCAATTCAAAGAAATATAATAAAACTCGATGAAATAAATCTTAATAATAAACACAGAGATAGAAACTGTAATAATAATCGCAGCAAGTGATTTCACCCTAGGCAAAAGATAGGAAAGAATTGATAAAGACCGTTGGTCAACAAATCACATGTGGTTCCCCAGTGGTTCAAAAGACTTCGGGATAGGTGAATGTGATAAGTCAGTGATGCCCCAAATACTGCCCGCGGGACAGATTGGCACGCCGCGTGGTTCCATCCGCCCGCCGAAATGCCGGCACAAATAGTTTAAATCACCCTTCAAAAAAAAAAGTTTTCAAATGTAACTTTTGGGGCGTCAATTTTTCTCTGACGAATTTTTAACGTTTACCATTTGTACGTTCCTGAAATGGGACTCTGATTGTAGAATCTACCAAAAAAAGTGAACGGGTCTTGCCTTTTTTTTAGTGGAACATGATAACAAAGCAGTACCTGGTATATTTGATTTGTAAAGAAAGTGTGGCTGTTTTAAAAACAAACGATGTATAAAGGGCATTACATTGAGCCGCGTATAAAAGATTGTTAAACTACGCCTTGAGATTAGAGGATTGATGGGAATATTCTCCTAAAAGAGACACGATAATGGGTCGGTGGTAAAGCTAGCTACAATGTTGCTCACATTATAAGTAGAGAAATGAAGCCTTTTTCGGAAGCTTAAAAGACGGTTAACTTCAAATACTCCATTAATTAAAGAACTAAATCCACAAGTTGCTATTTTAATCAAATAGTTTCAGGTCAATTTCATTTCATTTTTGTACCTTTTCAAGTGGCCCGGACACGAGTGTCGGAAATTAAAATGACCAGCAGGTCGAATTGGGTAGGCTGGACATCACTGTGATAAGTCATGATCATCTTTTCTTTGCGTTCCTCGTGGAACAAAGGGCCTCGAATGTGATAAGTAGACTTAATGCAATAAAGAGATAACACAGTGAGGACTTAAAGTACGAACTGATCAACACTGACCAACAATGAACAGTAAACCCCAATATCTTGCTCTGTCCTTCTTATAAACTGAAAAAAAGAAAACTTTTCAAAAACTGAAATAATTCTTGACCTTATTTCTTTGAATTCTCTTTTTAATATTCCTTTCTGCTGGTCAATAAATTTGTTTTCACTACAAGTGGTCAAGGTCTCAACAAGTTTTTTTTTCTGACCTACTTTGTTGACTGGACTGAATGTGCAATGGAGCGTAATCGTCAGAATTGTCATTGTGTCTTCTAAACAGAGAGAAATAGAGAACGACGGTCAACAGATCTTGTGTGGTGCCCCAAATCTCAAAATAAACCATTAAACAGTCCTAACTAGATCTATAGATCATCTCAATATATCAAGCCAGATAGCCCGTTGTTTATCCTTTTTGTTATTTCTAATGAAATGTACTTTTAGGTGTCTTCATTTTGATTATTTTGAGTATGTTTTTTTTATACTGTTATTATGTGTAATGACTGCCTTTGTAGTACTTGTGCTTTGTGGCAAAACAAATAAAATTGTTCAGTTAGTCCAACAGACTAAGGCGACGGCTCACAACTTAATGAATCTTATCAAACTGCAGATTTTTTTTTTCAATCTTGCAATCTAGCTGAACTGGGTGGTGAGGTCATATTTTTATTTATATTTTAAGTCGCTGCTGCCCAAGAGAGCAGTTTCACACTTATGTCTTGGTGGATACCAGGGCGTTTAGTCTAATGGTGGATACCATGGCGTTTAGTCTAATGGTGGATACCAGGGCGTTTAGTCTAATGGTGGATACCAGGGCGTTTAGTCTATTTGAATTTTTTTTTTGGTCCACAAATGTTTTGTATGTAAAATGTTTTATGTCTATGCTTGTTAAATAAGGGGAGTAGACTCTCACTTACATATTAGTCTTCAAACGATGGAGATTAGTAGACAAGGTAAATAATCCACAAATTAACCTTTGCATCACTACAAGTGTATTAATTCTTTATTAGAATATATCTTACAAGAATAAATAATCAATTTAATTGAACAATTTAATAATGCACTAGATGTAACCGAAAAGGCTAAATTAAAAGAAGTAACAACAAGTAATCTATTTCTAGATCTATATCTTGCCATTTAACCTATTACAACTTATCTAATAGTTTCTACCTTGACTGGGCTTGAGACTTGAGATCTAGACTAGGCTATTTTACTAATTTTAGTGACTTTATTTACTAAATTTTAGTAATTTACTTATTTAGTCTAGTAGAATCTAGATTTAGCCTTTTAGGTTACATCTAGTGCTCTAAATCTAGAAAAAGAAAATTAGTCTAGTAGAGGTTATAGTTCATTAAAATTTATATCTAGAAAGTGAAAACGTGTACCATATTTATTTTTCAGATCGCAGATAGCTGAAAAAAGGTGTTATATTAAGATCGCAGATAGCTGAAAAAAGGTGTTATATTAATTCAATATTTTCCTACACGAAGCCCAAAGTTAAAAGAGCCAAGACATCCTACATTCCTACAGTTTTAGGTATTGAAATTCTGTCTTGAACCTTTTTTATATACATTCTTTATTATTGTTTTATTATAATACATATAGACTAGTTAGTAAAATATTATATATGACTGAACAAGTCTCTTTACCAAACAACAAATATGAATGGTTTCAAAGCAGTGGTTCTCTCCACACTTTTTTATGGCTCTGAGCAGGGCCGGCCTTAGGCATAGGCATACTAGGCATATGTTTACTTATATATTTTTTTTAGATTTACTAGTATAGATACATAAATAATCTTTTTTTTTTCAGCGCATCAGTCGCAGAACCACAAAGAGAAGTAGGACCATTCTCATGTGATAGGTGCAAACAGAGATAAGCACAGAAGACATAGATGCACTCTTTTTAAAGATTAAAAAACTACAGGACAATATTAGTGAAGTTGAGTTATTGTTAAAAGATCATGTATTTCCTTTTGCAAATTTGAAACTGCAACTGTAAAATAGAATATGTTATAATACCTTTTGATTTTTTTCAGAAGAAGCACTTGAATCCAAGACAAAAGTTGCTAGTCTCTCAAAGATAAATAAATTTTTTAAATTTTTGCTTAGATTGAGACATTGACAATTAGAATTTTGTCGGCCATGTTTGTATAGCATTTTCAATAAATTGGTAACCATTCTTTATGACAAAGCTAATTAAGTCAACATTTGTCCGTCCCGAGAACAAATTAAAGCCACCTGCTTTTCAAAAAAAAAATTCAGACTTGCAGAGTTATCATTGATAAAACTGAATTTTATATCCACAAACCCATAAATCCAACATCACAGCAAACAAGTTTTAGCAAAAAACCACAATACCTTCAAGTCTTTGATAGGAATAGCTCCTAATGGAGCAATCTCTTTTATTTCTGACCTTTGGATGGGTAGCATGTCTGATAAAGAAATAACATTACAAAGTGGCATTTCAGATATGTTAGAGGAAGAAGATACTGTTTTAGCTGACAGGGGATTTACAGTTTTGGAACCAGAATTCCATAAGCGTAAATTATTTCTTTTTACACCTTTCTTTTTAAAGGATAAAATTCAATTCCCTACTGATGAAAGAAGTGTGAACAAAAAAGTATCCTCACACCGTTGTCATGTTGAGCAAGCAAAAGGTCAAATAAAAGTTTTTTAAATACTAGACAACACTCTTCCATGCTCAATGAAAAATTGAGCTGAAATATATTTTGTTTGTGCATTTCTGTGCAATTTTAAAAAAATCCTCTGATATGTTCAAGTAATTTATCTTTGTGATTTGAAGACAAATGAACATCAATTATAATGTTATCTACTAATTAAAGAACAGTTATATATATGTAAATAAATATAAATTTATTAAAAAAGAATTTATAGCAATGTGTAATTTTTTTTTGTCTGCCTTTGTATGTTTCATTGAACTTTTTTCAAATTTAATGTGTAAAACATGTGACAAAGATTGATATCAGATACTAGTATGATGAAAAAAAAACAACAGTTTACATCTACTCTTTCTTGTCTGACATTTTCACAAGCATTGGTAGATATATTGAAAAATAAAAATCTGACAATTTGAGAAAATTATTCTCCTAGAATTCTAAATGAATAGGTGTAGGTTCTAGGAAAAGAGGTTCACAGAAGTCAAAAACTAAACAAAACAAACATTTTGTAAGATTTGAACAAAAAAGTTGACACTGAATCTGGTAATAGTATTTATGGGTTAGTTTTAACCTACATTTTTTTCATTTTTGTATGAATTCTAGACAAAAACCTTTTTGCTCTTGGCATAACTGCTGAAGTTCCAGTTGTTTTGGGTCATGATTGAATAAAATTCCATCAGGCGAAGCTGCCAGGAATGGATACAGGGGGTGAACGGTTAGCCCAGCGTTTCTAAAAATATGCTTGGGGAATTTTTCCCTTAATAAGTTTTTAATCATTGGTTTTAGTAGTGGTTGCTATCATCATGGCGGCTGTTTGTAAATACGCCAACCCAAACATGATAGATCTATAACCTATCTTGATTCATTAGGCGTTAGGGTTTATATTAATATTATGATCTATCCTGTGCTTTGCATCTTTATGCCTGGACTCAGTATGTAGATCTGCCTCTACATCATCAAGCCACTGTGATCGTGGTCTGCCTTTGGGGCACCTGCCTTTTGATTTTAGTGAATGAACAATCTTTGCTCCTCTATTCTCTGACATTGTTTTGAGAAAAACATTGCTAACAAAGTTAAAAAATCAGCCACGTCTTCATGATTTTAACATTTTACTATCACCAAAAAGTTATAAAACACTGATCACAAAAACAAATAGACACAAAAACTCTTCTATTCCTCTGGCAATTCAATAGTTGAACAAACAGTAACTTACTGTTGTACATTTCACTTGTAATGTTTAAAAAAAACTGGGGGATGAATTTATATTTTGTGGGATAGCATACAAATTGTTTGCACTAATTATGCATTTTAAAATTATTTTTTTTTAGTAATGCACAATTTTAAAATGAATTTCCTCAAGGATAATAAAGATTATTATCATTACTACTATTATTATTATTAAATTTTTCTGAGGATTTTTCTTCCCCCCCCTTGCACAATCTTCATTCTTTAAACAGAAATATATAAAGTCATTGCCCATCTGTGGTAATGAAAAGAGTTATATTTTTTTAGGATAAAAACCTTTGAAAGAATTAATTTAGCTCTAGATCTATCAATAACATTTACATTTTCTCAGTCTACTTTTTTTTGTATGTAACAAATGAAGAAAACAACAAACAATAATATGTAAAAATAAAATTTTATTGGACAAAATGTATAAACTTTTATATTTTATGTAATATTGAATATGGTTATTATATGAAAAAATTATTTTGTCTGACTAAAAAATTGAAATGAAAATCACTTGTTTTAATTCTTCACGACCTTTATGGCTATATTTGCTGCGAAAAGAGTTCACCTTATTCTTTGACAACCTGTTACTGTTAGCAGATATTTATTGAGTAAAAATTAATTTAAAACTGATAGCCTTTCTTTGTCAGCCAACTAACCAACCACTCATTCACTGTCACCCTTTATCATTAATTTGTAAAAATAAACACCAATACATTTCTGAAGTGGGCATGGATTTTTAGAAGTAATGTAAAGGTACCACTTTGGAATCTGTGGTTTCAGATGATGTAAAGCACATCTCTTTCTATGGCCAGTGGTTAACCTGGGTGTTTTGTAGCCAGCACAACAAAGAATCAGCTTTACCTCCTAATGTATGCCAGGTACCCATTCTAGCTGGGTGGCCTTATGGCATCCTAAATGTCCTGTGGTTCAAAATTCCAGAAATCAAAATTGAGACTTTTTGGTTTGGAGGCCAAGCGCTTTACCTTTCAGCCATCAGGGCCCCACATGGATCTTTAAACAATGCTAATTATTAAACTTTGTTTTATCTTAGACATTGAAAAACACATTCTAGAAACTTTAGTGTATAGACATCAACTCATTCTATCAGAAATAAACTTAAGTTTTATGTTACAAAGAGTTTTCTATATAATATAATATGTCAATCTCTATTGAAAGTGATTTCAAGTTAGACCACTCCTTGAACTACCTCACTGATATTTGTTGTTGTCTCCCCTTGTTCCTCCTCTCTTCCCCCAGCCAAGCAGTCACTTAGTACACCCAAACATAACACTCTCTCTAATGTTATATTTATAGACTTTTTTTTCTCATTTCTATCCAAGGTGTAGTGTTATCAAAATGGGAAAAAAAAACATTGAGTGTAAAGCCAGGGTCAAAGTCTAGTCTGATATCAAAGTTCATGCTAGGTGTGTGAAACTGTGAACTGTTACTGCATGACCTTCTCATGTAAGTATGACCACTGACTAAAGAGATAAGCTAGTTAGTTTCTTTTTTTAGCTTGCAATATTTTCTTTATAATTAGTGTCTTCTAGCTTGAAAAAGTCTTATGTTGAGACTGTTGAGTTGACACAGGACTTTATCACTTCATAGCTATAGATTTGGTAGAGGAACATAGTGAAGTTTTAGTATCTGAAGGAGTACTGATAAGACACAT
Organism: Biomphalaria pfeifferi; assembly: GCA_030265305.1. NCBI lineage: Eukaryota > Metazoa > Mollusca > Gastropoda > Planorbidae > Biomphalaria > Biomphalaria pfeifferi. Next base: position 213,252 of record JASAOG010000019.1, read on the forward strand.
TTCATTGTTGATCACAAAGATTTATTGCAGTAAAAATTGACAAAAGTGAGCTGACAGTTCAAATTAATCTTTCTAGATTGTTTTATATTTGTGTATTAAGTTCTACTGGTAAATAAAAAAAAATGAATCTAAAATTCTGGCACAATACTAAATGGAGTAGTGAACGTTTAAAGATCGTCTCAGACATAGAAGGTCTGGTCCATCCATCAAAGATTGTCTCAGGTATTGAAGGACTGGTCCGTGCTGGAATTAACAAATCTTTTGACCAGCTAAATAACTTGGTAGAGAACATTGCTGTTTGTCTAGAAAAGGTGCAGTATCTACTGTTGATATTTTATTACAATGGTGTACTTAACATCAGACTTAACATAGTCATAAATTTTGTTTTAGTTTTGCTTTAAATATTTGCATGTATGTGTGCTAGAGACATAGCTAATTATAATAATAACAATAATGGCTTTTATATAGCACTACTTTAATGCTAATAGCATGCTCAGAGCGTTATTGCCCAGTGGGTAAAGGGGTATCTGGGAGAAGGTTTTTCCTTGCTGCCTTTAGGTGCTCAGTAAACACAACTCTGCACGAACCTCGAGCCCCCATAAGTAGCCAAGCCAAGTTCAAGCGTACTTGGCCTTTTGACCACGCTTCCCAATCAAATATTTCATTATGCAAATTTTGTTCACTTAAAATTTGAAGTAATTAAAACATTTTTCTTAATCAGAAAAATTTTAATTTTTTTATGCTATACAAAATGTTCCACTGTCATATTTGCTACAGGACATTTAATAGAATTTGCTGACATTTTTTTAATAATTTATGTTAGGTATAAAACCTTAGTTTACGAATACTCTATTAATTTACTTTTTTTTTTTATTATTTAGTTAAATATGGACCTAGACAGTGCTATAGTAACTTTAGAACAAATTCAAGAGACCTATAAATATTTACGAGCTCAGCGTGACGTCCTGCACACACCTACATTACTTCATGTCCAAAGTTTATTTCCTCAACTACATCAAAGTACAAATGTAACAGAATGTACAGACGATACAAAGTCTTCTGTGAAGAGAAACAGCCTACTGGATACTGACCTGTATATAAAGCTGGAAAGTATGCAAACAACAGGTACAGTGCTTTATATAGAAACGGAAATAACGTTTTTGTAAGCTACTGATGTTCCTTCAGAGTTGAAGATTATTTTACATCTTACCCAAACCATCCCCTCCCCCTCTTCCCTGTCAAATGAACAGGGGGTAGCAGTGGGCAGAGTGCCTGGGGTCATGGAGATGGCAGTCCAGAGCACACACCACACAACCAGTCTACTATTCAACATTATCGTTATATTGTGGGTTTCAAGAAACTTTGAGTAAGACAGAGTAGTTGGTGAATAGATCATTTAAAATTATTTTAAAAAATACTGATGCTGTTTATAAATTGTTTAACTTGAAGACTTCAAGGAAAATTAGGTAAGAATTAAACACTGAAGCATCACAAGAGTTTGTTTGTTCCCCAGTGTTAAGTACTTTCTACACTAATGAATACAAATTGCAGCAGATTTTGTTAACCTTCTCTAAGTTAATGAAAAATTGTATCACAAAACAGTCTATATAACTTCTATTAATGGGGTATAATTTTTTATTTTGAATGTCCAGAAAACAAAAGAAATGATTCAAATAAACAACCGAAATATTTTGGTACAACTATATATTACATGCTGAAATTTGGACTTATGAAATTTGCTCTTGTGGAGCAACACCAGAGTATGCTGCATACTCTATCGAAAGGCGTGAAGAAGACAGTGACCCCAAAACCCTCAGTAGAAGAAAAACTGTATGGAGAGCTGACTGATAAGGAAACCACTGCGCTGTTTATCTCAGATATAGGTCTACTTATCTCAACCCTTCAACATAAAAATAAAAATGAAGAAAATTACTTTTACCATCACTTAATTCAGTAACACATCTTACTACTTAGACTTAGGTCCTCCCGCGTCATTCTGCGCATTGGGCAGCAAGCTGTCTCTATAAAGATCTGTCGTTGGCAATGTCTGAAGCCTCCTCCCACCTGGTGTCCACTGTTCTGAGGTCCTCCATGAAGGTGTGGCGCTAAAAAATATGAGGACATCCCTGTTTGCGCTTTCCTCGTATTCGCAACTCTTGGTATACGTAGTTCTTTTTGTTGTAGAACATGTCCCGCAAACCTCATGCGATGCTCTGTTACAACCTCACTAAGTGTTCGACTCCCAGTTTGTCAAAGGATTTGACCCGATCTGTGTAACTGACTCCCAAAATCTGTCTCAGCCATTTTTGTTGAGCCACATTTAGCCTTTTCTTAATTTTGACAGATGACACATCACTAACACATCAACAAAACATAACATAAGCACAAACAGTAGAGACTAACTAATTATTAAAAATCGTATACGATTTCGACACAAATATTATCTCTAGAAAAACTGAAATGAAAAGTGTTTTCTAAAAGCTTAAAGGATAAATTCTTGATTACAGCCTAGCAACTTTTATGTAATAAAAAAAAACTTTTTAAAGTATCTAAACAACTATGGTGAGCTCTTTTCTCTTAAAATAGAGAAGCTAAAACCTTTTTTATATGGCTTTTGTCAATTCTTATTGATCTTCCATAAATATCTAATTGTAGCAGATACATTGTATTTTTTGTTTAAAAGTTTTTTAGTGATAAAATTATAAGCAATTTTTTGTTTTGTTTTGGGGGTCAATAAAATTATGTTATTATTTTTAAAAAACTAGGTTCATTTAAAATTCGAGGAGTTCTGAATCAAATGCGGAAGGTTCAGGAAAGACATGGAAAACAAGCCAAACTTGTAACAATGTCAGCTGGGAATTATGGCAAAGCATTTGCCTATGCCTTGCGCCACTCAAAAACCAAAGCCATCTGTGTGATGCCTCATACAGCTCTAGAGAATAAGGTCAAGTACATAGAGGTAAGGTTAACTATTATGACATTTTTTTTTAACAATTCATAAAAAATTGAAATGTAACTAAATAGAATAATGCAAATAAATTATTTAAAGTAAGAAGAATTAGTTTCAAAATCAAAGTAAATTGTATTACTAGATTTTCATTTTTTTTTGTGTGAAAAACTTATTGGTATTCTTATAAAAACTTTTTCATAATTTTTTAATATATTTTTCAAAGGGCAAATTTATTAAACCACTTTCTCTTAATATGAAATATTTTATAAGACATGATCTCATAAAGAAATAGTTGAAAAGTCCAAATAATAGAATTAAAAGTTTGAATCTTTAGCATTTGCGACTCGTAGTTATTTTATTCATAATAGTATTTTCTAATGATCTTTTCACTTTTTCTGCCTCACAGTCATGCTTGCAGATACATTCACAGAAGTAATTGTTTTTTAGTTCCTTATAAAAGTAAGCAGAATATTTTATTTTGCTACATCATCTATTTCTTTTCATGAAATTAGAAAATGGGTGTTGAAGTTAGAAAGACGTTGACCTGTGAACTTCAGTCAGAAGTAGACAGACTTGTTGCCCAAGAAGGTTTTATTTTCTGTCATCCATTTGATGATGTTGACCTTATAGCTGGCTATTCTAGGTAAGTTAAATTTTTAACATGTAGTTGAGAACCAACCTGATAGATTTTCTAAATAATTCCTACCCCTTTTTGTTATAGTTAAAATTAAGTTTTGAAAGAAAGAGGGCCTGAAATCTTTTATTAACTGTAGGCATAGAAGGCAATGTTAATACTAGATGTAGCTTTTTTTAGTAAAGGTTTAATATATTGAGTTTAGTTACTGGATATTTATGAAAGATGACCAAGCTGTGATCATTGCTTGTTCAATGAAAATTGTTTATATGTGATGGAGATTTTCACAAAATCTGCCTCTCAGATTCTTTATCAGATATGTCTAGTGTTAACATAGTCAAAACAAGGAAATGGAAAAGTTTTTATTATAGAAAATCACTACAAACAGAAAAGTACCCTTGTTTTTTAATTTATAAAATCACTACAAGCAGAAAAAAGTACCCTTGTTTTTATTTATAAGCTAGCTGATGTGGTGCATCAACCAGTTTAAGATTTTTGTTGGTTTAATGCTGCATGCTATGGACTCAATTATTTCCACACTCAAATACCAGGCCCTTTAGAAGTGAAAAAATATGTTGCAGCTTAGATTTATACCATACAATTTTATATATACTATTCTTAATCAGAAGTAGAAATATTTTGAATTATGGCATGTATTTGTATTATTCTATTATTTCACCATCTCTCAATGTTGTTTATTTTTCATTTATGGAATTCTTGTCTGCACTATTCAGCTCAGCACTAGAACTTCTTGAAGATGTACCAGATCCAGATGTTGTGGTTGTTAATTGTGGTGGTGGAGGACTGGCGTCAGGTGTTGCTGCAGGCATCTCTCTATCTGGTGGTAAAGATTGCAAAGTGTATGCAGTGGAACCTGAGGGAGGTAAGAGTCTAACACATTGGTAATGGCTTCACAGCATCCCTGATGATCAAACTTAATGGGACTTTTAAAATTCTTCAACTAGAATATTTAGACCTTGAGCTGTCGCCTTTACTTTGTGCTGCTCAGATTAGTAACCTTTATAGAGTTTCAATTCATGGTGTCCTCTTAAGAAGTTGATTTTTAAAGTTTAATTTTGGCAAGTAATTTGCCCATTGTTATGGAATGTTGTTTCCTAGGTGATATAGAAAAGGAATATTTATTGTTAGTTGTAGACAGAACATTAATTTAATGTTTGTCTTGTAGAATGGTGCAAGATAAGCGGCACTGTCATATGGTGGGCTAAGGATGCCAGAGTGTAAAAATGTGTTTTTGTAGTGAGCTAGAGTTTGTTGAAAATACCATTTTATATTATTTCTTAAGTCTTTCATCTTTAGTCAAATTTGTCTATATTGTAATATAAAATTTTTATTTAGATTGATTTACAAAGAATGTATTCAAGTTATTGCAAGCTGTATAAGTTAAAATATAATAGGCCTACAGCGGTTTACTTGTCTACCAGCAGTTTGGTGGTAAAAGTTAATAAGTCAACAACACCCCTACTATACTTTAAAAAGTTTATCTATCTTTTTTTCCATGACAAAAAATGGACACTGAATTTTTGACATTATTATTTTTTTTTTTTGAAACATTTTCTTTTATTACCAGCTCCTACTATGTATGAAAGTTTTAAGGAAAGAAGGCCAGTCACTCTTACAGATGTCAAATCTGTTGCCTCTGGGTTAGCTCCTCCTTATGCAGGTGACATATTTACAAATAAAAAAAAAGATCTTAACATATTTTTTTTTTAAATGTTAAATAAGATTGTTGAAAACCAAGGCAAGGTAACTTTTATTACCATTTTAATATATTTATATTAAGGCAAAAGTACATTGATAATAGTCAATAACGCATGATCTCCCCCTGCTAAAAATACGGTTTCCTCTTCTTCCCCGCAGCAGGGGCACAGTGAATCAAAATTTGGCCAGAGCCGTGAGAAATATGAGCCAACAGGACAGTGGCCTGTCCTGCACTGTTGGACAGCCTCTACCACGGGGGAAGTGCGGTCAGGGTGCCTCATGCGCTCCAAGACTCCACTGGCTTTTTGGGACTTGTCCCAGCACTCACACTTACAGCCTTTTCAGTGGGTGGAATTTGCCCGTCCTGGTGCACCAAGGAGCCTATGTGACTCTGTACCCACTTCATTATTATAACATTCCATCAACAAAGTCCATTTAAACCAAATTAGATCTAGATTTTTACACCAAGATAGAGGAGGTCGTAATTATCTTATGGGGATTTTAAAATCCAGTCAGTTGTGATTGTTTGACAAACATCCATTGATTGAAATAAAAATAGAGTTTTTGTATGGTAAGGTTATTTTTTAAAAAGTCTAGTGATAACTTTTGGACCACTCTTCTAACTGCACGCTATATTAGAATAGTCTAGTCTAGCTTTAGGTAGTGTGAGCAGTTCAAAATCCTTGTGTTCATGTTTGAGGAGCTGATTTAGAATATTTTTAGAATGTTCATCCTTCCTTCAGGTACTATCTGCTACAGACATTGTCGTTGGTTTGTGGAAGACACACTGCTAGTATCTGATGAAGAGATCTTACAGACCATGAGGCTACTTTTCCAAAGAGGAATAATAGCGGAGCCTTCAGGCTGTGCTGCTTTGGCCGCAGTCTTGGCTGGGAAAGTTCCAAACATTGCAGGGAAGAAAGTAGTGGTGTACATAAGTGGGGGTAATATTTCTTGTGCAGAGCTACAGAAACTGATTCCAGAGGATCAATGAACATAGCCTAGGATTGATTGTAGTGTGTCAAGTGTTTTGGGATATTGCTCTAACATTCTAGTTTCAGATCTGTTTTAAAAACTACCATTGGACTCTATTGAAAAATGTTATTGCATGATGTTTTGTATTTAATGTAGTATAATAAATAAGTTAAATTAATATTGTAGAATGATTCATTACAAATATTGAAAAGTGATTATATTGACTGCAATGCTGTGATTATGGTGCTAGAGGATTCTTTTTTATTCATACAATGATTATGTTGACTATTCTCAGGGAACACATTTCTTTATATAAACTATGTTGTGTATGCAATAAAATGGTAATATTAACATATATTGTACTATTTACATTTGTATATTAATATAAATTTTAGCTACAATAGTGACTGGAAAAAGCTATGTATATAAAATACTTTATTGCGTACATCTAAAAAATATCAAATATCCAACACCTCTTGTTTGCTTTAAGCTTCTTGAAGCTGCTTTTATAAGTGAAAACCAACTCCTGATGCTCCCATGATATAGTTCAGCAGCCTAGTAAGGCAATAATTCATCCAGGAGTGTATTCACCCTGTTTAAGTCTCTCTGCCATATAGTGTTAAAGCTTTAGAAAAAAAAACAGGTGTGTAAGTCTTAAATGATACCAACTACTACTTTCCTTCTGACAATTTGTACTACAGAATTTATGTCAAGTGTAATTCCTAGGTTCACATTGTCCAAAGTTGAGAGAGGGATCATAAAGTACTAGCAACCTATCAAACTTGTATCTTAGGCCCAGCTATGCACCTTGGGGAAGTAACTGATGATGATTCAACCAGTGTTGATGTATGTTCTGGTGCATGCAATATTTTTTTCCAGGTAGAAAGGAGCTATGACAGTATATCCACTTTTTTAATGTTTCACTACACTCATGAATTTAAATTGTGCTTATAGTGACTTAAAGCTAATAGTGTCAGACTATAATTACATTACAGCAGTGGTTACCAAGCTGCCTGGTCATGTGGTGTGCACACTGGACTGTCATGTCGATGGTCCAGGGTTTCAACCCTACCGGAATTTTATCTCCATCACACTGTAGGAGGTCCAGTAGACTAGGATATTAAATCTTCAAATCTGAAGAAATATCTAAAATATGTAAAACAAACAAACACCCAATTCATGTCAACATTGGTGAATTTCAAGAAACATAACAATTTTAAATTGAATCCAAACACAGTCCATCTTTAAAAAGAAATGTAACAAAATAGCCTTTTTAGGATAACATTTTTTATGTAATTTAACTTTTAACAAATGTTAGTACAAGGTCTACAAAAGACACACAACATTATAAATTATTATAGGTTAGACAAAATGAATATTACTACATACACATTCAATACATCAATTAACATACAAATTTTGGCCACAATAATACTGATTTCTTCAATTCCTGTTCCAATGGAATTGAAAGTGAGTTACGTTACTCCTTTTTAAATAAAATAAGAAAGACAAACATGATCTGGTGTTATTGACCTAAGAATGGTTGTAGGTAGCTTTAGAAAAGAAAATTTCTTAAAGAAATTTGAATAAGTGGACAAATAATTCCCATCATCTGGAAGTTTTCCTGGCAGCTTCAGAAACATTTGAGATTTCTTTGTCTTCTTGAAGTAATGTTGGCAACCTGTTGACAGAAATTGCAGAGTAAATTTTGTATTACTATTACCTCTTTATCTAGACCAACTTTACGTGGAGTCTAATCTTTGCTTTAAAGAGCTAGTAAGCTATCAGACAGTGGTAGACCATACTGAGGGGCTTTTTTAACAAATAGCTTGTAGGATTATTCTTTTTTTTTTCTATCAAAAATGTCTACAATTACTCACGTTGTATATTTGTTAATCAGTTCCCTTTTCTCTGCCTTGATTTCACTGACGTCAATTTTACCTTCCAGTAAGTCACGGGCAAGTTGTTTGTTCTGATAGTTGGAGTCCCTGCTTAGGGGATTCCCCAATGGGTTATTATCTCTCTGGCGATCTGCCAAACAAAATAATTCCATTAGACATAACATAAAACTGTTATCTACCAAACTGAGTCATCTAAGCTCTAGAGTAGATCTGATTTAAAAACACTTAGCTACAAGATAAACTTTAAGCAAATGACTGATAATTTGTGATGAAACTGACATGAAAAATGACCTTGATTGTTAGTAAATAAAACTCTTTGAAGCTAATGATGCATCAATTAAACTTACGCAACCCAGAAGGTCTACGCAGCATGTGTTCATATTTGTTGTTGTTCATGTCAAGTGGGTTATCAATGATGTTGTCATGCATAGAGAGGAACAAAGGAATGTAACAGATGTAGTCGAGGAAAGAAATCTGAACGGAAAAACAAATTGAATTTATTTGTAGAAATAATGTTTACAAAAAATACACACAACAATTATAAAAGTATCTTAACTAGTATATTAGGCTAAAAAAAAAAGTGTATAGTATAATTTAAAAAAACGTAAATAATGATTCAATTTCTGTTCCAATAGCTACAGATCTGTTTAAGTAGTTTCAGTATGAAAGACCATGAATGTGAAATTTATAAATATATTTTATTATCAATATACTTCAAATCATTAAGTTCAGACAAATACAAAAGACAATTAGTCATGTTCCAAAAATGTGGTGGGTACAAGTATTATTCTGCATGGCCAAACCACCTTCTTATACTCCTTGTTCTACATGTGTGAAGATTGGACTTAGTAGCCATCTTCAAGTCCATAGGACATGAGAATGTGATCATCTCGTACCAAGAAGTAGGATCCGTACTTCATAATACTATACAGTAGACATTAGAGAATCCTGGAACACTAGCAAGGAAACAGAAGCTATAAACTTTGCTTTATCAAGTAAACGATCATTTCCAGACACATCAAAATGACATCTAAGCTGAAAGGTATAGTACAGATATAAAGTTTGAGCCTTGGTGAATTTTTCTTCTAAATAGGAGAAGAGGAATGTTTTAAAATCCCTTTTCTTAATAAGTTGCTGTTTAATTTAGAAGGTGAGGATGCTAATGTATATATTTTCACATACCTCATTGTAATAATTTGGCTGCAGCTTCTCTATAATAAATTCTTGTTGCTTCCAATTCAGGCCACCAGCTATCAATTCAATTTTCAGTGAGTCAGCTTTGATAAAGTTGGGATCTCTATCAGCTTTGACATTGGTATAGAACATGGCCTTGTAGAGCGTCATCTTACGCTCGATATCCAAGAGATCACAAATTTCCAGAAGATGCTTACTCACTGGACTGTAAAAATCAAATACACAGTCACAATAAATACAACACACGTGACTAAAACTAAAATCCATTTCTGATGTGCACATGTACTGGCTAATTTGTATAAAAAATATTTAGCTTTTCTTTTAAATGCATTTCAATCAACTTAACAGCAGAGGCCCAAGGAATCCTGCCAGAGCTATGACTTCTACAATTTAAATACTCAAAGAGAAAAAATTTTAGTGCAGCTTGTAGATGCAGTCAAATTAAGAAATTTAGAACATTCATTAATATGAAATGGCACTTAAAATTTTATATCCAATAATTACATGGTGTAACATTTGTTTAGTTTAATAATTTTTATAGTAGCCAAAATCAATATTTATTATACAGATTTAAATTTGTTATTGTAAGAATGCAATAATAAAATGTATAGATTTGATTACAATAGCTAAGATACATATTTATATATAAAACATGAATCTCTCAATGAACTTACTCCATTTGAGTGACTCTCTCACACAATGATGAAATTACTGCAAACATTCTGAAAGTCACCTGAGAAGCATCATCAATTTTAAGTACCTGGATATAAAAAACAATTACTTTACATATGTTAAAGATGTCAACACATACACCCTTCAAATATGTCAAGTGGCGAATTTCAGATGTCAAGTAATTTTTATAAAAGTTAAGTAAAGTAATGTTCACTTTTGAGACCTAGTGATCTATAGGGCAGATGATGTAAAGGTCATATGCTTCTGTGGCCTATGGTTAACCAAGGTGTCATGTGGCCACCACAACGACCAATCGCCTTTATTTTTCCCTGACTAATGTCTAGTACCTATTAGAGCGGGGTAGACTCATAGTCGCCCTAATTATCCCAAATTTTAAAAAATACCAGGATTTGAACCTGGGACCCAAAGGCAAGTTATCTACCACTCAACCACAGTGCTTCCTTGTACTTGTTATGAAATTTAAAAGAAAATTATTTTTAGTAAAGCAAATGGTATTTTGACAATGGGTGATGTGGTGACAACTTAAGTTCCTAAGTAACAAATGCTCATCTTCCCAAAATTAAAATTATTTAGAAAATCAACATCTCCCTGACAAAAAAAAAACGGAAGGGATGTGTGGCTGAGTGGTCTAAACCCTTGACTACCTATCAAGGGGGCTCGAATTTGAGTCCCACCTCAAGCAGAGTTTTGTTTGCCGAGCACTAAAGGCAGCAGGGAAACCTCCCAGTATACCTGTGCCCTCTCCCCCCTCAAGGTTTACAAAAGAGATTGGACCATATAACACTTAGTAAAAAAAATAAATAAATTATTAAAATACCAAAAGGACTTCACTTACTTTAAAAACATATTCCAGCTGCTTAGGAGTGATATGATTAACACTGGCCACACCTTCAATAGCTTGTTTAGTTTCCTAAAATTAAGATAAAACAATTTTTTTTCTTTTTAATCAAAACTTTATGTGATAATTATTTTGAGGAATTTAACAAAAAAAAATATTCTCCTGAAATCTTTGCACACAAAAACTTTTGACAAAAGAAAAAAGCTTATAGATGGGTTGTAATTGTTTTGTCTCAGAGATGATTTTCTAAAATAATTCAATACATTTTGTTGAAACATTTAAAATACAAAAAAAAAAAAGATTTATTTTTCTACAGAGTAGTGGAGAATATTGAAGACTTTCACAATGTCAAGGACATTAATAAAATGAATTGAACAATACTTTTGACATAGCTGTTGATTTTCCTAGCAACTCTTCATTTGTTTTGAAATCAGTTTTAAATTCTAGAGTGAAAGTATAATACTTCCTCTATATTGAAATTATTTGATGCTATATTCCAATCACTTCTTTTATTTTCTACACTAGATACACCAAAAAGCCATTTATAGTTTTTCTGTCATGTATGAAAATATTCTAATAGAGATAACATGCAATTTTAAGCATTTAAAAAAATTATAAGAGTTATGTTAATTTATATAAAAATCGAGCTGAACTCTACAAAATTATAAAACTCAATTTTTCTGGCTAACCATGGATCAATGTTTTACTTTTTTAAACTTCTACTAGGTAGCAACGAATCCTCAAAATGGAACTCCAAATTAAGCAAGCCTAAAAACAATAATAGCATCTTTAATCAAGATGAAAATAAATAAAAAAAGGTTTGCAAGGGCATACCCGTGACCTAATGACTGTGTCAAAGTCTTCATCTTCTACAACAAATGCCCTGGCATAGGATTCCAGCTTCCTGCCATCTACTAGCTTGTAGTGAGACAGAAAGTCAATATCACCATCTGTAGGGGAGATAACAACATACAAATAAGAAGGGCAGACAACAGAAGCATAAAGTAAATAAACTATATAATACACACCATTTCTATACAGAACTTGCAGGACTGGGTCATTAGGAAGTGCCTTGTCAGTCAGAGGCAGAACACAGAGTTTCTATTATAAATACCTTGCACTTGACATTTTTTTAAAATTTAGAATAATTTAATAAATTATGGCTACATAGTTCTCTCCCATTAAGTCAAAAACTTGTAGTTAGCTAAAATATTAGTTTAATGATAATCAAAACCCTTAAAAATAGTTAAATGGTGATGTGTGAAGTATTTTAAATTTATTATAGATAATAATATGATATTATGGACAAATCTGTTCCATTTTACGTCTCGAGAGACGATCTTTTCCCTTTGCAACTTCTTGTGTGACTAAAGAGGCCAATCCTTGATACACAGCTGCGATCGCAGGTTGGGCATATATAATCAACAGGCGCCATTGCATTTTCATATTATGGACAAATACACTTTTGAATTAGACAACATGTAACAAGTGATGTGAATTATAGAATAGAACTCAGAATGTTTTTAGGGGTCAATAGTAGATACATCTCTTTTAACAATGAACAGCCTTGATGTGCCACTCTGTTTTGTAAGTAAACTGGCTATTTATTTCACCTGAAGACCTTTTTTGAATCTGTCTAGCTTTCCCTTTGCAACTTCTCATGTGACTTAAAGTATTAGCATTCAAAAATCATACTTAAAAAGGATTGCAATAAGGTTTTATGGTATGACGGAAGAATTATAGCTACATGAAATTCTATGCATCTCTCTTTAAGATGTAAAAAAATGATAACTTTTAAAATGTTGGAAAAAATATTAATAAGGTAGAAGCAAACTGGTTCCCTATGGCGGGCATTCTCAATGCTGTATAGTCAGAAGAAAGCTAGTACTCAAAAAAAACAAACTTTGTGGTAATAATTTTTTTCCCAACCTCTTTCATCTAGATCCTTTGCATATGTGTCATCCTGGAGATTGGACTGGTCAAGGACTCTCTTCATGTGGTCAAGCAAGACCTGTCCACCTCGCTTCATTAGGACATTCACTCTTCTTGTGCCCTTTACTGTTCAAGGAATAATGAATAAAAAAATATGCTTTAGTTACAAATTTAGGAAATGAAGGTAAAAACCTCAGGCATAAACAAATTCTTGTGATAATCATGTATCAAGCCAGTAACATTGTGTACATAGTTCTCACACTTTCATGCTGAAATAACTAACTTTTATTTTTGAAAAGTTTATAGTCTCAACAGCCTTTTTATGATTCAAGGATAGATTCTTGGAATATCTTTCATTTTACATGTTATGGAAGTATACATTTTACACTAAGATAAAATGATATGTCCAAGAGATTACTGAGTAGGCTTTAAACTAAATGTCTTGTAGAACTGACTGAAAGTAGGTACTGTTTTATGACAAAAACTTATACTTGACTACACTTCAATTAATGCTACAGAATATATTCATCTCTCATCTCACAGTCCCTTGACTTTGGTCCTAGTTGTCGCTGTGACAGTTACCTAATCCCTCCACTTTTCCCGGTCAGCAGCTGTCCTTAGCATAATATATTCCAGCATTTAAGTCATTGATAAACATGCATGACTAGATTGACACATGAAATACATAGGAAATAATTATCTTCTTTCTTGAAATGAAATTTGTAATATACAAGATAAAAGTGACACTTGTATATATAGAATATATATATTTACAAAAAGGTATTAACAGAATACCATATCACCACTTCTTACATGTAGTAATGTCCAAGTCACTGTCATTTGCCAAGTCATCTGTGTCAGCATCACTTCCATACTCTGACAGTCTCTTGGTGCCAACTTTTTGTTTCTCATCAAAAATCTCAATATCATCCCCAAACTTTTGCTGTCAGACAAATTAAAACAAATCAAAATGTGTACATTGAACTAAGACTCATAACACAAGAAATAAAGTTAAAAAAAAAATTTCAATATTATCATTAACTGTTGAAAAGAAGAATAAAAAGATTTGAAGCTAATTATTTAATCTCTGTGTTTACATCCAAAGTCAATGCTACATAAAATGTATACAACAAAATAATATGCCATTTCTGTTTGTTAATAAATATCATTGCAAGCAAAAATATATATGATTGAAAAATCTAATCTAAATCTAACATGGAAATTATTTGAGTCAAAATTTTCAGCAAAGAAGAATGTAACGTACTATAAATGATACATTTTATAAACAAAATTTTCTATAAAAAATTCTCAATGAAATAAAAACAAAACAAAACCAAAATTAATAGATATAAATTTAAGTGTTTTTCAGTATTGTACTAACCTTCAGCAGTCTGGCTATCTCTTGTTTAGAAAGAGTAGGATCAATACCTAATTTCCTCAGGTCATCATCTGTCAATTTGGACAAGTCAATCTTTCTTCTGCCTGGCCTCAGTCTTATCTGGTCTCACAAAATAGTCACACATATAGGATACTAACACATATAGGATACTTGAGTGAAATTAGCCTCTAAAGTATTTTGTGTGACAAAAGTTTTGGAACCGCTTCAAATAACATTAAAGAGACAATCAATATTCTATTCCATTACTTTTTTCCATAGCTCCAAATAAAACAAAATAAATCTGCTTTTATTTTCTTATTTAAAAGTACATAAAGCCTATGTAAAGGGTAGCTGGTGGTTCAAGTTTTTATTATCATCTAGATTATATATATTTTCTGATACTGAAAACCTCACCACCATCTTCCACTCAATATAAGGAATATGAAAGTTTTATAGTAATAGCTGTTTCACATGTTTCAAATATTCCTTCAGATTTCAAGTTGATTACTTCCTGAGTTACAAAAGCACTAAGTTGAGCACTTGGCTTCCAAACCTGGTGAAGACTGGGATTTTTAATTTCAGGATTTTTTGGGTGCCCCTGAATCTACCCAACTCTAATGGGTACGTGACTTTAGTTGGGAAAAGTAAAGGCGGTTGGTCCTTGTGCTAGCCACATGACACTCTTGTTAACCATGGGCCACAGAAACAGATGACATTTACATCATCTGCCCCAATGATCGCAAGGTCTTACTTAGTTAGCCTATTTAGCTTACAAGATTACAGAGCTATAATAGAGTAGGCTAGTTATTCCTCTGGTGACTGAAAACCATTCAGGATCATTTAAGAACATTTTCCATGCTCATTATATTATCCACTTTAGATAGACATGATTTTAAAATTGCTAAACTACAACAGCTCAAAAATACTTGGCAACACTATGTCCCTGCCTAAAGCTTTATTTTTTTAAATCTTTTTTTTTACCTGGCCCTTCTCATCCACTTCAAAATAGTTTCCATCATCTGATCCAGCACCTAATCAAACAAAATTAAGTTAATAAGATTCACATTCCTGTTTGACAGGAGCTAGGAATTGTTAGTTTCAAAACAATATTTTATGCCAAATAGATTCATTTACTCACTGTTGGGTTTCCCTTTGGTTTTCTTGGTACCAATTAAATTACCATCTTTGTCTGAAATATAAACAAATTAAATTTATATGTCACAAGAATATTGTTTGCTTAAGGCATGGTGAAACATAACAGAAATCAGCCAGGATAGCAGGGTTAACAAATCTAATTAAAGAATAGACTAGATTAACATATGGATACACTTGGGACATACTTTTCTTTTTTTTTTTTTTGAAGTAATGTCTGTAACTTATAAGATCAAACAGCAGACATAAAACAGTTAAAGAGGCAAACGTATCTAGTTAATTTTTTACTCTTTATTTTTATCTCACGCCCTGTTGCCCACAAACCAAACCCTTAGCTATAGGTCAATAGCCGCACTGCCTTGTGTGTGTGTCCCTGTAAGGTCTAAGGCTAAGGGAGTAAACCCTAACAGAAAATCCGGTCCTGGAGCTCCGTAGGAAGGGGGACAGTAGTAAGATTACCGCTCTCTGGCAAACTCCTGCAGCCACCTGTGCCCAAATTGTGATGGCTCGCCATCCCTTTGGACCCGGTCAGTATGGAAGAGAGACGTGTGCTGACGTGTGGGCAGCCCAGCACTCGCAAATTTACCGCCCAGGCTTTCCCCCAGCAATGGAGAGGTCACTCCATCTCTGACAGTAATGTCTTTGGAAAAACACGGAGAGTGGTAGTTACCGGTGATAAGTTCCTAGCTGATTGGCGTAAGCTGGAACGCCAGGGACCACTCTTGACGGTTGGAGGGGCTTTTTAGCCTCACTGGATAGCTACTGCCTGCCTTAAGCCGAGCAGCCCTCGGACAGTAAAGTGCTATCCCGCCACAGCTTGCTGCACCACTGGGTGCTAAGACAAAATCAAAAAGCAAGCTGCTCACCCGCACCTGCAAATACAACCAAAAGAAAACCCTCAACATTAATGCGTTTAGCAAGCTGGAACATACGGACAATGTGTCCTGGCTTCAATACTGACCCTGAACTCGTCACCGACATGCGTCAAACAGCTATCATCGACAGAGAACTCAGCAGACTAAACATTGATGTGGCCTGCCTGCAAGAAACCAGACTGGCAGACAGCAGATGCCTTACAGAAAGCAACTATACATTCTACTGGCAAGGAAAACCAGAACAAAGCCCTAGAATACATGGCGTCGGCTTCGCAATAAGAAACAGTCTCGTCCCCTGCATCTGCATCGCGATGTTTCCCATTGGCAATGAAAGAGTAGCAGACATGAAATTTGCATCACCGCAAGGCAAAGTTAATATAATCTGTGCTTACTCACCAACCCTTGCTGCACCGGTAGAGGACAAAGACAGATTCTTTCAAGCTCTAGAGGACGTAATTAAAAGTATTCCAAAATCCGATCACCTCTATATAAATGGAGACTTTAATGCCCATGTTGGTGATGGAAATGATGCATGGCCACAATACTTGGGACCTCATGGTGTTGGCAAAATCAATGACAATGGCCAAAGGCTACTCGAGTTCTGCAGCTCTCATGAACTGTGTGTAACAAATACATTCTTCTCTGGCAAGGAACGCCATAAAGTCTTTTGGCAGCACCCACGCTCAAAAAGGTGGCACCAGCTTGACCTCAGCATCACCCGAAGGATTGATCTGAAAAGTGTCATCCACACCCGTTCATAGTGCGGACTGCAACTTAGACCATTAACTAGTGCTAAGCAAAATCAAACTACTTCTCAAGAAGGCCTATACTTCCACTCAACCCAGAACTAGGCGAATTAACGTCAACCATGTAGGTGACCCAGAGAAGTGTGCACTCTTTGGCGAGCTCCTGAACAGTTCAATCCCCTCGTTAAGTGATGAAGAAGACATCTCTATCAGATGGGAGAAATTAAGAGATGTAATCTACAGTTCGGCAATCACCGCCTTTGGGCCTCAAAAACACAAAAATGTAGACTGGTTTGAGGCAAATCTAGCACATATGGAACCTTGCATCGAGAAAAAGCGATCTGCACACCTTGCTCACAAGACAAAGCCTAGTCCAAAATCTTTGGAGGCCTTCAAAAGTGCTAATAAAGAGGCGAAACAAATGGCTAGAAAATGTGCTAACAACTTTTGGAGAGATACCTGCAACAGAATCCAAGACAAGTCTCCGCTCAGGAAATAGCAAAGCTCTATTTGATGGCATTAAAGCGGCCCTGGGCCCAACAGTGTCTAAGCCTGCCCCCCTTCTATCCAAATCAGGAGAAAAAAAATTACAGATCAAACCAAGCAGCTAGAACGATGGACAGAACACTACCTCGAAGTCTATGCCACACAGAATACAGTAGACGATGTCGCCCTGGCTTCTCTACCAGATCTTCCAGTACTGGAATGCCTAGATGATCTTCCGAGCCTTAGTGACCTTAAAAAAGCAATTAACTGCATAAAAAATAGAAAATCTCATGGGAGTGATGGTATCCCAGTGGAAGTAGTGAAAGTCAACAAATCACTCCTGCTCCCTGAACTCTATATTCTCCTCTGCTACTGTTGGGAAACAGGTCATGTCCCACAGGACATGCGTGATGCAACTATAGTCACAATATACAAGAACAAAGGGGATCGGAGTGACTGCAACAATTACAGGGGTATCTCTCTCCTCAGTATAGTGGGCAGGATCTTTGCTAGAGTGGCACTATCCAGGCTGCAAGTGATAGCTTCTAGAGTCTACCCAGAGTCTCAGTGTGGATTCAGGAGTGGTAGATCCACTATAGACATGATATCTTCTCTATGACTACTGCAGGAGAAATTCAGAGAGAGAGAGAGACAGACCCCTTTACATCATGTTTGTTGATCTGACTAAAGCTTTTGACATGGTCAGCAGAAGTGGCCTTTTCAAACTCCTGAGGAAAATAGGTTGCCCTCCCAAACTACTGCAGTTCATTGAGTGTTTTCACGTGGAAACTAAATGCACTGTCAAATTCAATGGAGCCCAATCAGCACCTTTTGAGGTTTGCAGTGGTTTCAAGCAGGGATGTGTGCTCGCAATTACTCTGTTTGGTATATTCTTCTCCTGTCTACTGCATTATGAGTACAACAACATAAACGAAGGTGTGTTTCTCCACACAAGATCCTCTGGAAAACTATTTAATGTATCAAGGCTGCGGGCAAAAACCAAGGTTAGGAAGCTACTCATCAGGGAACTTCTGTATGCTGATGATGCAGCTATTGTGGCTGATTCTGATATTCAGCTACAGTGCCTGGTTGACAAATTATCTGCTGCTTGCCAGAAGTTCAGCTTAAACATCAGTCAAAGCAAGACTAAGATACTTGTCCAAAACATAAACACTGCACTTCAAGTAAGCATTAATGGCCAACCACTAGAAACTGTTGGTCACTTTTGTTACCTTGGCTCCATCATATCCAACAACACTCTACTGGATAAAGACATAAACAACAGGATAGCCAAGGCAATGGCCACCATGTCACGGCTGCAGAAAAGAGTCTGGGACAATATATTGCTGACTAGCAGTACTTAAGCCCTAGTCTACCGGACTTGTGTGTTGAGCACCTTGCTGTACGGAAGTGAAACATGGTCAACCTACTCATGGCAGGAAAAAAAGCTGAATGTTTTCCACCTCTGATGCCTAAGGCGGATCTTTAAAATAAGGTGGCAGGATAAGATAACCAATGAGGAAGTGCTACAAAGAGCAGGGTGCCAGGACATCCGCTCTGTTATCAGCAGCAGACGCCTTGGCTGGCTTGGCCACGTTTGTAGAATGCCAGTAGGTCGACTTCCACAGGATATGCTGTGTGGCGATCTAATAAAAGGCAGGAGAGCCGCTGGTCGCCCACTTTTACGTTATACGGATGTATGCAAACGCGACATGAAGCTCTTCAAAATCGACACTGGCAACTGGGAAGAGGTGGCACTGGACAGATCCTCATGGAGAGAGAGCATAAAGAAAGGGTCAAAGATTGCAGATGTCATACACAACAGAAGCAGAAAGAAGGGTGAAAATGCAACGGTGCCTGGTGATTATATATGCCCAACCTGCGATCGCAGCTGTGTATCAAGGATTGGCCTCTTTAGTCACACAAGAAGTTGCAAAGGGAAAAGATCGCCTCTCAAGATGTAAAATGCCACAGATAATTTCTTTATTTTCCACGGTTCTGACAGAATTGTTCATTTTTTAAATTTGTACATTCTTTCATGTTATCATTAAACTTTAATAACATTTTTGTTTGTAATCAGAAAACGTTAATATTAATATAAAATTATATAAGAATGCACGCTCTTTTTAGAGAGCACAAATACAAGTTTATAATACCAAAAATTAATTTAATTTGTGGGGTTAAACCAATGATAGTATCATTAATTAGGCAAGAAAGAGCTAAATAGGAGAAACATTCATAATGAAAAAATATATAAATAACTAAAACTGAGTAGATCAATTAGGTATCTGTTCAATAGCACTATATAATTTATATGCCTAAACTAAGAGCTTACCATATTCATATTCATACTCTGAGCCTTCATCATCGTCACCCTAGAGAAGAAAACCAAAAAGTATTTGCTTAATAAGACAAATTCAACATTTTTAATATCAATTTCTATTATTCTTAAACAACGCAATAATAATAAGATGAGCTTTTGAAAGTGAAAAAAAAAAAAGTTAATTTCTTGACAATAAAAATTTGTTTATTGATTTAGATAAACTGATCCAAAAGTAATCAATTTAAAAAAGTGTTTCCCTACCTTTCCTTTTCTCACTTTTTTTATCAGTTTCCCATCCTTGTCATATATATACTCATATTCTTTGTCTTCCTCTCCAGGTTTCTAAATGGAACAAATAAATAGGTAATAATGGATTTAAACACCACCTTTAGAAATGTACTGCTAAGTCTTAAGTCTACACATTGTACCACCTATGCAATTGCAAGATGGTAGCAAGCTAACAAGAAGAAACTTGCCAGGCTCCAGAATGTTAAGATTTTTTAAATATGTATACTAAGATCTACCTAAAAATTTATATGAAATCTACATTATTAAGAAAACAAAACTATAGAACACCTGTAAGATGTGAAGCACAGATTTGCATATTGAAATCACACAAATATAAAGTAAGTCATAATTCCACCAATACATATGACCAACAGGGGAAGTAATTTTCATCTTTGTCAATGGTCAGATATTTCAACACTCATCCTTTACCTCCCTCAACGGATACAATTAAGATACTCATAAAACTGGTAAACTGACAAATTATCAAATGTTTAAAGAATTACTGTTGAAGGGTCGGAAACTAAAATGCTTAAAGAAAAACAACATACAGAACAAATTCCTGCTAATTAAATTTAAAAAGATGGTAGAGCTGATACTTAAAATGTTACCATTCAGTATTACAAAACCGTTACAATGAATGGGCCACAATGGGCGAGGAACCGTTACATTGAAAGGGCCAAAATGGGTATCAAGTGTACATGTTTTCTATCTCAAGACTGTTTAGCATTCAATTTATTAATCAATGTTTTTTTTAATGAGTTGACTGGAGAAAAAAACAATTTACCTTTCCTTTTCTTTTTTCTTTGATAATATTTCCATGTTCATCATACTCATATTCATACTCAGAGCCACTGTCATCACCACCCTGGAGAAATTAAGATTGTTAGCAATATCTTGAAGTTATACGCATCAATAGTGTATCCAATGGGGCAACAAACAAACAAAAAACAATAAGTCTGCTAGTATAGCTCCAAAATTGTACTAAACAAATTTCACAACAATTAAAGAAATATGCATTTATTTTGTCAGCCTTTTTAATGACATTCCTGTATCTGTGTGGTCATATCCATAAAAGCATTGGATCACAGGAAATGTAGATGCTACTTACTTTGGTGTTCAAACTAATATATTCAGTCACAAACAAACCAAACCCAAATATTATTCACCACAGAGCCATTATATATAGTGGATTTCACAAGTTATCAAGAACATTAGAACCTATATTAGGCACATAATACTGGGTAGATATATTTTTTATTGTTTCAAAGTAATAATTCTTTTTAAATGAGAAATATTTATAAATTTATTTGTATAAAAAGGTGATCAGTTCTATAATGCCATAAGGTTTACCTTTCCTTTCCTAATTTTCTTGATGAGTTTCCCATCTTTATCATAGACATATTCAAACTCTTCATCACCATCCCCAGGTTTCTATTGAGTACATTCAAGAGATAAAAAATTATGATCACAAACATTTTGGATGTTGAGTAATATAATTGTCAATTTAATATGAAATTTGAAGTAATGTATGTATTTCTTATAATTAAATGAAAATTTGTCCAAAGGGTTTTCTGCCTTCTCCAAGAGCACAAACTTACATTTCCTTTCTTCTTTCTTTCTTTGATCAAGTTTCCATGTTCATCGTACTCATACTCATACTCTGAACCACTGTCATCACCACCCTGAAAGAGAAATGAACAAAGAGCTATACCTTGTAGAAATTATTTTCTTTAATGTACAGGTGTTCACTATTGTATAATTAAAAAAAATATATTTAGAGGTGTTTAAAATTTTGTAATTAAAAATATATGCATAAGTGCTTAAAATTTTATAATAAAAAAAAAATATTTTTATAGGTGGTGTTTAAAATTTTATAATTAAAAAAATATATTCATAGGTGTTTAAAATTTTATAATTAAAAAGTATTTATTGAAAGAAAAAAAAAATGTATTTTGCAAAAAGATTGAGATTTGAGAATCAGTAAAGTTATGAAAAAAAAAAAAAAGAAAGCAGCTTACAGCACCAATTCTTGTTTTTTTAATGACTCTGCCTTGTTCATCATATTCCTGAAAATTATAACATTTTTCATTAATGTGAACATTAAATTTTAAGCCACCTTAAGGAGAATCAATAGACTTATGGTCGACCTCTAAATGTTTATGTTTTTCAAATGTAATTAAGTGTAAAAGTAAATGTCATTACTTACATACGTATATTTCCCATCAGATACTATCTTGTTTTTCTTTTTTCTCTTCTTTTCCCCAGTGATTGGATCAATTTCTAAAAAAAAAAAAAAAAATTACTTTCATGTAGGATTATTATATCAAAACTGTTTTCCGTTTCTAAACATCAACTGATTTGAAACTTGCTGAAAAAAAAAAAAACATCATTAAAAACTTTAAAACCAACTTTACCAACTTAGAAAGTAACAAAATCTCTGAAGTTGCTTCAAAATGATCTATTTAATTCTGATCTGTCTATAAATGTCAGCTAAATTGGTATATTTCCCATAGAAAATTTTGTTTAAAAGACCGCTAATTGACCTAGTAAGAAAAATAGGAAAATGTATGTACAAATAAAAGGGAAAAGAAGTTTGGCATGTTTAGTCTATAAATATGAACTTTATTTCAGAAGATTCAATGACATCAAAATAGGGTCACTTACGTACATGTTCAGAGTCAGAAGATCTGTGGTATTAACATCTCATATGCATCTATTTTTCCCTTTGCAACTTCTCATGTGACAAAAGTGGCAAATCCTCGATACACATCGGTGGTCATTGGTACTGTTGTAATTTCAGCCTTCTTTCTATTTCTAGTGTGTATGCATTCTTTTGCAATCCAGAACCCTTCCTTTATGCTTGCTCTCCATGTGGATTTATCCAATGTTACTTTTCCCCAGCTGTTTGTTTCGATTTTGATGCGCTTCATGTTATGTTTGCATATATCAGTATACCTTAAAAGTTGGCAACCAGCGGCTCTCCTGCCTCTTTTTAGGTCATCATACAGAATATCTTTTTGGAATGTCTTTTAGGAGTAGACCTTGTGGCATTCTGTGAACATGACAGAGCCAGCCAAGGCTCCTACTACTGATAAGAACGGAGATGTCCTGGCACCCTGCTCTTTGCAGTACTTCCTCATTGTTATTTTATCCTGCCACCTTATTTAAAAAATATGCCTTAAGCATTGGAGGAGGACAATATTTAGCTTTTTTGCGTGGTTAAGAGAAGGCTAACCATGTTTTATTATTGCATAATTACAAGATGCTAATAAAATAAATGATATTGATTGGACTTACCATATTCACTTTCACTATCATCTCCAGTTTTTCCTTTCCCCTTCTTGGCACGCCTAGAATGAACACAAAAGTAAGTTCTAAACTGATTCGAGCTTAAAGCAAATAATAATTTGTACATGTTTGATTGTTTTTATATAATACAGCTAAAGGTCCATGTGAGAGGTAAGCTCACAGGTTGTGAATGGAAAACTACAAGCTGCCTTTCTTTTCCATTAAATTACTCAGGCCATTAAGCTGTTAAACTAGGGATAGGCTGCTCTTGCAATTCTTTGAGAAAATTAAAATATCTTAAATAATCCAATTAAATCGAAAGGCTTGACTCAGTTTATTTTTTTTAACATAGTCTACATGTATTCTGAAGACAGAGTTAACCAACACTAGAAAGGGAACTTACTCTTCTGCTTCTTTCTTCTCTTTCTTTTTCCTAAAAAAAAAAAATTACAATTAAAATAAACTTAAGTGATTCTTCACTAGCATGCACTAAACTTCTGTTGCTTAAAGAAAACCCTAGAATGAATCACAGGTACATCAAATTTAGAGCACTACATTGCTTCTTAACCGTAACCATACAGCTATAGAAGTGAAGAATCAAACAGGCAGTAGGCATGAATTTTCTTATATGTGAACAAGTTTATTTATATATAGCCCAAACTGTGAGTCTAATGGCTAGTCTCTAGATTATTAAAATGAACCTATCAGGAAATGACATTATGGTCTTAGTAATGTTAACTCCTAAATGATATCTCACTGCCGAAATATATAGGAGATAGTGACAGGGAATAATAAAGGTAGTTAGAATGTTACATATAGGCCTATTCTTTAATATCAGTATATATATTGTACTTAAGGACTGGGGAGTTATTCTATTTAAAAAGTATATAATACCATATAAAATATGAAATAAAGCAACCTGATGACTATAGAAGTGTATTTAGTTTTTGAGTAACAATCAGATTATCTTTACCATTTCTATAATAATTTAGAATTCCTTTATCCTTAGTGTGGGAGATGTTTATTACTGAACAAGTAATACATTGAGTATAATGTCTTAACAAGACTTAAATTGCCAGATGTCAAAAAGATATGTTAAAAAGATATTAGTCACTAACCATTTTACACAAGAAAATTCCTTATTTTTATTATATTTATATTTATATTTTAAAGAACACACATTTGATCACTTATTCACTGCTGCAGTTCATTATACAATACTACTTTTGAAAAGACAGTTTTGTTTTTTTAATAAATGATCTACTGACTAGCAGATTTGATTCTTTGGACTTTAAGTGCACTAAAGCATAAACAGAGTTTTCAGGGTGAAGTCTGGTAGTAGAGATAATGAAGGCAAGAAGTGCTGAAGCAGTTATTGGAAAGTGTTGGATATTAATCACACAAACCAATCCACTAAGCTGAAATAAGCTAAACATTACATCAAGATTATTATAGTGTCAGAAACATGCTCACATTTATTTTCAACATATTGAGGAACAAGTGAGAGAAAAAAAAGCACTATATAAAGTGGCATATGAAATGTGTTACACAGGTTTGGGTGGTTATTAGTTGCTTTGGTATGTAAATAGACCTCACATCAGTACTTTTACTCTTAATGATATATTCCTTCATCCTGTTTTTGACATAAGGTTTAATAAACACAAATTAACATTAATATAAATGTTTAATAACTTAGTTTGATGGTGATGTAAATAGCATCAAATCAGTGCATATAACATATTGTGGTTTTGTTTTAAAGTGTCATGCGTGTATTTACATTAAGCAGAAGAACTTGCACTCAACATAGTTACATACATTGTTAGAATACATTGTTCATTTAATATTGACAGCAATGTTAGAAAGAAGTTTTATTATTCAAACCTCGTTATAGCCAAGTCATACATGTTTTTAAAGTGCTCCTTGTGCATACGTTAGAAAAGCTCTACAAAGTGTTTATTCAACAAACAGAATTACATCCCAAACATTTTGCTTAGCACATAATGTTAGTGTTCAAACACACTGTACCAACTTTTCATGGGCCTCCATCATTTCATCATATTTATCCCCATATTTCTCCCTTCGCCTCTTCTCTCGCTCAGCTTTCCTCTTGGCCTTCTCCTCAAAGTACTTCTGCCTCTCTTCCTCTGTCATGTTCTCCAGGTCAACATCCTCAGAGTCCGTGGTTGAATCACTAAAATCTGATATCTCACCAGGCTTTTTTCCTTTCTTTCCTCGTCCTGGTTTCTCTTTCTTCACCCTTATTTTACCACCTTTTCCATCGGAGACTTCAGTGTAAGCACTACATTAAGAAGCCAACTGCATTATTCAATTCTTATGCGACAAGCATTAGTATTTTGTAAACTATTTAATTTGTTAACATAACTAATATCGATAGATTTAAACCAATCTATTTAAATGTAAAATGCATGACAAATAACTGAAAGTTAGGGTATTAAAAATTTAAAATATTTATTATTTAGAACAATTTCCATACTTCATAAAATGTTCAAAATATATAAATTGCAAGTAAAAAAAATAAGCAACATTAACTAACCTTTCAGAATCAGAATCTGTAAAATAAAGATTATTAAAAATATAACAAACATTTTTAAAAAATAGTATTACAATATTACTTCAAATTTAAATCCCAAATTGTAACTATGTGAATATTAATGCAGCCACCACTTACCACTACTGATGTAAGATTCTGCTTTACCATGACCTATGACCTTGCCATCAGCATCTCTGATCCTCTTTTTCCTCATAGTCCTCCGAGTCCCCCCTTCACTTGTTTCACTGAAGTAGCTGTACTCACTATCACTCCCATGTTCTTTTTTCTTCTTGGCATTTTTCTTATTTTTCTTGCTTAGACCTCCTCCACTGTCAGAGCTAAAACATGACATTCTATGACAACTCTTGGATCAGAGAAATATATCAACACATTTGAGTTTTTCTCTACATCTATTTTAGTTCAATGTTTTAATACTAAAAGTATGCCATTTGGATATAACAACGGAACCCAAGTTAATTTAATATATTTTGAGTTAATCTTTATGCTTTCTTTCAGCCTGTCCATTATTTATTTTTTCCCTTGTTTGATAAAAACAAAATTACAGCTTATTTCTTCATCTCATTTTCATAGTTACTGACTTATCAACCCTTGACAATAAGTGACAGAACATCCCTTATTATTGTGAAGCAATCTGATTCCAAACAGCTGTGGGTTAAATGCATCTCATACATGCTACAGATGTCGATTATATTTGGTTGATAAGACATTTTTTACAAATGGACCCTATTTTATAAAATGTCTGCTGTTTAGGATGATGCTAACTTAACCAGTCACAGTTTAATTAAATTGCAATATATTGTGTTAAGAGTGATGTCCCATTTCAAACAAAAATGTGTTATACATCAGCTAGTCTTTGAGTCTTACTTGTACAGACAAAAGTTTGGATAAACAATGAAGCACTAAATGCATCAAGGGAGAAGATAAAGCATTATATCAAATTTATAATGATCTCTCAGCTGAGCTTTTGTTTTACAAAATAATTCAGAAATTTTTAGCAATCATAAAATGTTCATAATAGCTTCTTAGGGAAGAATTATTTTTTTTTATCCTATTGTAGTCCTACAACAAATTTTACAAGTTAATTTATTTAAATAATGAATTAATTGTTGACTAAAGCACAGCGGAGAGATGTTGAACAGACACACAGGAAAAAACTTCTATTGACAACATCTCTGTTACAACATTTATATTACAACATATAAGAATATGCCGATATCAAACCGTGAGAGTAATTACTAACCTGTGATAGGAGACACTACGGCTGTATGTTCCATCTGCATGCTTCTTTCTCCTCCGCACATGTCGTGTCCCTCCTACACTGACTACACTGTAGTAGCTGTGAGCACTGTCTGCACCATGAGCTCTCTCCCTACGCCGCCGCCTCCTCCTGGCCTCACCATCAGCATCCTAATTAAAACAATGTATTGTTAAACTATCATTGTTTGCAACATTTTTATTAAAGATGTTTTATATGTTGAACTATATAAAGCAACATCTTTCTTATCTTATAAAATGCAGACATAACTTCAAAAAAGAAGATGATTACATCCTACAGGTGTTCCTTGGTCAGTCTAGTCGTGCAAGTTAATCAATAACTTAAATTCTGCCCAGTCATTTGTCTTCCTGGTTGACTCAGGCAACCCATTCCATGCTCTAATAGCACTAGAGAAGAAGGAGCATTTGTCTTAGCTGCTGATCCCATGTTCATTAAAAGAGATTTTCAAACCAATAATATATCTTTAAACATTAAGATATTGTTGAATGTTACAACAAATTAAAAAGTTAGTTTTAGTTTTGAAATTTAAATTACTTGCAACAATATTGATTAAATATTTAAATATTACTATGGTAAAATCTAGGGCCAGAGTGGTAAGCACACTGGCTCTAAACTGAGAAGTTTCATGTTTGAATTCCAGTAAAGACTGGGATTATGATATTATGGATTGCTAGGGCATCCATAAGTCCACCAAACTATAATATCTTTTTACTTCAAAAAAGAAGATGATTACGTTCTACATGTCATGAATCTAGTCATGCATGTTGATCAATGACTTAAATTTTGCGAAGTCCTTGATTTTCCTGGCTGACTCAGGCAACCCACTCCATAGCACTAGGAAAGAAGGAGCATTTCTACACATCTCTCCTAGCATATAGAGCAAAGTAGGTAATAGGTACCTCCTGATATTAGTTGATAAAGTAAAAGGAAGCTGGTCATAGTGCTGACCTTATAACACATTAATTATCTGCCATATGCCATACAAACAGATGCCTATGGATTACAAGGCCTAAAAGAGAAACTTTAACATATATTGGAGTCAGTAGTGTATGGTTTTAGTCTTATTTAATTGAGGATTTAATAAGAAGAAAACAAACAGTAGGCCTACTGGATTAAGTGAACAAAAAAAAAAAGAAAAATGGTTAAAACTATAAAATTGATGATGCCTGCCAAAATTCTCAATAAGCTGAATATTGTAGCAGATATACTAAAAGACTTATTGATAATTCAGTTATATGATATTTAAAGATAATTAGTATGGTAAAAAGCATTTCTTTCCTTATACCTTTAAGTATTCTGAAAGTTTTCTGTTGTTAAAATTAATGACTGTTAGAAGAAATAAAATTATTTACTTAAGGTTTAAGTGCTTACAAAAAGTCACACAGTAGTTACCTGGTCACTGTGATAGGACTCACTGTCACTATAAGTACCATCAGCTCTCTTTCTTCTCCTTCTGACATGTTTAGTGCCTGGGTAGATTAGGCAAGACACACAATTTTCACTTTTAGCAGCATATTAGTAGTGATAAGATTTTCTTTTTTTTAACTAAGCAAGAGTCAAGCAAAATATTGGTGACTAATAATAATATATAAAATAATTACTTAGCTATCATACCCAACATGAAGTAAAAGTTATAGTTTAAAAAATACTGTTACTCTCAAAGCCTATAACCATGCACTTAATCTAAAATGAAAACATTATTTTAGAATAAAGAATTGGTCACTGTGAAAAATACTGCTGTTACAATGAAAATGTGTGTATTAATATGTATTAAAAGTGTGTAGCTATATAATGTCACAGCTTGGTAATTACTAATATGTCACATAATAACCAATATATGCTTGTATTATATCCTTTGAATTACATATGTTCCTTTAAAAGAGAAGATTATTAAGTCCTATGTGGAAGCATGTGTTAATCTTGATGTGCATGTTGATAAGAGACTTTAACTCTGCTAAGTCATTGGTTTTCTTGGCGGATTCAGGCAACCCATTTCATGCCCTAATGGTTCTAGGAAAGAAAGAGAACTTGTATCGATTTGTCCCAACATATGGAAAAAGTATTGTATATTTTTTTATCTGAAAACATGCCTTGAGGTTTGTAACATTAAAATATTTTTCTTGTATCCTGGAAATTAATAAGGCCCTGATGAGAGCACATACTATCACTGTGATTGAAAATGTACTGTGAACATTTGTCTTCTATGTGAGAGGGCATGGCCCATTTTGAACTCAATATGAAAAAGTGTTGATCTATGGTGGATCGTTATTCAATAAACAAGTCATAAGCCTTATCTTACCACCAGCACTGTAGACACTTCTATAACTGTATTCACTGTCGCTGTCTTTGTTTCTTTTCCCTTTCTTTCTTCTCTCCCTTTCTTCAGCTGTCTCTTCATCACTTCCATCCCCTCCCTTGCCACCCCGGCCTTTCTTTCCCTTTTTCCCTTTCCTTTCTTTGTCCATGTCTGAGACGTTGCCAACTTTCCTGTTTGAAAAAGAAGAAACAATGAAATATTTACCAGCAAACAGATCAATTTGATATTTATTTTATATCAAACTACATCAAACAAACTTACATGAAATACACAATTATTGCAGCAAGTAAATACAACCCAAGTAGGCTAATCAATCAATTCAATAACTATTAGAAATGCACATAAGAATAGTAGTGATGTTTTATTTCATCGGAAGGTTAAATGGTTGCCTGGCAGTGTGGCATGGCATTTATCACAATAGTTTCAAGCTAAAGCTGCCAATTCTGCTGTCCTGCATGAAATTTGAGCCAAGAGCTTATATTCATTGCTAAAGAAGGAAAGTCATAAAATTGTTTATTAAACTTTTTTTTCACTGTGAATCCAACTCATGACACCACTGTTTGAATAAATTTAGATTCCTTATCAGAAATAACAAATATTTAGGTTCTACTTACTTTTTATATTTTTTGCCTGTGACAGGATCAACATAAACTTCATAGACGGTTCCATCTTTACCAATGATTCTATCTCCTGCTTTGGCTGAAAAAGAAACAATAAATAAACTTTTTTTAAAAATCACTACAATAAATGATTGTAAAAATATATATCTGTATACAGTGGTATTTAATATTCATAAATTAATGGTTGAGCTTTACTTCATTTGAAGTAAATTCTTATATGAATATGTATTGCTAATAAGCAGAATGTGTATTGCTTATAAGCAGAATGTGCATTGCTTATAAGCTGAATATTTATTGCTTATAAGCAGAATATGTATTGCTTATAAGCAGAATATGTATTGCTTATAAGCAGAATATGTATTACTTATAAGCAGAATATGTATTGCTTATAAGCAGATTGTTTCATTAATAATTTGTGTCAAGGCCACATTCACCTTTTTGAAGCTCCTGGTCATCTTTGTCTGAATACACAGTGGAAGCTTTCTCCCAGTTCTCAATTACCTCCCCTTTCTTCAGGTCCATAAATTTCTTTAAAAAGTTTGGATCCTCTCCGGACTTGATGAACTCATTGTATTCATCTTCCGTCAACATCACCGTCTTCTCTACCAGCCGACCGCTCTTTGTCCTAACATACGTCTTGATAACCTGGACAATACAATCAGCATAGATTCGATTAAATAAACACAGCTTCTATTCAAGAAAAAAAAAATGTCTAGTAATGCCAAGTAATTTAGACTTAGCTACTTATGCCTAGTGTGATATTAATTCCAAATCTCAAGTATACCCAACTTTGTAGTTGAATCTACATTTTGAATTAGGAAAAACATGAAATGAAATAAAATTGCAACATTTTGTATGAATTGTTATAAGGAAAAGGGGAACCTCAACAAGGACTCCAACCACAGACAACTAAATAACCACACAGCCTAGTAACAATTAGGTACCAAGCTTAATTATCACATGGAAACATCTTAGCCATCTGGAAACATCTTAGCCATCTAGGAACATCTTAGCCATCTAAGAATATGTAGGCCATCTAGGAACTACTAGGAACATCTAAGCTATCTGGGAACATCTAGGCCATCTAGAAACATCTTAGCCATCTAGGAACATCTTAACCATCTAGGAACATCTAGGCCATCTAGAAACATCTTAGCCATCTAGGAACATCTAGAAACATCTTAGCCATCTAGGAACATCTAGGCAATCCAGGAACATCTAGGCCACCAAAAAGAGTCAAGTCAGTAGAGTTAACAGAACTTGCATTCACCACCCACTCGACACTAATGTTTAGTTGGTACAGTAAAATATCCAGATACATATTTTTAAAGAATGTAATAATCACAATGATCAAAAACGATTGAACTAAATTGAATAAATTTGCACCAATAATTAGTATACAAAAAAAAAACATAGAATTCTTTTGATTTTGATAAAGTTACTGATACTTAAAGCAAGTTACCTTCATAGGATTACCCTCAGGAACTTTTACCCATGACTCAATAGCGCCATCTTCTGGGTTTAAATATTTTTTAAGTATCTCATTTGGATCACCTCCCTTGGCCATCTATAGAGTAAATATGAAGATAGTTATAAGACATTTAAAAATAAATAAAAACACTGAATACATAAAGCTTAAAAAAATTTTGCTGATTGCTTGGGACAGAGTTTAAAATTACTTAATATTTTGATAGTTGATAATGCATTGTTAAGTTGTAGTACCTCGTTCATCATTCTCTCGTAGTCATCAGCACTGACATATATGGTTTTCTCAATGAGACGTCCACTCTTAGTCCTGATCATTGTCTTGATAGCTTTCATTGGCTCCCCACTCTGCCAAGAGTCTATTGTCTCCCCTTCCTGTAGTGTGATGTACTTCTTGATGATTTCATTCGGGTCCTTACCTGCAGAGTTTTAGGGAGTCAATTTAATAACTAGAAATACATTGTTAAAAAAAAAGCATTTAAAAGTTTCCCTTTCAAATGCAATCTATAGGGCAGATGATGTTAAGGTCATCTGTTTTTAATGGCCAATGGCAATTGAGCAGGGTGTCATGTGGCCAGCCTTTGCTTTCACAACTTAAGTCAGGTACCCATTAGAGTTGGGTGGACTCAAGGGTGCCTTAACAATCATAAAATTCTAGATCTCAATCTTCACTGAGATTAGAACCCAGGACCTCAGGTTGGGAAGCCTAGAGCTTACCCACTCAGCCACCATGTCCCCTAGAAATACATTGGTAGCTAAAAGTTATTTCAAATTTTTCACCAATTTTATTGGAAGTTTTTTTTTAAAATTGGTATTTCAATAATTTGCTTACATTATAAAAATGTTCCAAAATCAATACATGTTTCTCCCCAAGTCATCTATGATACTTTCTATACACTTTCTGTGATAGTGAGGAAGGTGTCTTTCAGCAAGCATAATACTCAACAGACTTTTATCAGATGCAGCTGGCATTCTAAAATCCTGTATACAAAACCCTGATTTGAAGTTAAGTTTTTACCATTCAGCCACCTTGACCTCAAATGTACTTAAGACTGAAGATCATGAGTCATGGCTGCAATTTTGTATCTGCGTTTGAAAGTGTCATTATGTTCAGCCAGTTCAAATGTGATATAAATTATTTTTATTTCTTTACTATTCAGAGCATAAATGTACTTTTGTGGCTAGAACAAAGAAAAGAATACTATTTACATATATATTTTTAACATTTAAGACTTCAGCACAAGACACTGGAGTCTGTTTTTCTTTTAAATCAAACTGCTTGTATAAACAAAAACATAATAAAAATCTTAAGCACTAGATTAGATTACCAAGTCTACGTGTAAACACTTGGCTTGAATGGAAACATTTTTTTTTCATTATGCCAGTTACAAATTTAACAATATGTCTATAAAAATATTTGTTTATGATTATGCTAACCTTCCTTGAGCATGGCCTGGTAGTCATCTTCTGAAATCATAATGATTTTCTCCACCAGGCGTCCACTCTTGGTTCTGACATAAGTTTTGATTGTCCTCATTTGGGCCTCTTCCCATCCCTCTATCTGCTCACCATCTTCAGGCTTCAGGTAGTTTTTGAGTATCTGTAAGTAAAGAATCATTTTGACTAGAAATTGGTGGCTGAATAACTAGTCTGCATAAAGATTTCTGTCACAGGTAGCTTAAACATTAAGAACCAAAAAGCCACTGGCAAAAATTTGTACCAAGCAAAGTTTGCTATACTGTATTTATAGTAAATATTCTTATTTAACCAAGTCATTAATCTCATTTTATCTCTGACATTATCTTTTTAAGAACATGACTGTTATTTCATTATGAATCTAAAACTTTAAAAGCCAAATTTCACCAAAACCAAGTAATATTAGTAAAAGAAATTCTTGCAATCTTGTGATGTACTTTTCTAATCATAAAATGCAAGTAACTAAATGTAAGAAAAATTGTCTGAGTAAATAAATATCTTCATTTGTTCTTTTTAAGTGAAAACTCTGATTCTGTGCTGCCAATTGAAAAAGTTTTTGGAAATCAAAGACAATATACAAAACAAAAATTAAACAAAGGATGAAACAAAAGAGCTTACTTCTTTAGCATCTTTTTTGCCAGCTTTAATCGCATCATAATCTTCTTTGCTTACATAGATCAGTTTTTCAATTAATCTTCCGCTCTTGGTCCTAACATATGTTTTGATTGCAACAACCTCATCTTTATCCCAGGACTGTAGGCCTTCTGCTTCATCTTTAGTTAAATATTTCTTGAGGATATCTAAAATAGTTAAGTTTTAAAGGATATGTTCTTAAAGCTAAGAAAATATTGCCTGAATCAGCCAGAAAGACCAGTGACTTATTAGAATAGAGTTTCACTAATTAACAAACAGGATTAGATCAACAAAATAGGCATAAGACATAATTAACTCTTATTTGAAGACACGTTTGTCCTTTTTAAGCTAAGATAAAGAATAAAACTGAACTCTTTTATGTTAAACATTTTTTTTAAATAAATAAGTTTACAAAATACATGCACATGTCTTGTTCCATATTTTAGGACAATTTATTAGAGCATGGATGGGTTTCCTGAATCCGCCTGGAAAACCAAGGACTGGGCAGAGATTAAGTCATTAATTAACTAGAACGTAATTATTATCTTTTTTTGAAGTTAACAGCTATATTTTATAAGATACGATAAGATAAGAATATGCTTATTGATTTTAAATTAGAAAAAAAAATTAATTCAGCCAAAAATATGACAGTTTTCCAGAATGTTTTTGGGATGCTATCTTTTATTGGACTTGAATCCGCATCAAGCTAAATTTGGGCACTTTAAAAAAAAAACTTTCATGGAAACAGCAAATATTGAAAGAAGCTGATTCCCAAAATGCTGTTAACTATGGCAGCATAGTGTACCATGTCTTTCCAGAATACAGGCTTCCAAATAGAGCAAGAGTACCAGGCTACGTAACTTGTTAGGTGTTACCTTTGTTTAGAGTTACACGCACAAGTGTGGAGGGCCCTAATAAACTACACATGAGAAAGAGTTTTATTATGATATGGTTTTTATAAACAATTACAGCTGAACAATGAAAGTTGAGACACAAAGTGTAAAAAGAGTACCTTCTACATTTTTGCCAGACTTAAATGCTTCATAATCCTCTTCTGACAGAAAGATGATCTTTTCAATCAGCCTTCCACTTTTGGTTCTAATGTATGTTTTAATGGCTTTAACACCTGTAGATGTCAATGAAGACTTAGCAGTAATAAAAGTGAGAGTGACACTGCCATAAGAACTAACATGAGAGTGACACTACCTTAAGAACTAACATGAGAGTGACACTACCATAAGAACTAACATAAACTTTCAATTCATTTTTTTTTTTTAAATTCAATGAATCTTACGATGTTCCTTGATAGCTTCAAGCCTTTGCAGTCTCAGTAACTCTTTTTGTCTCTATTAATTGAAAATTGTGGACAATTAATTGTTTTAATTATTTAGATCTACATTTTGCAACATAAATAACAATGAACAATAGTGTAAAATAAAATAGTCTATAATTTAAAAATAAAAAACATGTTGTTTTGCTGAAAAAAATATTTTTAAATTTGGTTCTCTAAATAGCATTTTGTTTAGCTTGTTAGATCTAGATCTCAACGTTTAATGTTTAACAATTTCTTTCTGATTTGCTTTTAAGGTTAGTAATGTCTATACTTTTGAGACTAAAGCAATGAAGAACAACCTATATGTTCCCTACAATTTTAGCTAATTTATTCTCTAATTAAGCTTGGTGATTTTTGTGTGGCTTATAACCATGCTATACAATACATAAACACCCTATTGCTACAAAAGTGCAGATTTACACAAATTGTTTTCAAATGTTATGACTTGAGTAGTAGAACTTTGAAAGATGAAATAAAACTTAAATGCTTTTAAAAAACTTTTACTTTTTCATGAAAAATGTATTCCTTTCATTGTCTTTCTTTTTATGCAGTTCTTTTCCCAAGCACATATTAGCATTATTACCTGTATCTCTAATTGCTCTAATAAACACTTGATATACCAGTAGCCATGTCTGTATCCACCGCCAACTCTGATATACTTGTGCTAGGAAAAAGATAAAAAGTAAAAATACAAATTTTTGTTTACATTTACAACAAGCTTCTGATGCTTATTGGAGACATTTTAAAATGTAGATTTTCAATCAGAGATAACAACAGTTCAGTGGCCTAATAATATGTTATGTTACCACATTAGAATCGATGTGGCTTAATTATAATACTTCTTAAACTGAGCATAGCTTCTAAGCCTCAACCTGCCACCTGTGTGAAAACTATTATTAGAAGAGATGATTAGATGAATAGAGAAGCAAAACAGAACACCCTTTGGAGTCCCAAAGGGTGTTTATTGATATAGCGGGAAAGGAAGAGAGCCCAAACAACCATGTCATTATTTACACACCGTTCCTCGAGGAGCCATTTTTTGGAATATGAGGGAGTGTTCTCGGTTTTCAGTCTTGCTTCTAACCCAAGCATCTTGGGATACGAGCGATCAGTAATAGGAATGTAACAAATTACATCTGCTTGGATCCCTCCCAGACAGACAGTAGCTGAGACAGCTGTTTAGGCCTAGAGTAACAAGAGTCTTTGACAACTCTTTGGATAATTACAAAAAAGATGAATACTTTTAAAAATGAATAAAGTTTTGTTTTTAAGTTCTACTATATAAACTATCAACATTTTTAAATAATTCTACAATTGCAGGACTCTAGTATTTTTTTCTTAATTATAATTTTTTTATTAATTACTTATTGTTTTTGCCAGGGAAAAAAGGCAAATCCTTAAGCACCATTAATTTTATTAAATCAGGTGGTGCATAATCTCAAATTTATTAGGCATTCTCTGGGACATTTTTACAATACCTATATTTAATTTGTACCTTCATGGATATTTCTGGGTGGGTGAGTCATCAAAAACATGGGTGGACATGGATCTCAAAGCAGCTCTAATGATTTTCCTAGGAAATTTGACAGCTGGATTGCATAAAGTGTGTGCAAATATGCTACAACTGGCATAAAAATGAATTGCTCTCCCCCCCCCCCCCCCCCCCCCGCCCCTAAATTACTTTTAACATCTCTTGCAGGCTAACAGATCAGTGAAAGGAAATGAGAAATGAACATCTAATTTACTTAGACTTGTTACATGCTCCCTACCTTTGCAGTGAGGCTGACTACTTGAACCAACCATTACAAATACAGTAATAAATAAAAAAAAAAATATATTTAAAAGAAACTATAAAATATCCTACAGCTTCACATTTTCTATGTGGGACCCGTAGCAAACACTTGAGGCACTCTTCTGAATTGGGCTGAAATAAAAAGAGTTAAAAATAATAAACAAATGAACATTGGTAATACCAATTGAGATCAAATTTGCAATACTCGGCTTTCACTTCATATTATTAATAAGGATAGTATAGATAGGTGCCTAATACTACTAATAGTATAGACTATAGATCTATGTAATCTATGTGAAATTGACAATTTTATGAAAATACCTTTTTACTATTTATTATCAATTTATAAAGAAATTGACGAATTCCAATTCCATTCAAGTAAATTAGGTAATATTTAAATTACAAATCATTTGGGTGTTGACTACCTTATTTTAGATTAATTATTAGATCAAACACTAAACAGTGTAGGTTTTCAGAAACATGCACTATACAGAATAATTATTTTATGTACATGAATTATTACCAAGTGCTTAACTTATAAAAGATATACGGACGTTGCATCATAAAAGAAGCTACATCTATCAAAATCATTCTAGTAATTAGAACTAGATCTAGATGTAGATCTATGTTACGTATGTAAGAACTCACAGTGGGAAGATATGGAGAGTCTGCAGAATTTTTAGAAAAGGGGCCAGGGCTCCTCCTGTGTCTGGCAGAGTATCGAGCCCTTATGTTATTTGTAAGCGATTTGGAAGCTAACTGTTTGTGTGTTGATCGACTCTGTAAAACAATTAAAAAACAAAATACAAAAGTGAACAAAAATATTTAAATATAAGCAATTATGTGATATGGGAAGACAACATCAGAGAATGGACGAGCCTGCCATTGAAACTTAAAGAGATTCTATCCAAGGCAAAAGATAGAGAGGAATGGAAAAAGAGGGTCTACAAATCATAAGTATTCTATGGTATTAACAAAAGACTCCTGTGGAAATGTCTAAGGGATTGCGAGAGCATTCCCATTCTACAGAGCGGAGTTGTAAGAGAGCTTCCATGTCCCTGTGGAAAATCCAGGCGCCGTTCCTCAAGGGACCGTTACATTAATGGCGAGCTCTGCAAGGTTAGCTTGGTAAACTAGCCTATATGAAAAAGGCAGGGGTTCCCGGTAGGCTCGGCCTTCGGCCATGTATTCTAGTCCATGAGCCCCAAGTGTCAGACACATTGGAAATAGCAGAGTTTTATATAGACATTGACTTGGACCTCTTTCAGACAGTGGTTTGATCAACCAGGCTTACACGCCTAAAGTTCGAAGAGCCTTAGGCTTACATCTTTTATAACAATCACACGGTTCAACGATATTATCTAAATTTTAAGGAGAAATAAAAACAATTGGCAAATGTTGCGTTGAAACCATAAAATATCAACGTCATTTTGGTCCTATATTCATTGAATGCAAGTGTTGATTGCGGTAAAAGAAATCAGGTATTGATCTTATCACAAGCAGGAAGAAAACTGCATATTATAAGATATCTTAGCTACTTAATAACCAAATGTTAAAATCATAGTAGCGCCCGCTCAATTATGAGCAAAAAGGGGATAGACCTTTTTGAAACTGTCAGGTAAAGTTGAACTGAAGGCTAACGAATCTCTTGGCCAGCAAAGTAAACAAAATAGAAATTGTGTTCAAAGACACGAATGAACAGAGGTGTTCTGTCAGGAAGAGATCAAAGTTAGTGTTTATGTTTCATACTACTATTTCCAGTGTCAGACACAGGTACTAGAGGAGAAGTGGTCGAAGGCCGAGCACACCGACAATCCCCGCCATTTTTATTCTCTTAGCTACAATAACCATACAATTTATTTAAACGGCTCTTTGAGGAATCGTGTTGATTGTTGACATGGTTGTTGGAGCTCTATTAAAACCTCGTCATTTGCACTTCTTAGAAACTCCCACGGGAGTCCTTTTAGCTCCCCATTCGAACTAATCGTTCCCTCATACGACCGTTTCCACTCGGGCGCCTCTGTGAGGCTCTTTGAGGCAGGGTAACTCACCGAAACTAAGAAAGACTAGAAGAAGATTCTAATAGTTTTCAGGTTTTCTGACTGGCGGCCTCAGGCACGCAGCCCACCCTAAACTTCAGCCCAACCTAAACTTCAGCCCACCCCAAACTTCAGCCCACCTCAAACTTCAGCCCACCTCAAACTTCAGCCCACCCCAAACTTCAGCCCACCCCAAACACCAACAGCAATATGTCTTTACAATGCAAATCTGGAATCCTTTTTATCAGTGTTAATAATAATAGATTTATTAGACTATGTATCTTTACTTTTTTGACTATGTATTGAGACTTTCATTGACGATGGTACTTAGTACGCCTTCTACTTACCGCATGACCCCCAGGATTGTACTTGAGTGAAGGGAGATGGTGGTAGACCTTCGCTACACCATACGAACGTGATGGGGGATTAGAGTAGCTGGTTCTGTAATCTGCAATTGGAAAACTTAGATTGTTATGTGTATACAAAAGATTTCATATACTCAAATTAATTTTTAGCATTATTAAAGTTTACAAGAACTACGACACTTGGCGTTTCTTATCCATAGTTTATGATCACTAATCGTACCAAAAAACGTTTTTTTTAGTTTTAATTCTATTTGTTGGTGTGTGTGTGTGTGGGGGGGGGTGAGCTTACACTTAAATGATCACATAAGAAGGGGATTTGTAAAAAAAAAATATTTGAGGGTGTCAGTTTCCATCTAGGATTTAAGCCAACTAGTTTAGAAAACGCGTGCCAAAACAAGGTGCTAACAATGAATACCATTGTAATTTAAATAGTTTCAAATGGATTCCAAAAAAAAAAAAGCATAGACCAATGATTTTTGAAATAATTTAGGCAAACTTAAAATTTATTTTTAGTATGTTATTAGTTTCAGCTTCAAACTTAGTATCTCCATTTAAGTGTGCACTAACATATGGAGTAGTTAGAGCTGTTTAGTCTTATCTTATCTTATATATTAAAGACGTTACTTCAAAAAAAAAGAAGATATTTACATCCTACTCATTTCATGTATCAATCTAGTCATGCATGTTGATCAATGACTTAAACTCTGCTAAGTTCATTCCATTCTCTAATGACGGTAGGGAAGAAGGAGCACTTGTACGAATAAGTTCTAGCGTAAGGAATAAGGAATGTTCCTCTATCTTTGTGTATTTCTGAATATTTCAATTGCTTTTGTTTTTCTATTTGTAAGTTATGGTTTAGTGTTTTATGTATTATAACTACTTTACTTTTATTCTTCTGTCCTCAAGTTTCTCCCAGTTTAGTGATTTTACTAATGGTGTTACTCTAATCAAATTGGAATATTCGTTTGTTACAAATCTCACTGCTCTATTTTTGCATTTTTTCTAGTTTCTTAATGGTTTTTTTTTTGAGTTGAGGGATCCCAACCAGAGTATGCATATTCTACTATTGGCCTAACTAAAGTTAAATAGCATTTTAGTTTTATGTTCTTGTTTGATTTGTCGGCTGTGTGACTATTTCGACCATTAATTGCATGTCCATTTAGCTTATTAATTTTTTTAAAAGCAAAGAAATGCTAAACTATATGGATTGTTTTTCCGAAGATATTCATGTTAATAAAACTAATATTGTCACTACTCAACGCTATCACACCGTCATCAAACGGTTATCAAGAGTGCAAACTATTTTGTGTACTATCCTAGACAAGACAAAAGCGTAATCACATAAATATGAGCGTACTATTCTGATGTAACAACAGAGTTCCGTCCAAGTATTAAAGACAAGTAATATAGAGATTATGTGGAA
The DNA here is from genome assembly GCA_030265305.1 of Biomphalaria pfeifferi. Taxonomy (NCBI): domain Eukaryota; kingdom Metazoa; phylum Mollusca; class Gastropoda; family Planorbidae; genus Biomphalaria; species Biomphalaria pfeifferi. Next base: position 253,955 of record JASAOG010000019.1, read on the forward strand.
GACGATATAGATATGAACAATAGGATAGTTGAGGCAATGGGCACCATGTCAAGGCTGTTGAGGAAAATGTGATGTCAGACTCTTTTACTTGGCTCTAGGGGTACTTAAAACAATATGACTTCGACCCTAACAAAACGGGCTCAACAGAAGGACAATTAGAAAGACTATTACTTGAATCCCTGCAGATCGATAATACATACGAATATGCACTAAATGAACCACAAAACTCCAGCTATCCAGGAAAGTTTAATAACTTAAAAAAAAAAAACACTCCGTGACAGCACTTAAACACCAGTCTCTTCTATTTCCGGAAAACAAGTGATCAACTAATCTCTCTTTTTCTCTCTCTCTGTCTCATACAAGGAAAACTAAAAACTTTCAAAAGCATATACTGCTTACACTCATACCAGGGAAATATAAACAAGGGAGTATAACTCTTTCATACCTAAATAGCAACACAGAAATAACACATTCACTTTTACCATTACCTGCTCCTGACATTTGGTACAATACTTTGCTGACAATTAATACCAAAGCTTTTGTTTATTGAACCTGGTATGTGGCATCAAAACATGGTCCACATACTCTTGGTTGGAAAAGAAGCTCAATGTCTTCCACCTTTTTGTGTGGCTTCTGAAAATATGGTGGCAAGATAAAATCACAAAAGAAGAATTCCTGCGAAGAGCCATTCGCACTGCTATAACCAGTAGACGTCTTGGCTGACCAGATTAGCCTATTTACACCAAATACCACAGGGTCGACTTCCCAAAGAAATATTGTATATCTAAAAGGTAGGAATTCTACAGATCACCCACTTTTAAGATATACTGATGTATGTGGAGTGGATACCTTTTCAGGAAACACCGGCCACCCTGATATCCACGTGACCCTTTCCCCTAGATGGCACCTTGTGTCCGCGCATAAAAAGGCACAACAATGTGGGCATCTCTTGTCGCTGTAGTGTCCGTATGTTGCTGGACCTGCGTCGTCTCCACTCCCTGTTTGTACCTGGTTCTACACCATGTGTTTATGTATGGCTGCAGGTCTTTAGTGTGTAATAAAGAAATTAAAATCGGCCAACGAGTTTCTTTCATCATTTAAAATTTAGTTTGTTCTGTGCCAAACCCACCACACATGCAAGAGCGACATGAAGCTGCTCAGATTTGACATTAACAGCTGTAATAAAAAGCACAAAATAATCTCACATAAAGGAGAGTCCTGGATCACAAATGGTGAACACAAAAGAAATAGCAACAAGGTTACAAAGACAGTTTGTGTGGAGACTCAAAATCGGCCCCCGAAGTGGTCCGCCCAGACAGGTAAAAAAGGCAGGTTTCAATATTTTCAGAAAGAACATCTGAATGAATTTCTATCAAAGATAAATGACAGAGAAGAATGGAGAAAGTAGGTTGACAGATCTTGTGTGGTGCCCCAGCGGTCTAGCAGACCAAACGATAGGCGAAAGTGAATGTGAAGTTAGATGTGAGCCTACCTGATGTCTTATAATATATATCTAATTGATCTCAATGTTTTGTAAAGCTCAACCTCTTATTCCTAAGGAAAAAAAAATTTCTTTCAAGTATCAAATAGTTGTTATGTTCACGCGATAATATAAAAAAATTCTTATCAATTGTTGTTTTAAATTATGTCCAACTTATTTGCATACTAAATAAATTTTTTCTCTTAAAAAAAAGTAAACTTTTTTTTTTGGTAAATGTAGTAATTAGTATGTCAGAACACATAACTTTGCAATAAAAATGTAAAAAAAAATTTTGACAAAAAATCTAAAACCTTTATCATAAATGTGTTAAAAATAAGGTAATGGCCATCTCCCCTAATAAAGAGCCTGCAGTGTTTGTTACTATTAATAGTGAATAGTTGTAAAAGTGGTGTATTTTTATGAAAAACTGCTTGCATAAGAGGTTTTAAAAATGAGATTTTTCGCTTTCAAAAAAGAAAAAAAATAGCCGTTGCATCAGAACTTTGAATAGTCTAAAATATTATGATGTCGGATTTTCAGTATCTTTTCTAGTTTACGAGATCTAAACGGGACGGAGGAACGGACAGACATCTCACACAAAACTAATCGCGTCTTTTCCCCTTTCGGGGGCCGCTAAAAGGCTGAAAACGCTGCAACGTCTGATGATTACAAATGTTTAACCTGTGGCCGTGGGTGTGTATCAAAGATACACATGAGATGTTGCAAAGGAAATAGATCGTCTTTTGAGAAGAAAAATGGGAAAGATGTGTGATAGCAAAATACATTGAATGCAACCATAAATAAATACAAACAAAATATAAAGGAGGGGATGCTTACAAAACTATCATTCTGCTATTTCATTTTGTTCAGTGATCTATATATTCCAAAACTGTCGTATGGACCATATTTCTTTATTGGACTCTTTTTCTCAGAAATTCTTTGTAAAACTTGGTTTCAATCTTTGATTTGACCACACAATGTTTCCTTTCACTGATTCCTTTTCCTTATCTGCTACGTTCTACAGTTTTGTCTTATTGAATGAAATCGGATGAAATCTTCTATTATATCGCATCACTTCTTCGCTTACTTGTTAATAATAAACAAGCAACATTTGATCTTAGTTGGGGAATGCATAGATTAGTTTTTAAAAAGGCACATAATTTTGTATTGAAAGTCTTCAAAGACATAGACACATTTCTCAGTATCCATAGACATAGATCTTTTTCTCAATCTTCAATGACATAGGCCTGCATATTATTTCCAGTCTTCAAAACGATAACTATAGATCTATTTCTCAGTCTTAAATGACATATATCGAACTCTCAGTCTTAAATGACAGATCAAATTCTCAGTCTTAAATGACAGATCGAACGCTCAGTCTTAAATGGCATAGGTTTAACTCTCAGTCTTATATGACATAGATTGAACTCTCAGTCTTAAATGACATAGATCGAACTCTCAGTCTCAAATGACATAGATTTAACTCTCAGTCTTAAATGACATAGATCGAAATCTCAGTCTCAAATGACATAGATTTAACTCTCATTTTTAAATGACATAGATTTAACTCTCAGTCTCAAATGACATAGATTTAACTCTCAGTCTCAATTGACATAGATTTAACTCTCAGTCTTAAATGACATAGATCGAACTCTCAGTCTTAAATGACATAGATTTAACTCTCAGTCTTAAATGACATAGATCGAACTCTCAGTCTCAAATGACATAGATTTAAATCTCAGTCTTAAATGGCATAGATTTAACTCTCAGTCTTAAATGACATAGATCGAACTCTCAGTCTCAAATGACATAGATTTAAATCTCAGTCTTAAATGGAATAGATTTAACTCTCAGTCTTAAATGACATAGATCGAACTCTCAGTCTCAAATGACATAGATTTAACTCTCAGTCTTAAATGACATAGCTCTGAATCTCAGTCTTAAATGACATAGATTTAACTCTCAGTCTTAAATGGCATAGATCGATCTCACAGTCTTAACTGACATAAATCGAACTCTCAGTCTTAAATGGCATAGATTTAACTCTCAGTCTTGAACATCATATATATATAAGTCATTAACGATCTATTTCAATATCAGTACACGCGTGTACAATAACCTGAGTGTTGAGACAATGTGTGAGCTATAAGTAAAACAACTTGTCAATTTGTGGAGTTCCAGGTAACACTTTCAGGGAATTCGCTGCCATACAAAACACTTAAAGACGTTTACAAAAACGAAGTATTCATATATCAATCATAGCAGAACATGCTTGTTCACAGACTTGATTCGGGGGGAAAGGATTGAATGCATTTCCATGTTTGATTGTGTTCGTGTCACTCGACACCGGGGAATATTTGCTTAGCGGTGTTAGCAGTCAAACAAGATTAACACCACCCATTGCTGGCAGGTTGTTTTTTCATTTATTTATTATTTCAAGTATGCTTACAGTGCCACCTGCATAGCCGAAGCTGTTCAGCTAACATTTAGAGTAAGACATTGATCTAAATACTGCAGTTCACTTGAGATTTAAATTTAATGTGGAGTCACAAAATCTTAAAAAGGAATTAAATAAAAAAAAAAGAATCATAAAAGTGTAGACTTTGCTAGAGGCATTCTAGATTACCTAGATAAATCAACAAGTGATTATTGAATAGATAACACATTTTCATCTAGATCTAATCACGTTTAATAGACTGGTGTATTTAAGTAAATCAATATTTGAGAGAATGTCCTGTAAAAGGCTTGTTCTAGTGAGTTAAAATGGGACTGGAATGGGCATACAATGCGAAGAACATTAGAAAATATGGCAAAACAGGCTTTAAGATGGAACCTACAAGAGAAGAGAAAGGCTAAGAGACCAAACAAAATTTCGAGGACGTCGGTAGATCAAGAAGCAAAGATGAAAGGATGGACATGATTAGGGCCGGCCTTAGGCATAGGTAAACTAGGCAGCCGCTTAGGGCTTCCGATTGGTCGGGGCGTCGCACAGGACTCAAAACAATTTTTAGAGAAGAAATAGCGAGACTTGTGCCCTGTGTTATTGTTAGAGTACACTAGGTTTTAAATAAAAATATAATTTTAATTTTTCGCTTTTTTTTCCCCATTTCATTTAGGGGCCACCAGATTCACTTCGCTTAGAGCCTCCAATTATCTAAGGCCGGGCGTGACAAGGACCAAACAGGAGGGTGGGGGGGGGGGGGGGCAAATGTCCATAACTGTTCAATGACATAGTACACTGTTGCAGCCCTATGCACCTTTGGTCATTTAGTCAAGAAAGTCAAGTGGGCCTACAATACAACTCAGACTTGGCACACAAAACTAAAAATACACAAAAAACAACAACAAAAACGAAGCCGCTGCTCTTAGAGTCATTGAGTAGCAAAGATATCACGTTTAAAAAAAAAATCGTTGTGCAGAGGCGTTGCGAGCAGTTTCTCCGCCTTTGGCGGGAACAAAATGTAAAACTCTTACCCCATCAAATAACCTCCACTCCACCTAAGAAAAAAATTGCCTGATATAACTTTGTTATAAATAAAAAAGAAAAAAAAAATTCTGAACATTAAAGTATGTGTAGGAACACTACAACTCCAGTTTCTGAACTACGATATTCTTCCAATATATTCTACACAGGAATAAAACCAAGCCTCGACGAGCTGAAAAGAGGTCAGCGACAACGAAATTGCAGTAATAATTCTATAGTTGATTATTTATCAAGTAAAAACGTCATTGTTATCAATGTTTAAGAAACTATTAATTAAAGTGCATAAATAATGCATTGAAGACGCCAGGAGAGCGAATTCAGGAAAACTCTTGGCGACAGAGGGAATTTCTTTTTTACAACTCCTCTTATCAGCTTACAAAGTCTTCATCGGATCAAAAAGCAAAAAAAAAATATAAAAAAATGAGTGACTGGACAATGATCACTAAAAAGGCTCAAACGATTATTCGACAAATTTGACAATTTACGTATATATTTGGGAACAAAATACTTTATCCAACTGATAGAGAGATTGTTTTATCTTAACTTATGAATGTTAGACTAAAAAAAAAACTGAAACATTTTTTACCCCGCTACCTTTCCCCCTCCTACCGAGAAATCGTTAAGCGAATGTATAGATCTATTAAACTTTAAAATATTCCAATGAGAAGCCTTTAGATGTCGACTAAGAAAACGATGTGCAAAATTTTCCTAAACATTAATTTATCAAACTCTTGATTCAACAAAGCCTTACATTAGGAAATTCTAGATCGCGATAGTCTTTTCATGAACGCGACAGTCCTTTAAAAAAAACCGAGTTTGCATCTAGACCTAGATCTAGTTCTCTAACCAAATTTTAAATTTATTTAATTTTTACTTGAAAAATGATAACGGTCAAACCAGAGTTTTCCCCGTGGGGCTAACGAGCTGGTCAGTCTTTTCACAGCGATATACAGCAACTGTAAAATTTCTAGAAAATCCTTAGAGCCTTTTTTTTTTTTAAATCAGCGTCCAGGTTCCACTTCTACATCCACACGCCTACTTCGATATTAATAGAGACTTACTTGAATATCCTACCGGTGACTGAAAATAGTTATGACCGCTAGCTCCTGACCCCGGGCGACTTCCACCATGGTCAGATCCTCCAGATACTCTTGCTGGAGCAGGGGTAGCTCCCGGAATAATTGGCAGCGAGATGCCACTCATAGTTTTCTTCACTTCAACGGTGACTATCACTGTCCGATGACTGTAACTGTCCGGCGAAGGACAGCTGCCGTCTTCGGTGAATAAGTTGGTGTTTGGAAAATAGCCTCTGACGAGTTATTTGTAATCCGCGGTACCCACGTAGACGTGAAACCGGAATACAGAAGCATTATGGTGTCAAGCAATCGGTTAATTCCTTTTTGTTCAAGTTACATTGTGCTTGGACGTCTAATGTGGCCACCTGTGAAATGTTTACAATGAGAATAATTACATATATGGCTGATATGATTGTTCTCTTTTACAGTCCGATAATTCTCTCTTTCTCTCTCTCTCTCTCCCTCTTTCTGTCTCTCTGTCTCTTTCTCCCGATCTCTTTCTCTCTCTCTCTTTCTCTCTCTGTCCCTCTCTATCTCTCACAATCTTTCTCATCCTGCTTCTAGACATAGTTTTTCAGTTGTTTTTTTAAATATAAATAAAATGAATAATAACAATAAAATAATAAATGTTATAGCGTACAGTTTTTAGAAAATTCGGAGAGAAAAAAAATGAGCACATAAGAATTCCTAGAATAGTTTACATCAAAATGGGACAAAATAAATCATCAGATTTAAAGGATATGCTTTATATATACAAAGTGATAGCTAGCATCCATTGCGACTGTAAACAAACATTTATCTCATTTTCATTGAATTAGACTAAAAATTTTGAAGATCAAAATAAATTTAAACTACTAAGAGCTATACAACAAACCAAACATCACATTTCATTCACTAGCTCAGGTTAGCAACTCACACAATTTTTTTAAATACAGAAAGACACAAAGATAAAGGCACATTCCTCGTTCCATGTGCTAGGACAAATTTGTACAAATGCTCCTTTTTTCCCCAGCGTTATTAGAGCATGGAATGGGTTGCTTGAGCTAGCCAGGAAAACTAGTGACTTGGCAGAATGCAAGTCATTGGTTAGCATGCATGACTAGATGCATGTCCCGTAGGACGTAATCATCTTCTTTTTTGAAGTAACTTCTGTATTTTATAAGATAAGATATCAAACATATCACATATATTAAGATATGCTGATTCTGCATTTTGAACTAATCAAAAAATAAAGTGACATTGCTATGAGATGGGCTCTAGATCTATGCATGGCTAGAAAGCTAGAAAGCAACATAATGAGTTTCAAAGCTAACGCCTATTAGGACAGAAGGAAAAAAAAAGGACTATGATGCACAATAAAGACATGTAACAGAGTTACGTTCTCTTTTAAAAACACAAAACAACTACTCAGCTGTATTAACATGAAGAAAACAAAAGAAGAAATTATAATTGTTACCATCTTAAAGACTCAATATTCACAAAGCCTTCAGGATTGTTGAAATTTAAAATGAAGATAAAAATCGCGCAACACACGACAAACTAAAAAGACGAAACATCAATGTGTTCTGTGAATCTCTAGCTCTAAAACACAACACCTGAAACACAACACCTAAAACACAACACCTGAAAGTAAAATGACTTTCAAACGTTAATTATAAGTTTATAAGTGCGTAGATCTAAATGTAAACATGGAATTGTGCGTAAGGTTTGCTCTCTGCTAGAAACAAGAATGAACTTTACGACCTGCTTAACAGAAAGACAATTCCTGGCATATTGCACACCCTGTAGGAGCCGCGAGAAACAGAGCGTGGAATTCAATAGGCAGAACTAATTGCGACCTACAGAATAAAGAACCCTGACCAAGCCATTCTATATGCGCCAGTGTTTTTATTATTTCAACTGTGTTATAGTATTTCTTCGTATACTAACAAAGGTCTGTTACTAACTTAAGTCTACCTTTGGAATTTTTGTTTGCTGTTTCAGGTTTTGAATGAAAATTCTAAAAACAGAATGTAATATAATGTTTTTTTGTTTTATCAATTGAGCTTGACCTAGTAAATGTTGTCATTCTTCAGACCGTGGTCGTTATCTAGACTTAATATAGTACATGTGGTCATTCTCTAGACTTAATATAGTACATGTGGTCATTCTCTAGTCTTAATATAGTATATGTGGTTATTCTCTAGGCACAATATAGTAGATGTGATCATTCTCTAGACTTAATATAGTACATTCGGTAGTACATTTGGTCCTGCTCTAGAATTGTCAAGAGCGAGATTCTCTGAATCAGTCCGCCCAATTTCAAACGCTTTAGTGTATTCGTTCACAAATTACCAGTGTCTAGCTATATACACCAATGCAGTAATAATATATTGACAAAGTTAATGTTTTTATTAACGTTAATATCACTGTAGTATTGATTAACGATGATTTTGTGACAAATAGATGAATATTTCGCTTATATCTTACAGTGTTCTTGAGATAACGGTTTTGTCTAAGAGTAGACCTATATATAGATCAGAAACGTAACCGCTCATAGGGACTATACATACATGTAACGTAAATCTAGGCCTTTAAAATACACACACACACACATATACACACCACACGTATATTAAAGTAATACATCCCATGAAAAACAAAAAAGAAAAAAAAAGGTTGAGGCCTAACCGTTCGAAGATCATTTATTTATACTATGTGCATCTACAGTCTGCAGGTTATCTAAATTCATCCCCAATAAAATATTTTATTAAGAAAAGGAAAGAGTAGTCAGGGCTTGTAATGTTCTGCCTTGGGTGCCCTTCGCTATCGTCTTAGTAAAATATAGGATAATTATAAATATATAGGGGGCGTGGTAAAGCGCGAGTTCCAACCACGATGGCAGTTGGGATTTTTAGGACGCCCATGAGTCCAGCCAACTCTAATTAGTTGGGAAAAGTAAAGCGGTTGTGCTGGCCTCTTTACACCCTTAATAACCGTGGGCCACAGAAACGGACCACCTTCACATCATCTGCCCTATGGATCGCAAGGTCTCAAAGGGTTGATTTACAATTTTGTCTTGCACGGAGCTTGTAGCCTACACCTTATTTCTCCCTTATTTCTATGTTCAAGTTGAAGCTTTTCTAAATAATTCGTTGTCAATTACAATACATAAATTAATATAAAAAATAACTATTAGTTAATTAATTAGAAATAATTAATTAACTTTGTTTTAAAAAGAAAAAAACGAGATAATTGGAGTTCTGATATATATATATATATATATATATATATATATATATATATATATTATATATATATCAGTAATTGTGCGGTTCTCTCCACATGTAAGCTTTGCTTTTTATAAAATTATTTTCTTTTAATATTTTGTTTCTAAATAGCTATAGAGAAAATATACGGTGCCTTTTCTTTGTGTCACTAATAAACGAAACACTTTGTTGCGATACTTATATCACTCACAGTAAACTCTATTTTGCTTTCGGTTTGGTAAGCGGTGAAAGATACTAATTTATTTAAATTTGTTTTTCAGTTACTAGTTGATGGTCAAATGTATAGTACACATCAAGACGTTTGAAGCAGACAAAAGAGGCTAAATTCAATCTTCAAAAGGTGATAATATAAAAGACTTAATGACAATGTCTAGGCCAGGGGTTCTCAACCTGTGGATCGCGATCCCTTTGGGGGTCGATTGACAATTTGCCAGGGGTCGCCAAAGACCATTGAAAAAATGGATTGTTATTAACTATTCTTCTAATGCTGTGTGTGTGTGCGGGGGGGGGGGGGCGTCGCGGCTAAGTGGGGGATTGTAAAAAGGGGTCGCCGAGCATAAAAGGTTGAGAACCGCTGGTCTAGGCAGTCAAGGTTATAATAAACAAAATAATTATTTTTATAGACTGCAAAGTGACTTGATGATATTAGAGTAAACTAATTCCCAGCATAATAAAAAATAATGTCAGTGTAAAAAAAAAAAGCAATTAACTAATTCAAAGATTAAAATGTGGATAGTTTGGCTTTTCAAAATAGCGACAAGTCAATTGGCGACGGATTAAACCGAAGAGTTGTTGACAAAACAGAGAACGATGATTTCAAAAAAAAATCTATTGTTAATGGAAGAAATCGATTGGGCTCCTGCAGTATGAGGCTAACAACAGCGTTCGACCATAGAAAACTTTACGGCTCGTTAGCAAAGGCTCAATCCTTTGTTTACTCAGTGGGCTTATTAGAGTTGTTGTTTTTTTGGGGGGTCCTTCCATGTCATTATAGATATCGCATTAGTGAGACATTTTCCTTATTGATATCGCAACGGTGTGGTGACTTGTAACATACATTAGACTATAGACAAAAACTGTCAGGATTACATTAAAACTTTTAGAATAATATTTTGTTTTTCTTAAATGTAATATCGTCCAAACTCAAAACCTCCTGAAGGGAAATTAATCCTTCTTAGATAGGACTAAATATGTAGGGTTTTGCCCACTTAGATAGTTGTACACGTTATTCTCAGATTAATTAAAAACTTTAAACCATTATTTATTTTACCTAACAAAACATGAATCAATTACATAATTAACCTATTTATCAATTATTTATTGGTATTTAATTATTTTGTTCGATATTTAAAAGGTGAAATAACTTCTACATTATTGAGAGAAATAGTCGTAAGTGTGGAATTGTTTTTTTCCCTTGGATAAGCTTTGTTTCGTTTTTTTAAATGTATTTTTATATTTTGCTTGTTTTTCTTTTATTTTGTCAAAAATAAAAGAAGTGTGTGAAGGTGTGTGTATTTGTAGGTGTGTGAAGGTGTGTGTAGTTGTAGGTGTGTGAAGGTGTATGTAATAAAATTGTGTAGTTGTAGGTGTGTGCAATAATACTATGTAAGTTGTAGGTGTGTGAAGGTGTGTGCAATAATACTGTGTAGTTGTAGGTGTGTGAAGGTGTGTGCAATAATACTGTGTAGTTGTAGGTGTGTGAATGTGTCTGTAATAAAATTGTGTAGTTGTAGGTGTGTGTTCAAAAAAAATGTCTAGCGGAGAGAGTAGACCTATGTGGTAAAAGGGATTTGATACTTGTCAGAACTAAGTTTGAGAAATGTTTCTCGACCACTTCCACTTTAAGGATAATCACCAAAGAAATAAATGTAAAAAATAATTAGAATAAAATAAAGACTAAGACTAAGACTAAGATTGCTTTATTGATCCTTACGGAAATTTGTTGTGACTACAAGGACTCTTTTCTCATATAAAGACAACACAACAGAAAAATACTCATAAATACAACAGACAACATAAAGAGTTCATTCAGCGACTACACACAGGTATCTTGGTGCATTTCATGTTCCCTGATCAATGAGTGGCGGTGATAGAGTCTGACCGAGTGAGGTACGAACGAGTTTTTGTACCGCTCCGTTCTTGTTTTGATTGACAGCAGTCGCCCATTTCGCGACGACCTGGCGTAGTTCTGATGGAGCGGGTGGCCGTTGTCTTCCAAGATTTTTTCGATTTTTCTTAGGCACGTTTGTTCAAAAAGTTCCTTTAAATGTGGTAATGTTGTGAGTGTAATTTTTGATGCTTTTTTAATGATTTTTTTCTACACGTCGCAACAGTTTAGATGAGGCGTTGCCTTGCCAACAACTTATTCCGTATGTTAGCAGATTTTGTATAGTAGCGCCGTAAAATGTCTCAAGGATCTTCTTGTTTAGTTTAAAGCTATTGAGTTTGTATAGAAAAAAGAGTCGCTTGGCTGTTGTCTTTGTCAGAGTGTCTATCGAGAAAATCTGTGTAGGGTGTAGGGTAGTATTGTCACTCAATAAAATAACCATTAATATTTCACTTAATCCTTTTGTGAATTTACAAGAAGCATACGTGTAATACTAAGAATTTGTATGTATAATATCCAACACTGGCTGATAAGACGTAACAATTTAAACTATCCATTATTCATAAGAGTTGAATGGTTCATCTAAATTTAAACAGATTGGGAATGAAACAATATTTATAAGATCTGGACTGGAGATAAGTCAGCACTGGTTCACACAGTTCTCATTTAATGTGATCTCAGTCATAACAATCAATAAATCTACGGCGCTGATCACAATTTAAAGGTAGTCGATAAAATGCGTTGTCTTGCGGAACGACCCGACACAGTGATCAGAAACATGCAATACAGTAAGCCTTACTAGGCCCTAAATAGCTATATAACACGTTCTGCATATAACGTAGGGGAAAGGTCAGAATCAAGGAATAAGGACCTCATACTTAATAGATGACGTCTTGTTGACTCTTGTGTAATATTTAATGACCTAAAAAGTTTAAGCGCCACTACTTGATAAGTTAATTGATGAAAAAAATAGTGCATTATTTTCTTAAGTTTAATAATCCAGTTCTGTTAATGTTTGTTAAATCGTTTTCAGATTATAAAATATTGAACCCAGACAATCGGATGAAATAGTATGGTAGTGGTGTAGGCTACTAGGTCAAGATCCATTTCTTAAATGTCAAGAAAAGAAATCTTAATGTGTAAAGTACAACACTATTGTGTTTACAGAGTTCGAAAATGAAGATTATTACATCCTAGTCCAGACATTGTGCAGTAGTGATAGATGATAGCAGACGACTGGGTACGAATAACTAGGGCCTACCTTCGTGACGAAAGTCCGATACGCATACCTAAAGGTTACGGGAGCCAGATTTTCATACAATTCGGAAAAACTATAAAAAGCTAGCTTTTCGGTGTATCCGGTGTACAAAATAATGGAAGTGTTTTTTTTTTTTTCGTGCACTTTTAAGCAGTGCAGAATCCAATGTTGTAAGCTAGTGACGCCCAACCTTTTTCAGTCCGCGAGCCAAATAAGTCCCCTACACTCTTCTCGCGAGCCATATCATTGCGAAAATGGAAATGCAATAGAACAGACGATATTTTGATTAGAAACAAGTTGTAACCAACATTATTTCTATAGCAACTAGTTGGATGTTCCAATTTGATTTACCGAAACCAACTTCTGAATGACAGGCTGCAATGTAAATACTCCATTAAAACAGACATACTTTGCGCATTTTGTAAAAAAAAAGTAAAAATCTGTTCACTTTTTTAAAAATGTGTACACTCCAAGCCAAGTTTTTTGTTTGTTCAGCGTTGCCATTTCATCCACACCCCAATGTTGAACAACAAGCTACCACTCACGTTGTTACCAAAGGAAGTCAACTAAAAATGGCAAGGACACGGTACTATAGTGTGAACAAAATTTTTGAAGGGGCGGATAGACCTGCATTGAGGGCCGCATGTGGACCGCGAGCCATATTTTGGGCATCACTGTTCTAAGTTCTTCTATATATAGAACAAAATAATTTCAATATGGATGAAACATCAGACTTTCACTCTCTAACTTTAAACTTATATTTAAAAACAAACTGTAACTAACTATCGGCAATAGAAGAAATGTGATACAAAGATAATTGCCAGGCATTAAAATAGTGCTAAAGTTATTGCTCAATTCTCATTCGTAGCCTTACATTTGGCAACAGGGAAGTTCGATTTAGCATTGACATTGTTTCGTTGATCAGGAAAATCTCCTATTGAATTATAAAATCAACGAATGAATTAATACTCAATCCCCATTGATCTCAGACAGACAACATACTACACCACTTTTATGAAGAACATTAAGACCTATCTGTTTAAAACTTTTTAGGCTAATTGTCATTACAGCTGTCGTGTTTGTGTTAGTAATGTTATTACAGCGCCTTGAGCCTACATTTTGTTTGTTATAAATAAAATTATAATTATTATTATTAATACTATTTCCAAATTATTTTTTGTTGCCTGAGAAGCTGTGTCGGTGATATTTGTTGACCTATTGACCACAAAATGAACAAGGTCATCCACAACAATGAGACCTTACGCTATAACTCTTAAACGACCGACACCGTGATCGTGTGAGAACTAGTTGAAAACTGGAATGAAGTTTTAATTGTAAACATAGAGTTGAAGCTAGGTGCTGAAACAAATGATACATACATATATTAAACATAAATAAATAACAGCACCAGGGACCAAGTTTTAACTACTTTCACTACTTTCTCTCTTAAAACTTGGTCCCTGGTGAAGTTTTAATTGACAGACGTTTTTAACGCTGCTCCCTGTCTATTGTGACCGGCGCTGTTTAACTGGCTATTATGGCATGTGTAGGTCTGATGGTTTGTAGTTTGATTCGCCAATAGCGTCAGTTCTTTCTTTAAGATTGAAATTGTTATCTGATTATAGGTATATTTCCACTGAGTAGGTCTAGATCTAATTGAAAGGTGGGAACTGTGTTACACTATATGCTAGTCACCTTATCTAAATTGTCACTCTCAACTCTACCAGGTAACAAGGGAAACATTAATACTTATTTAGCGTGTTAAAAGAAAAGTAAAGTTAACCTTTCAGACCTTGCGATCTATAGGGAAGTGTTGTAAAGGTCATCTATTTCTGTGACCAATCACCATTAGGCCTACTTTTCCCCAACTGATGTCAGATACCCATTAGATCTAGGTGGACTCAGAGGCCCCTTAAAGATCCCAGAATTAAAAACTTGGGACCCCCTCGGTTCGAAAGCCAAGCGCTTTACCACTCAACAACCGCGCCTCCATTTAGCTAGTTAAAGCGTTCTTAATTACTGTAGGTACACTATTTGTAGTACTATTAATTCTACTTATCACGGCTTGGAACCAAGTTTGTTTTGAAATATTTGAGGTTTTTTTTTAGTGTAGATTTACTTCTGCCACTAATACACTTATTTTAATAAAGTCTCACAACTGTTGCGGCTATTTGGAAATGACTGAGAGCTATATAGAAGAAGAGCATGAAGTCATTTTCTCATAAGACTTTTTGAAACCTTACACAAATAAATCCTTTCCAAGACACATGAAATTCGTAGGACGTAATTATCTTTCTCTTTTGAAGTATCGTCTGTAATATGTAAGATAAAATATAGGCTGTAGATCTAGATGTGATATATAAAAAAATGAACAAAATTAACAAAAACTATTCAGAAAGCTTTTTTTTATTTTATTAAATATTTCGTTTAATGGTGATCAATCAATACTGCTACCAAGGCTCGACTTCAAACTTAAACTTTGTGGTTGGAACTTTGTGAGCTGGGGACGTTAAACGAAATGATGACTGAGCATACACAGAAGAAACATAGTCTTGATTAGATCTTCTTCTTCTTCGTTCTCATTGTTATGTTGGAGTGTTCAGACGACTAGACCTATGCATGAGATGAACTGCGCAGTGGTTTCCAAATCAGGGAGCTCTCCATATAGTTTTCTTTCTGTTGGGGTGTTTTGGGGCCAGTGACTTCTACGGGCCTCTTGGTAAAGAGAGCAGTTTTAGAGGACGTGGTCGGCATTCTCTGGTGATACTCCACATGGGCAGATTTCACTGGTTCCAATTTTGAGCTTCCGGTACATGTGGTGTCGCATTCTGTTGTGTCCGGTCCTGAGTAGAAAGACGTTGGTCTTGTCGGGATAGCTTATAGTAAGCATCATCTTTCTTGTGCTTTGGAAGAGAGATCGTCCATTTATTTTATTTACAATTAATTTCTTCAATTCTTCTGGATAGAGTGCAGAATTTATTTGTGAGTTAGATTAGATCTAAAACAAAATATTTGCAGACTTTTTCACCTTCAATCGTAATTGTTGTTTTTAAACAGTAACAACAAAATTAGTCTGGTAATTATGATTATGTCGCCTTTCCTGGAATCTTCTTTTTTTTAAAATGTATATAATTTAATAATGGAAAAAAAAAACTCTTTTGATTTTGCATAAAATCTTGATTATTTTTGGTATTTCAAGTTGTTTTTTTTCCAGGACGAGCTAATCGATAATAAATTAAATTCTATTGGTTTGTATGTACTTATAGCGAGTCCAAAGTTCACGTTTCTTTGAGAGCCACCGATGGACAAAGAGGTTAATCCCCATGGATTCACTACTTCCTCAGCCATTATTTTACTTCATTGATCGAACTATCGGTGCTGGTGATCGATCATATTTTGTTTGAAGCTTTGTTCATATTTTAATTAGACTGTGGTCACCTAATGGATGAGCATTTCATTGGATTGCGGTAATGAGTGGGGAAAAGGGCGATAGAGAGAAATTAGAGAGGAAGAGACCGAGAGAGAGAGAGATTTGTTCGAGAGATCAAGAGAGATTGAGATACGAGATGGTATAATAGATAAAAAGAAAAATAGAGAGAATGAAAGAGAGTAAATGTGACAAAACGACAATAAGAGCGAAGAGAGAGAGAGAGAGAGAGAGAGAGAGAGAGAGAGAGAGCAAAAAAGAAAGAGGAAAAGAGAAATAGCAAAAAAGAGATAGGCCTATATTGTGAAAAAAAAACGCTACTGCAAACGAAACAGAGAGAGATAGAGAGAGAGATAGAGGGAGAGAGAGAGAGAGAGAGAGAGAGAGCGAATGAGATAAAAAGAGTAAAAAGAAAGGAACAAACGAGATACATTAAGTAAAAGAGAGAAAGAAGGATAGATAAAGAGACAGAAAGCGTAAAAGAGATACAGAGAGCGAAGAGAAAGAAAGAGCGATAGATAGGTGGAGAAAGAGGGAAAAGATAGAGAATGATAAACGGAAAGGTTGAGGAAGAGAACAGTGAATAAAAGTCTAGTCTTACATATACAAACAAACACACAAAGAAACAAATACAAGCAAGTAACTCGCGTTCGTACCTGAACCAAAGTTTCTTGTCCAATATTGAAATATACCAGCATCAACTTTTTAATTTACCTCTATCTATGACTTATTACACAATCTCCAAAACATCTTGATACAAAAATAAGAATAGACCAAACTCGTGTCCCTATACACTTCCTAACGTAACTGTCGAGGATCTGAGCTGTCGGTCGAGTGAAGAATGAATATATGCAGCCTATTAATTCCTCGTCCATAAATCAATAGTGTACTATAATGACGTATCTAATATATGTACTGAGTATAGATAGGGTTGAGGGGGGGTGTAGATTAATGCCAGTGGATTTCACGTAAGCTTAGGCCATACACTGCAACAAATGATGTGTCTTCCAATAGTAACCAGGAGGCATGAGATCTTTTGTAGCTTAACTGTTGAGGAGACCCCTCCGCCCTCTCCACAAACACGCCAACCGTACCCCACTCTGATTCAAGCGCCAATATCAGGACTGGAGGATATCTGCAAATGTATTGCTGGAAATACGTCATCTATTTTCTTGTTTAATTCTCTAAAGAATGGCGTCGCTGAAAGGGGGGAAATAATACCAATATCAGTTGTATACATTTGAATTACTTAACGTGGAATTACAGTGGAGTCTAAATTAAATCTGATATGATGCACACTTCTGCTCTTTTTATCTGCAAATTGTGTTGCTTTTATGTATTACAGAAATAATGTGCAGAAATAGGTTGAGGCAATGGCGTATAAACAATTAGTGAGTGTGGGGGCGGTAGCATAGGCCTATGTATTTTATTAACTAATACTACAAGCTACCGACGATCAATACATTTAAGTCATTTGATGTTAGCGCTGTTAAACAGTGCTGTCACTGACATTATGAATTTAATAAAAGCATACTGCATTAAAAAAATCAAATTAAACACAAATAAGCGACAATCAAGCACAAAGGCAGAAACACTCGCATCATTGAAGATGCAACGCACTAAGTAGGTAAACACATGCCGAATTTTTCTAGTTATAATCTATATATTATAATAATACTCTTCATATATACACTATGCTCTGTCAAAAAAAAAACATTTTTACTTTGATTCTTACTGAATATTTTAAAACAGTAGATCTAGTATATTAAAAAATGTTTAATGTAATAATAATACAATCAACACATTCAATAGACCTGCTTGATTCAAAGTCAAAAGAAAGATGTTTTTACACTTAAGCAATTCTTCATTATGCACAGATTTCACACTAAGAGAAATCAACTTTCTTTACAATGTTCTGTTTTCTTTTCCATCATATATAAATACGTATTTTTTCCCCTTATTGTTTCAATTAATTTGCTACATTTCTTGTTAAAGTGTTGAAAAAATTTGATCTTGGCTCCTAGTAAGTTTTAAAATTCACTATTTTCACTAAGGCATGTCATGTCTGAGATGATTTATTCCCCTTGCAATATCTCATGTAGCGTAAGAAACGAAAATCGCCATAACATCTGCGATCTTGTAATCTGTAAAAAAAAATAATATTAAATAAATAAATATAATAAAATACATAAAATATGATAAAAAAATAAAATCATGAATTTCGGCCAATCAGAACAAACTTTTAATTAGTGTTAATAACAAACAATGAAATCTAGGTATAAACTGTGTCTGACAAAATTTTATCAAACACAAACTAAATAACTATAATGTGGATATAGACTCTATTTCCATGGTACTATGTTACCTTTATGCATAGCATACTGATAAAAGCACAACATAAAAAAAAAAGTCTTTTTTCTTTAAGGAAACAAAGCTTACATTGAACGGAATTAAATTAATTATTTGAATCAGTCATTTAATAATTTTTTTTTTAAAGATTTAGAGTTCTAGACTAATACATAATACAATTTAATAATAAATAAATACATATACATTTAATACAAATAATACATTTGTGCGATTGGAATTTTTTTTAAAAGCGCAACTTTCATGTTAATAGCATGCTCAGTGCGCTATGGTCCAATCACTTTTGTGGACCAGTGGGGGGGGGGGGGGGGGAGAAGGAGTTATCTGGAAATTCTTTAGACTTATCTCCTCTTAGAAAAAAAAAAGTTTATAAAACTTGGCATAAATGTTCCTTAGATCATGGTGGAGACCGCAGTCAGGGCGTAGTGTATGTTTAATGTCCCACTACCGGAGGACCCTAATACTAGACAAAAAGTACCTCATTGTATCCCTATCATCGTGGCGAAATTGAAAGAAAATGTGAAGGGAACATTCTCCATGTTTGACATGAATCTAAATTCAATCCTTAGATCAGTGATACCCAAACTAAAGCCGCAGGCCGCGGTTCATTTGCGGCTAGTTTCTTTGTTTAAAAAAATTACGACTAATTGATTAATTAATTGGTTAATTTTTTTCTGAAAGAATAATTGTGCAAAGTTTCAACTTGATCTGAAAATGGGAATTGTGAGAAATGTCAAGTGTACAAGATTCCAATCAGACTGACAGACATTGTTAGTTAATATAAGCTTAAATAATCAGTTTATTAGTGTATCCGGTGTACAGACTATTAGAAGTGTTAAATGTATTTAAAAAAGTATAGACTAATTTTCCATTTTTTTAGACTCTAACTTTCATTCTTTCCATTCTTTTAGAATGGAAAGAATGAAGGTTAGAGTCTAAAAAAAAAAAAAGAATGGACGGGCCTGTTATTCAAAGAGGTTCTAAGCAAGGCGAAAGACAGGGAGGAATGGAGAAACACGGTCGATGAGTCTTGCTTGGTGACCCAACGGTCCAACAGACTAAGGGATAGGTAAAGGTTAAGGTAACTTTCATTAGTTATTAAGAGCAAAATAGTCACTCTCTCTCTCGAAAAAAGAAAAAGAAAATAGAGAGAGAGAGACAAAATAATGTAATTGTGTAACACTGTAAAAAAAAAACAACAACAAACAACATATCTAATTCTAATAGCATTAAAAACGATAAACCTAGATTTATTGTCATTTCGCTACATTCAAATGGAGCCAAATAAACGATTACAATTAATAAAACTAACTTGATATTTCTTTTGATTTAGGGAGCAAAATACCAAGTGAAATGTAGAAATGGGGAACGAGAATGTGTGACGAAGGACTCGCTCTTTGTTGTTGGCAGAAGGGGAGGGAGAGGGCGGGTAAGTCAAAGTGCTTCTAAAATTAACGGGCCCAAAATATGAGAGCGTGCATGTGTCGGGGTCGCATTATGAAGCGGGTCTTTCCAAATCAGGTCAAATGTCTATGTGGGAGAAATTACGATGCGAGGGTAATGGGGGTTCCAGAGAGCGAGAGAGAGAGAGAGAGAGAAAGAGAGAATGACACTAATTCACGGGCCATAGAAGTATGCCGGTTTGATCGTTACAACATGTCCCGTTTTTTTTTAAACAAGGCCCGTTAATTAAAATAAAATAAAAAATAAAAAAAAAGAATAAACAACAAACAATAAAATGCATGGCTGTCTTATGTCTCACCTTGTCCAGCGAGGGTGACCATATGATTCAAGCCAGAATACACAAAGGCTGGAAACTTTGTGATGACCAAAGACCAGGTGGATAAACATCCATCATTGAATTTGTCCATCACCATGAAATACATTGTATCAGTGGCGCAGATATCGTATTTATTAAATATAGACATGGGTCGATTCGAGTCTGGGTCAGGGGCTCTGTAGACATAGAAAATGTATTTTTAAAAAAATATTTTATACTCGAAGAAAAAAAAAGAGGGTGGGAGGCCGACCATTTGAAACTGTCAGGTAGAGTTAAGCTATAGGCTTTTGAAACTCTAGGCCAGCGAAAGCGAACGAGAACTTCCTCCCACCGGCCTGATTGAACATAGTGTTCTGTCTGGAAGAGGGCCTTACTGGTCTCTATATTCACATTTCCAATGACTCGGACACTCTGGACTCGCGGACTAGAGACTCGCCATTTTCCTATTCTATACCAGGCTAACTGTGCGGGACTCGCCATTTATGAAACGGTCCCTTGAGGAACGGCGCCTTCATTGATGACATGGTTGTGGGGAGCTCGTTTACAACCCCTCACAATGCTATTGGAATACTCTCGAACCTCATTGCGCTCCCTGTTGTTTCGTTACCCATTCGACCTAATCGTTTCCACTTACAACCGTTTCCACTCGGGCGCCACTACGAGGCAGGGTAGCATACCCGGGGGTGTTTCCATCAAAAAGCAGCATGGTGCTTTTCAAATAATTTCATATTGGAATTGAGAAGCTCAAGATTAGTCAGATAGTGTATGTAGTACTTTTTTTTTGGGGGGGGGGGGGGGAATAGTGATAGGCCTACTGGAATTGACAAGTCAATGGTATGCGGGGGGAATAGTGATTGGCCTACTGGAATTGACAAGTCGATGGTATGCGGGGGGAATAGTGATAGGCCTACTGGAATTGACAAGTCAATGGTATGCGGTGGGGGGGGGGGGAATAGTGATAGGCCTACTGGAATTGACAAGTCAATTGTATGCGGGGGGGGGGGGGCGTTACAAGGCTGGTCGATTCAACAAAACAGATACTCGAATTGACGGGTAATTGTATGTTAGGGTGAGCGATGAATTCAGGGCCTATTTATTGAAAGTGCAAAAAATAAATAAATTAGAAGCAGATCCCGACTAAATCAAAAATATATAGCCAGGGAACCAATCATAGGGCGTAGCCGGTGGGTTAGTTAATTAGTTTATATATTTGTATGTATATTCTATCTCTCACCCTAAGAAATCAAAGTTAGCTACGGCGTTATCGTTCTTGAGTGAGGTCCATGATGAATCTATAACTCGCTTCTGACTGTACCAAGACTGTCTGTTGGTGGAGGTTCCGTTGAAGACCATGTATGCAGCCTGAACACCGTCAGTAAACAAAGAGACTCGAACCTGGGAATGATCACAATTTGTTTCCTGCAGCAAATTTTTTCATAACAAGTTACATACAAAAAAGTGTTGTTTTTTTTTATGAAGCTGATGGTGGTGTAGTTTTTTTTTATAATTTTATTTATTTCTTATATTTCCTCAATACTCAGTGTCTTATAGGGTCCTAAAATTTTTAAGACGAGATATGGGCCGTTTTAAGGTCCTTTGAGATATTATGTCAGTGCTGCTAAATATTTCTTGGGAGCCCTAAGTTATATCTTGTGGTAAAGTAAAAGTAAGTAAAGTTTCCCCTTTCAGACCTTGCGATCTATGGGGGCAGATGATGTTAAGGTCATCTGTTTCTATGGCCAACGGTTAACAAGCAGGGTGTCATGTGGCCAACACAACGACCAACCGCCTTTACTTTCCCCAACTCAAGTCAGGTACCCATTAGAGTTGGACTCAGGGGCGCCCTAAAAATCCCGAAATTCAAAATCCCTGTCATCAGCGAGATTCGAGCCCAGGACCCCAGGTTCGGAAGCCTAGCGCTAAACCACTCAGCCACCGCGCACCCCATTTCTTGTGTTACTAATAGGTAATTACGGCCCTGTCAATATTGCAAGGAATCCTGTTAGGGTTAAACTTCAATTACATTTTTGTTTGTTATCAGAAAATGTTATAGTTGGTATTGAACTATAGGCGAGTGCGTACTCTTTTTACATAACACAAATTAAGTTTTATAATCCAAAAATCAGTTTAGTTTATTGGGGGGTCAAATAAACGTTTGCATCGTCAATTAGGAGAGAAAGAGTTAAGACGAGTGCGGTAATACCATCTCAAGCATATTCAAACTTTGAATCGAATGCAAGAATACCCTCTAAAAGGGGTGGTCATGATAATCTTATTAAAATTTATGAGAATTGTCTTTAAAAAAAAATTATAATGGGCAAAACAGACTTTTAGGAAAATCGTCACAACCGTTTTCGAGCCCGTGTCCTTCCACCCATGTAGAGCTTGCAAGCTGATAAGAGGAATTCTAGAAATAAAAGAGCAACTTAAAGAACAAAAGACATGAAAGCTAGACTTCTATTTTCACCATATCATTTCCTCTCCATTTGCAAAATGCTTGACAAAACGTGAATTATGTAATAGGGTTACTACCATATCTGGTGATTTGTTTTAATTAATTTATAATATTAAACTCTAACCGACTAATACATTGTCTGACTATAGTGTGAATTGTTTAACCTAACAATGAGAATACTTTGTAATTTTAGAAATTTACGTTTCTTTTATGGTGCAGATCTAGGAGCATAAAGCTCCATTCTGAAAAGTACACTGACTAAATAAATAGAGATAATCTATATTTTTAACAAAAAAAAACAAAAAAACTTTTGGAAGTATGTATAATTAACTAAAAAAAAGAAGTAGATCTAAGTTTCGACCTTATTATTTTATAGTACTATAGTCACAGTATAGTGAACAGTCTGTGAAATTTAGCAGCTTTATATTTCATATTTTGCTGCATTTGACGTCTTGCGAGACAATATACTCCCTTTGTAACTTCTTGTGTAACTAAATAGGCCAATCCTTGATGCACATCCATGGTCACAGAATTAGCCATTGGTCATTGCCATACGCTATAGAGTATCAGCCTTTTCCCAACTTCTGGTGTGTTCACCATTGGCTGCCCAGAAGCTCTCCTTAACGCCCCCATCTCCATGTGCAACTCTGTAATCGCCCAAACTGGTAGTGTCGATCTTGAAGAGCTTCATGAGACTCTTAAGGCAGTGGTATAGCATCCATGGGCCCACGACCATTAGGGGCCCACCGCGCCTGGGCCCATGACTCTTGACTTGTTGAGAACTTTGTGGATGACACCAAAGTGAAAAAATAAATGCACTTTTGTAAAAACCGATAAAAAATAGAATATAAAAAGCTCCCTCAAAATATTCTGTGCTTTGTCCCAGAATTTATATAAACTTAAAAAGCAGTGTTTGAAGCTTTAATGTAAGGATTTGCTTTCCATCAGATTTTGTGAATTGTAATGGTGGCTAGTGGCTAACCCTAATTGTGCGTTTGAGGTGACAATCGTCTGCATATCGTCCCATTCGTTTTTTATCTTGTCTGTTTATACACTCATGGGTAGTACAGGAATGGTGGGGGATGGAGAGAGAGTTTGATTAAGAAGTATGGATAGTCCCGCGTGTCACTAATTAAAATTTCGATACAGCTGCAAATTATTCAATTTTTTCGAAGCTTAAAATTATTCTTATTTGTTTTGTATTTAAAATATGAAAATCATCTTTTGTACTGATGAAATCAGAGGAGATGCATAATTGACCAAACTGTGGCTGACATCTTTTCAGTCACTGGTGATTCAAACAGAACTTCAGGACCTCTCGGTGTCTTGCTAAAATACTGGTACTTTAGAACATCCATTCTGTACCATTGGTCTCCTTCATTAGTGGCAGCGCTACAGACAAATAAAAAGTTGATACCGAATTCGTATTATTATTATTTTTGATACTGCTAGTGATCTCCCATGACGGAACATCCAAAGAAAAAGAAATTAGATAGTCATTTCTAGGTTTTCATATTTGTTAGAATCAGACTTTGCTGAACAAATGCTCCAAGTAATTAAAAAAATCCCCATTTAACCTTAACTAAACTGCAAGGCTTAAGCTATGATGGTGCTTCCAACATGACTGAATACTAAATGGCATTTTGGCATTGTTTCATCAGAAGAAGCCGCACGCGCATTTAGAAATAGATGCACTGGTTTCTTACTTGGCTACTTAAAAGGGCAGAACAATGTTAGTAAATAAATATTCGATAGATTTACTGTTAAATAATGGACGTAGAACTAGATCCTAGTTTGTATGTCATTGTGTAGAATGGGAACTAGAACTCATAAAACTTTTCTTTATATATTTGAAACTCCGTTTACTCGCTTCATTCTGTTTAAAATTGTACAAACATTGACTTTGAATTCGTGTTGGAGACTTCTAACAGAGTCATGCGTAATAAGATTATTAAAAAGCTACTCTACTTGCATTGGAATGTCTTTTGGTCAATGTGCCGATACATTCAGATTACTCAATTATTTTGTCATACATTGTATTTGTCTTATTGGGGGAGGGGCCCACCAATATATTCTTGAACCCGGGCCCACGGGTATCTTGCTACGCCACTGTCTTAACAGTGGACAAGCTGCAGATGTCCTTTCCACGTTTAGATCACCTTGAATTATATCTTATACAAGTCAACTTTTGGGCGTTCGGAATACATATCCAACCTAGCTAAGGCGTCTACTGTAGTAAACATAAACAAGAGAAAAAAGAAAATTTGTTAAAAACCAAAGCTTTTCTAAGGGGAAATAACCACTATATACTGCAATTTATCTGAAAATTACATGGTTTGGTTCCTTTTCTGTTTCATAAAACAAAATAAATTAATTAAATGATTAATTTACTGGTTAATTTTTGGTTTTATTCGTGTATTGTTATCGACTATGAATAAATTATGCAAAATTTGGGAATGGGAAATGGGAGAAAAAACGTGTCAAAACGTATTCAGGGGACTGAATCTAATAAATATCCACATCTCTCATTAAGTAGCATTTATTCCCCTTATTTCGAAATCCAAACTAAATATTTAATCACCACCAATTAATTAACTAATTGTTTAATTTTTTTTATTATTTCGTGTCTTGTCAGGTTCAATGAATAATTGTGCAAAGTTTCAACTTGATCCGAGAATGGGAAAGGGAGAAAAACAAACATGTTCAAACTTTTTACCAGACAGACAGACAGACAGACAGACTGGCAGAGTGAGTTGTTATAAGCTTTATAAAAATACACTTAATTAAACATGTATTTACATCAAATGGCATTAGCAGCAAAGCATATACATGATCAAACGTTGTGGCAATGTAAGAATAGATAAAATAACGTAAGCTGTCCAGCAAGTCCGGCCTAAACTAGTCAGCTGTCTAGGGCTTCCAATAGGTGGGGGCCTCGCGCAAGTACTAAAATATATTTTTTGAGAAACAAAAATGCGAAACTTTGATCTGATCTCAAACATAGTAGAACACTATGACTCTCTGTTTAAGAGTCTAACTGTCTCTACTAATGTTATTGCGATATATAAATTTTAATTATTTGTCGATACAGATATAGACGGGCAGGTTCTTAATAAATTGCATAATTTTATTTTTTCGCTGTTTCTTTGTCTTATTTTTTAAATGTCATTTGGGGCCACCAAATTCACCTTGCCTAGAACCTCCCATTATACAAGGCCGGCCTATGTCCAGGAATAGTAAGTCTACTCTCACCTTGTCAATATTTGTCCAGTTGTCCAAAACTGAGCTTCGGAAATGTCTTGTGCATGTCTCGAGGTTGTCCATTCGAAAACAACCAATAGGATAGTCACTGGACAATGATAGGTCATTATGGTAACCATTCGTTTCCCAGAGATTGTAGAAAGAAATATTGATCCCACTTTGTGCCCTGAAAGCAAGTGTCCACTCTCCGTATTGAACTGAATGAGAACGGGTCAACAGTAAGATTTGATATCTCAATTTATCGCTCTTAATACATTGCAGTATCTTTATAATTTTTTTCTATGCAAACTAAACAAACTAAGAACAAGCACGAAAAACTCTCATTAAAAGATTATTGCATCCGAAATCTCGAAGACGAGAGCGCCATTCATATTTGTGATAACAGAAAACATTACTGTGCACGCAAGAAGTTTTTCCATGAATTAAAGGTCCTGATTGAAAATGCTTTGACGCCTCCACAATCTACAATTCTAGATGATATTCATTCGTCAATGCTTGGAACAAGCGTCAGGGCTTCGTATAACCCTTGAATTCTATCAGAAGATCTACTTTAAATACGAACCGTAATTATACATTAAATCAGTTAAATGTATAAAACATTTTTCTATGCATTCCTCTAGTTTGAGTTATATGTAATCGTACCTACTAATGAATAGGCTTACACTATTTAACTGAAGTGTTGGTAAGCAATGAATTATTAGACTATTTGATGACTATAGAAGCTGTTATCATTTCTCAACAATATCAAGAGTTGAATAGAATATCAGGTTTTATGGAAGGCTACAATAAACTGCAATATCATACATTTTGATAATAAGCTCTAAGGGAAACTCCAACAGTTCTATCCTAAGTGCGATTTACATTTATTACCTCCCTTGATCACCCTATTCTCCAATTAAATATAGTTTTCACAAGTCAGAACTGAGGATCACCTTTATGATGATTACTCACTTGGTTCCTTTCTATACAGCATACACCAGTTCTGGTCTTTAACCCACTGAACGCTAGTATCATAGAACTTTTCTTTGAAGGTGGTGCAAGTCCCGTGTTGCTCGCTGTAGGTGGCGCTGTTACAGTCATGAATACAATGAAGGGAACAGAATCTTGGATCCATGTCTGCTAGAGATTAAGACAATAACAAAACGTATTTGGTAATGCAGATTTTCGTCTGATTATAAACAACAGTTCGTGCAAACCTAAGGAGGATAATACCAGGGTTTGCAGTGCAATATTTTAGGATGTAGCTGTAAAACCATCCTGGCTTTACTTTGTGTACTTCTTGACTGAAGGATATGCAGATAGTCTCGCAATTCTGAGTAACCGATGACATAAATACGGTTGAAATTTGATTAGAAGAGTTGGGGGTAGGCCCCAAAGTTAAGAATGCTCAAAATATGCTGCCGAAAGGGGTCTCAAGACTGAGGAGGTCTCGCGTTTTATTTTTCTTTGAGATGCTTTTTCTCCAGCTTAGCACAAATATCTCCAGTCCTTTCTTCAGCCATTGTCTCTTCCTTTCTCTCCCCTCTCTTATTTGTTTAGTCATTCTTTGATTTCATCGTGTTAATATTCTCTTATATTTCTAAAGAGTTTACAATGCCACCTCTATACCATCTTCTCTCACATGGAGGCTCCATTATTACGAATTGAGAGGGTGTTAACATTATACCGATCTTGCAGCTTGGAGTCTGGAAGTTAGACTCACTTAGCCCGCTGCTATGTGGCATTTTAAAAAAGTAGGATATTTAAAAATAAATTGAAAGGCATTTTCATATCTACGCCCGGGCCCGCCCCCCGAATCCCAACGCTGGTCATGTGATATATTTATTTTTAGACTGCAAACTTTAGTTTTTTGGACGTCATTGAGGTTGTTTTTGCCAGAAGTGGTGTGTGTGGTTAAAAGTATTCTACTACCTATAAAATGCTTCCAAATGCATGTGGTCTCTGACAACAAGTTCAAATCCTGGCCAGGCCAGGATTTTTTTCGGGGGGGGGGGGGGTTTGGTGGGGGGATTTTTTCTCCCCCCCCCCCACCCGAAAAAAAAAAATATTATGTTTGTATGGATGGATGTGTGTGTGTGTGTGTACATAATTAATCTCTATGACATTACAACTTACTTCATTCTTTTGAAAGACGTTTATTGTGCCAAAGAATAGGTTCTTCCTGGAGTTAATGAAAAATTTCACGCCTTGCCCATGCCAGCAAGGGGTCTGGGCAGCGTTGAAAGCTCCCCCAGCGCGGGGCAAAGCCCGCCGCCAAGCACTATTTCTGGTACTGAAAGCCAACTAAATGCATATTCTGAGGTACCTACAGTGCATTATTTTGCTATTAAAAAGTTTTATTTCAAAAACCTTTAGAAATAATATTTAATAGAGAGGCTTTCAACCTTAAAACGCTCTGTAGGGGGATTTTAAACTCAAAACTATCTTGAGGGGTTTTTAATTTTTAAAGAAGACATCTGGAGGAGAGGGGTTGAAACTCAAAACCCCCCATAGGCTTGGCTATGCTCAAAGAATTTTAGTGTGTAATTTGCTTTTTTTTATATTGAAAAGGTATTTTTTAGCAACAAATCCCTCTGAATGGAAATTTAAACTCAAAACACTCAATAGGCTTGGATACGCTCATAGCATTTTGATTGCGAAATTTTTTATTTTTTTTTGAAGATTTATTTTTTATCTTGAAACCCCGCTGGCGGGGGGTTTAAACTAAAAAAAAAAATCTTTGGCTATGCTCATAGCATTTTGAGTGAGTAATTTGCTTTTTTATATTGAAGAGGGGTTTATCGTAAATTTTGGAGAGGGGTTTAAAATCTAAATCTTCCTTAGGTGTGCTCTTGGAGTTTTGGGATTGTCGTTTGCATTTTTTTTTGTTTATAGACGAGGGGGATTTAAATGCAAAACCCTCTGGTAGGGGGTTTCAAACTCAAAACCCCCTGGTAGGGGGTTTTAAACGCAAAACCCCTGGTATGTGGTTTCAAACTTAAAACCCCTTGGCTGGGGTTTCAAACTCAAAACCCCCCTAAACCCCCTGGTAGAGGGTTTTCCAACTCAAAACCCCAGAGTTTAAAAACCCCCTTGTCTGTGCTAGGGCAAGTGAGGATTTAGTATTAAAATTTCACCTAAAAATAAACAAAATTAAAGCAAAAGATCAGTCACTAAACTCCGATTGGGGGTTTTTTCAACTCAAAACCCCCTGGTATGGGGTTTCAAACTCAAAACCCCTCTAAACCCCTGGTAGGAGGTTTTCCAACTCAAAACCCCCTTGGCTGTGCTAGGGCAAGATATTATTTAGTATTAAAATTTCACCTAAAATAAACAAAATTAAAGCAACAGATCAGTCACTAAACTCCGACCCCCCCCCCCCCTGCGGGGATAGGGGGATTTCATTTCGGGGGGGGGGGGGAGTTGAACCCCCAACCACCCCCCGGCTACGCCCATGCATTAATATTATTAAGTTCAGAAAACTTAAGAAATATGAATTTTTCTAATCAAATATATACACTTTAGTTGGCCTAATTACTGGACGATGTCACTAAGTTATCCTACTCACTGGACAATGTCACTTAGTTATCCTACTCACTGTACAATGTCACTAAGCTATCCTATCTACTGGACGATGTCACTAAGTTATCCTACTTACTGGGCGATGTCACAGTTAACAAAGACGTTCCTCCCGTTATCTTGTATCCACACGAAGTCATGAAGAAAGTTCCTGCTGTTCCCGAGTCGTAAGCGATTGACTTGCTAATCAATAAAACTCTTATTAAAACAAATTCAAACACATCCATCGAATCAATATTGTTATAAGATTCGCTTCATTGAATAGCTAATTCTAGATGATAGCGCTTATCAGTTTCCAAACTGCCTGATTTGCAATAATGATTTCTTCATGAATATCATTCTAAAATTGCATTATAGTTCATAAACGAAGCAGTTTTAAATCTCATCACATTGAAAGTAATCTAAATGCTAGAAAGGTCTTTGAGAAATAGAAATGCATAAAAAGAAGATGTTTAACTGTATTAAATCTATAGTTTTACGATCTAACATTCTGTTAGTTTCACATAAATAAGATCGACTGTGGACTTTCGAGATGGAAAACGCTGTCACCTAATATGAACAGTGAGGCTGGTATGGAAGAAAAGCTCTACCTCTTCTGTGGGAAACTTTCACAAAACTAACAATTAAATGTTGATGATTATTTCCATTGCACATTTTACTTAGCTAAAGACACAATTGATGTTAAAACTATTTTATACTTGTACCATTGTTTTCTTAACGTTCACACTTTCACTCATGCGTAACTTTCTTTTATCTCTGGGTAATTAAAAACATGCCATTAGTGGGTCGTTAGTAAGACTGGGTAGAAGTGTATATGGATCTTGTTGTCAATTAAAAAATAATAGGTAAAAGCTTATGACCCGTGGGCTACATCCGGACCGTGGATTGAGGTTATCCAGTCCTTCGAAACTTTGTACAGTAGGCCTACAGGAAATTGGCATAGTAAAAAAAAAAAGGGGGGTGGTGTAGTTCCGTTTTCCTCGACGTTATGTATGATACAAGACCCCCCCCCCCCTCTTTTTATTCTGCGTTTCTCTTTTAGTAGTTAACGAGCGGAGGCCAGGAACTATGTTTTTTTTTTTTTTT
The DNA here is from genome assembly GCA_030265305.1 of Biomphalaria pfeifferi. Lineage (NCBI taxonomy): Eukaryota > Metazoa > Mollusca > Gastropoda > Planorbidae > Biomphalaria > Biomphalaria pfeifferi. The sequence continues at coordinate 284,563 of JASAOG010000019.1, forward strand.
TTGTGTCTCCCTTTTGAATACAACTCGAGTTTGCGGAAACGCACTGAAAGCAATACTTGAAATTTAATCCTCTACATGACTGTATACAATACCAATAATGTAAGAGTAGCTACTTCAATAACAAAGATGTCAAGAAATAATGTGGGTAGAATCTACGAGGACAGATTGACACTGACAAGCTAGATCGAAACTTTTACCAGTTTCTGATGTGCACTAAAGAACTGTGTTGATGTCACGTGTGTGTGACGGGGGGTTGGAAGCTGTGTACTGCAAAAGTATTTGGTTTCTGGGAAAAATGGAAAAACCAAAGAAACCTTTAATCGTGTAGAAACAGGATTGATACAGCCAATTGGACCCCACGATGACCCGCTAACCACTGTCAAAAAAGGCAAACTTAAACTATATGGCTACATCACAAGGTCCTCAGGGTTCGCAAAGACCTTCCTTCAGGGAACAATACCAGAAAAAAGTAGAAGAGGCAGACAGAGAAAGCGATGGGAAGACAAAAGAACGGACAGGCCTGTCATTGAATGAAATTCTATCAAAGGTAAAAGATAGGAAAAGAGAAAGAAGGTCAACCAATCTTGTGTGGTGCCCAATGGTCAACAGACTAAGGGTTAATGAAGAAATATCCATAAGATGTAACGTCTTTATTTTCTGCCTGTTTATTTGTGTTTAAGTAACAAGTCAGTGTGTGTTTGATTTACAAAGAAAGACTTAAGAGAATAAGGTAACAGACGTTATGGAACATTCCGACCGGAAAGAAAAATCTCTGGACGTGACGAGATCAAGAAAACGAAGCCTTGGCGATAATATTTACCTAAACAATGAGGCCGCTGTAAAGGAAAGATGCCAAGATCACTGACACAGACATATATAATACCGTCCAATTGTTGGCATTTACACTCGGTCTAGGCAGAAGAGAGAGCAGCTATGACAGACATGCATGGGACTCTCATTAGCGTAGATCTATTAAAAAAGATTCGAAGTGTCTTGTTTTTGCTTGGGGAAAAAAATAGCGGTGGTGAATACTGATTTGTTTGACATGGTCTGCCACACAATAAATTAGTGGTGGTGAATACTGATTTGTTTGACATGGTCTGCCACACAATAAATTAGTGGTGGTGAATACTGATTTGTTTGACATGGTCTGCCACACAATAAATTAGTGGTGGTGAATACTGATTTGTTTGACATGGTCTGCCACACAATAAATTAGTGGTGGTGAATACTGATTTGTTTGACATGGTCTGCCACACAATAAATTAGTGGTGGTGAATACTGATTTGTTTGACATGGTCTGCCACACAATAAATTAGTGGTGGTGAATACTGATTTGTTTGACATGGTCTGCCACACAATAAATTAGTGGTGGTGAATACTGATTTGTTTGACATGGTCTGCCACACAATAAATTAGTGGTGGTGAATACTGATTTGTTTGACATGGTCTGCCACACAATAAATTAGTGGTGGTGAATACTGATTTGTTTGACATGGTCTGCCACACAATAAATTAGTGGTGGTGAATACTGATTTGTTTGACATGGTCTGCCACACAATAAATTAGTGGTGGTGAATACTGATTTGTTTGACATGGTCTGCCACACAATAAATTAGTGGTGGTGAATACTGATTTGTTTGACATGGTCTGCCACACAATAAATTAGTGGTGGTGAATACTGATTTGTTTGACATGGTCTGCCACACAATAAATTAGTGGTGGTGAATACTGATTTGTTTGACATGGTCTGCCACACAATAAATTAGTGGTGGTGAATACTGATTTGTTTGACATGGTCTGCCACACAATAAATTAGTGGTGGTGAATACTGATTTGTTTGACATGGTCTGCCACACAATAAATTAGTGGTGGTGAATACTGATTTGTTTGACATGGTCTGCCACACAATAAATTAGTGGTGGTGAATACTGATTTGTTTGACATGGTCTGCCACACAATAAATTAGTGGTGGTGAATACTGATTTGTTTGACATGGTCTGCCACACAATAAAATAGTGGTGGTGAATACTGATTTGTTTGACATGGTCTGCCACACAATAAATTAGTGGTGGTGAATACTGATTTGTTTGACATGGTCTGCCACACAATAAATTAGTGGTGGTGAATACTGATTTGTTTGACATGGTCTGCCACACAATAAATTAGTGGTGGTGAATACTGATTTGTTTGACATGGTCTGCCACACAATAAATTAGTGGTGGTGAATACTGATTTGTTTGACATGGTCTGCCACACAATAAATTAGTGGTGGTGAATACTGATTTGTTTGACATGGTCTGCCACACAATAAATTAGTGGTGGTGAATACTGATTTGTTTGACATGGTCTGCCACACAATAAAATAGTGGTGGTGAATACTGATTTGTTTGACATGGTCTGCCACACAATAAATTAGTGGTGGTGAATACTGATTTGTTTGACATGGTCTGCCACACAATAAATTAGTGGTGGTGAATACTGATTTGTTTGACATGGTCTGCCACACAATAAATTAGTGGTGGTGAATACTGATTTGTTTGACATGGTCTGCCACACAATAAATTAGTGGTGGTGAATACTGATTTGTTTGACATGGTCTGCCACACAATAAATTAGTGGTGGTGAATACTGATTTGTTTGACATGGTCTGCCACACAATAAATTAGTGGTGGTGAATACTGATTTGTTTGACATGGTCTGCCACACAATAAATTAGTGGTGGTGAATACTGATTTGTTTGACATGGTCTGCCACACAATAAATTAGTGGTGGTGAATACTGATTTGTTTGACATGGTCTGCCACACAATAAATTAGTGGTGGTGAATACTGATTTGTTTGACATGGTCTGCCACACAATAAATTAGTGGTGGTGAATACTGATTTGTTTGACATGGTCTGCCACACAATAAATTAGTGGTGGTGAATACTGATTTGTTTGACATGGTCTGCCACACAATAAATTAGTGGTGGTGAATACTGATTTGTTTGACATGGTCTGCCACACAATAAATTAGTGGTGGTGAATACTGATTTGTTTGACATGGTCTGCCACACAATAAATTAGTGGTGGTGAATACTGATTTGTTTGACATGGTCTGCCACACAATAAATTAGTGGTGGTGAATACTGATTTGTTTGACATGGTCTGCCACACAATAAATTAGTGGTGGTGAATACTGATTTGTTTGACATGGTCTGCCACACAATAAATTAGTGGTGGTGAATACTGATTTGTTTGACATGGTCTGCCACACAATAAATTAGTGGTGGTGAATACTGATTTGTTTGACATGGTCTGCCACACAATAAAATAGTGGTGGTGAATACTGATTTGTTTGACATGGTCTGCCACACAATAAATTAGTGGTGGTGAATACTGATTTGTTTGACATGGTCTGCCACACAATAAATTAGTGGTGGTGAATACTGATTTGTTTGACATGGTCTGCCACACAATAAATTAGTGGTGGTGAATACTGATTTGTTTGACATGGTCTGCCACACAATAAATTAGTGGTGGTGAATACTGATTTGTTTGACATGGTCTGCCACACAATAAATTAGTGGTGGTGAATACTGATTTGTTTGACATGGTCTGCCACACAATAAATTAGTGGTGGTGAATACTGATTTGTTTGACATGGTCTGCCACACAATAAAATAGTGGTGGTGAATACTGATTTGTTTGACATGGTCTGCCACACAATAAATTAGTGGTGGTGAATACTGATTTGTTTGACATGGTCTGCCACACAATAAATTAGTGGTGGTGAATACTGATTTGTTTGACATGGTCTGCCACACAATAAATTAGTGGTGGTGAATACTGATTTGTTTGACATGGTCTGCCACACAATAAATTAGTGGTGGTGAATACTGATTTGTTTGACATGGTCTGCCACACAATAAATTAGTGGTGGTGAATACTGATTTGTTTGACATGGTCTGCCACACAATAAATTAGTGGTGGTGAATACTGATTTGTTTGACATGGTCTGCCACACAATAAATTAGTGGTGGTGAATACTGATTTGTTTGACATGGTCTGCCACACAATAAATTAGTGGTGGTGAATACTGATTTGTTTGACATGGTCTGCCACACAATAAATTAGTGGTGGTGAATACTGATTTGTTTGACATGGTCTGCCACACAATAAATTAGTGGTGGTGAATACTGATTTGTTTGACATGGTCTACCACACAATAAATTAGTGGTGGTGAATACTGATTTGTTTGACATGGTCTACCACACAATAAATTAGTGGTGGTGAATACTGATTTGTTTGACATGGTCTGCCACACAATAAATTAGTGGTGGTGAATACTGATTTGTTTGACATGGTCTGCCACACAATAAATTAGTGGTGGTGAATACTGATTTGTTTGACATGGTCTGCCACACAATAAATTAGTGGTGGTGAATACTGATTTGTTTGACATGGTCTGCCACACAATAAATTAGTGGTGGTGAATACTGATTTGTTTGACATGGTCTGCCACACAATAAATTAGTGGTGGTGAATACTGATTTGTTTGACATGGTCTGCCACACAATAAATTAGTGGTGGTGAATACTGATTTGTTTGACATGGTCTGCCACACAATAAATTAGTGGTGGTGAATACTGATTTGTTTGACATGGTCTGCCACACAATAAATTAGTGGTGGTGAATACTGATTTGTTTGACATGGTCTGCCACACAATAAATTAGTGGTGGTGAATACTGATTTGTTTGACATGGTCTGCCACACAATAAATTAGTGGTGGTGAATACTGATTTGTTTGACATGGTCTGCCACACAATAAATTAGTGGTGGTGAATACTGATTTGTTTGACATGGTCTGCCACACAATAAATTAGTGGTGGTGAATACTGATTTGTTTGACATGGTCTGCCACACAATAAAATAGTGGTGGTGAATACTGATTTGTTTGACATGGTCTGCCACACAATAAATTAGTGGTGGTGAATACTGATTTGTTTGACATGGTCTGCCACACAATAAATTAGTGGTGGTGAATACTGATTTGTTTGACATGGTCTGCCACACAATAAATTAGTGGTGGTGAATACTGATTTGTTTGACATGGTCTGCCACACAATAAATTAGTGGTGGTGAATACTGATTTGTTTGACATGGTCTGCCACACAATAAATTAGTGGTGGTGAATACTGATTTGTTTGACATGGTCTGCCACACAATAAATTAGTGGTGGTGAATACTGATTTGTTTGACATGGTCTGCCACACAATAAATTAGTGGTGGTGAATACTGATTTGTTTGACATGGTCTGCCACACAATAAATTAGTGGTGGTGAATACTGATTTGTTTGACATGGTCTGCCACACAATAAAATAGTGGTGGTGAATACTGATTTGTTTGACATGGTCTGCCACACAATAAATTAGTGGTGGTGAATACTGATTTGTTTGACATGGTCTGCCACACAATAAATTAGTGGTGGTGAATACTGATTTGTTTGACATGGTCTGCCACACAATAAATTAGTGGTGGTGAATACTGATTTGTTTGACATGGTCTGCCACACAATAAATTAGTGGTGGTGAATACTGATTTGTTTGACATGGTCTGCCACACAATAAATTAGTGGTGGTGAATACTGATTTGTTTGACATGGTCTGCCACACAATAAATTAGTGGTGGTGAATACTGATTTGTTTGACATGGTCTGCCACACAATAAATTAGTGGTGGTGAATACTGATTTGTTTGACATGGTCTGCCACACAATAAATTAGTGGTGGTGAATACTGATTTGTTTGACATGGTCTACCACACAATAAATTAGTGGTGGTGAATACTGATTTGTTTGACATGGTCTACCACACAATAAATTAGTGGTGGTGAATACTGATTTGTTTGACATGGTCTGCCACACAATAAATTAGTGGTGGTGAATACTGATTTGTTTGACATGGTCTGCCACACAATAAATTAGTGGTGGTGAATACTGATTTGTTTGACATGGTCTACCACACAATAAATTAGTGGTGGTGAATACTGATTTGTTTGACATGGTTTCTCACACAAAAATGACATTTTTTTTTTTTAACAATAATTTTAATGTGAAATCCATGCAATCACAACCATAGTACAACATATATAACAATTCAACAAACATTATATCTCTTTGGCACATTTCATGTACACTCATTAGAACTCTCATAATAACCTAACTATTTTACATGTATAATTAACTTCTACACTTCAGCACAATATACTAATGTAACACTTTGACAAAAAACAGCTGTCTATACTACCAAATCACAGCAACAAAATCTAGTCTAACAAAAAAAAAATAACATTGACTTGAACACCTTACTAGATTCTAATAGAAGTCTAAAGGAAGATAACTTTACATTTGAGTACAATTAGGAATTTAAATCAAAATTATCAACCATAGATAAAAATGTAATATAAAATTATACTGACTAAATCATTCTCCATATTTTGTATTCTCATGTTCATATTGGGGGCAGAGATGATTAGTCCTATATTTGAGATGAACTGTGCAATGGTCACCAGATCAGTTAATATTTTTTAGGAGAGGGGATTTTGTTCAGACATTTCAGTTAATAAAGAATGCAGCTTTGAAGGATGTGGTCAGTATTCTCTGGAGAGACTCCACATGATCATGTTCTGCAAGATTCAAAGAATATTGTCACTGGGTCTTACATTCTGTGTTTCCTAATTAAAATAACATAGTAACTTTCTTTTTTAATTGCAAAGTGTAGAAAATATTGACTAGATATCTTATTTCTGTCTCAGGGATAATGTACATATTTTAGGATTGTAAAATTGCATTTGATATTGCAAAATCTTATTAAAAATTTAAAAAAAATCTTTTAACTTATTATTTTTTTGTTTAATCAAAAATAAAATTGATCAGTTAACCTGATATAATTTTTGGCTTTAGAAATGACATGTGACATTTGTTGATTAAATTTACATCCATTAAAAAAAATGTCATGTATATATCTAATAACATATATGCTTTCATAATGAGGCTTTAAAAATGTAATTTTACAATTTCTACAAAAGTAACTGTAAACCTTTATAGAGTTGAAATGGTTATCTAAAAAATAAATCTGATCTTCATAAAGTATACAGAACCATTGCCCACTCCTATACCACATCTTTATATATGAAATAAAATACAAAATAACAAGCAATTAAAGCTACTCAATAACTAATACATATGGCAGGTAAAAGTGAGATTTTTCTTTTAAAGATCTTTGTTAAAAAGAAATCCTTACAACAACTAAATAAGAAAATTTTCAGAACATAACAGATAACATTGTACACAATATTCTATATAAAACCCAAGTCTCAAATAAACAAGATATGATTGTAATAGATGATTTATTATAACACTAGGACCAAGACAAAAAAAAACATGAACTATATTTTTTTAAAAAATTTTTCCTATTCATCCAGGAAAAAATAAAAGCTACAAATTGGGTCTGACCAGGTTAATTTATCTGCTTACAATTACACATAGCAAGCAGACCAGTTTTAACCTAAATGCATTCAAATGTTTACAATAAAATGACCCCCCCCCCCCTGGGGAATCATGTTTGAAAGAAATCACAATTCTTCTGCTAAATCTCTTAACGAAAAAATCTCACAACTGCATTGATAGTATGGTTTATATTGGACTATAATGGAACTACAGTATAAGACATCAGTAAAACTAACTTACACCGGGATGCATTATATCTGGGCAACTTGATATTACCAGTAAACATTGATTACCTCCTAACATTATAGTGTAGGACTTAAATATATCCCCAGAAAAGCTTGAAGACTCCCTCTCTCTTCCCTGACCACAAAGAAAGTTCAAATTATTCTTAGATAACTATTTTTGTGAGCAAAGGATGGGGGTGGGGGGAGGTGGATAGGGAAAAGAGGACGTTGGCTACAAGGGTTCTCAATTGACAGCCGAAATTAAAGGGCTCGAACACTTCTGTATTATGGCACAAAAATAAAAGGGGGACAATATAATACTGGACAAAACCTGGTTTACATATGGAAATGATGACTAGTAAATGAAGTGGGCAGTAAACTGACATACAAAAATTGTGGGGAAAAAAGAATAAGACAATAGTTTACACACAAAAAAAACAGACAAGAGAAGAAGAGAAATGACATGAAACAAGTTTACAAATGCCACACAATAACATTTCTGTTAAAAAAAACATTTCAAATTCCTTGTGACAAATTAAAAAAAAAATTCCTTTTACCATTTATACCATAAAGTATAAAAAAAATGTCTGAATTTGTGTAGAGTATAATATTTATACATGACCATTACAGGGTCCAATATGTCATTGTCATTTATCTTGCAGATGGCATTGTATGTCACATCCACTTGTACATTAGCTGAGTGCCACATTCAAAAGGAATCATTTGAAGTGAAAGCATATTGTTTAGGAAGTGATTCCGCCATAGCAAATATTTTTACGGACCAGATACTCGTCTAGACCATACTTTCCTCCTTCTGAGCCCAGACCAGACTCCTTCCATCCACCAAAAGTGGATTCCACTGCGGACACAATACCTTCATTCACACCGACGAGGCCGTACTGAAGTTTCTCTGACACTCTCCAAGCCTGAGCAATGTCAGTTGTGAAAAAATAGCCTAAAAAAAAAAAGACAAAGTTTTCAAAAAGAGCAATAAATATGTTATATAAAAATGTTAAAAAGGAAATCAGGCTGTTAAACCAAATTACCATTCATATTATATTTAAAAATATGCATGAAGCAATGTTATAGTTAAAAACAAAATCAAATTATCCATAGCACACATGTAAACAAATGACCCCTTAGCTCTTGATTGCAACTAAAAGCACAGAAAAAAAACAAACTTTTCTGATTTATTTTGCAGTGTAATAATAGCAACAGACCAATGTTGTTGAATCTGACAGCATAGAAAATTAGTTAATTACCCAGCATTTCTTTTGTGTAGCATTGATAGGTAATACGATTTTTTAAAGAAAGAAAACACAATTTCTAATTTAAAAAGGCAGACAGTCAACTTACTAGCTAGGCCAGCTGTAGTGTTATTGGCTATCTCAATGGCTTCTGCTTCCGTTTTGAATCTGGTATAAGATTAAGATATTGTCATGTATGAAACTTATGTCAACAAGCAAATAGTGAGTGATGTTTCGTCAATCTATAATGAAATTATGTTACTATGATCCCACCATACTGAAATTAATCCATTCCAAGCCTTTTTTTTTTAAAATCACATTATCACACTTGAATTTTTTTTTTCTTTCTCAACCTCTGTCAAAGTAGACAACCAGTGTCATTTATATTTAAATAATTATTTATACATTTCTTTCTTTAAAATACGTTTACTTGTTGTGCATCCTTGAACAATCATATAAACTAAATACTCAATTATTATTATTTATTTAAGAAAAGTTAACCAAAAAAAAAAGTAATTTAAAAGGCAGTTACTTGACAATTGCAGCTACCGGTCCAAAAATCTCCTCTTGGACAACTCTCATGTCTACTGTAACATCTGACAAGAGAGTGGGCTCATAGAAGTTACCTCCAATGGCAGCGTTCTTGCCTCCAACAATCACTTTGGCACCACAAGCAACAGCATCTTTCACAAGCCCATCCACCTGATACAGGAAACACAAAAAATATTCATTCATCAAAATTTTTGTTTAGAAATTCATCATTTAATCATACAATTATTATTTTAATAACATGTACAACAATACACTAAAACCACTCAAAATAATGACATTTGTTAGGAATCCAAATTTGAGCTCAATAATTATTTAAAATTAAAGCATAACAACAGAAGAATTTGCTTAATAATAGTGGCAAGGACCTAAAGAGAAACTCTTGCCAAAGACAGAAAAAAAAAAAGAAATGAACATTTAAATAGAACCCTGGGGAAACATCAGCTTTGTCTGCATTAGATGCAGGTCGCAACTAGATTAGTGTGGTCATGTGAAATTCTGAACTCATCCTTAATGTTAGGAACCAGAAACAATGCCTTAGTAATACCAAATGTTCTAGTAAAAAATGCTTGTCCTTCTTCTTCGCTCTCTTTTTCATGTTGGAGTGTTCAGATGACTAGACCAATATATGAGATGAACTGTTGGGGCTTTCAGATGACTAGACCAATATATGAGATGAACTGTTGGGGCTTTCAGATGACTAGACCAATATATGAGATGAACTGTTGGGGCTTTCAGATGACTAGACCAATATATGAGATGAACTGTTGGGGCTTTCAGACGACTAGACCAATATATGAGATGAACTGTTGGGGCTTTCAGATAACTAGACCAATATATGAGATGAACTGTTGGGGCTTTCAGATGACTAGACCAATATATGAGATGAACTGTTGGGGCTTTCAGACGACTAGACCAATATATGAGATGAACTGTTGGGGCTTTCAGATAACTAGACCAATATATGAGATGAACTGTTGGGGCTTTCAGATAACTAGACCAATATATGAGATGAACTGTTGGGGCTTTCAGACGACTAGACCAATATATGAGATGAACTGTTGGAGAGTTCAGATGACTAGACCAATAAATGAGAGGAACTGTTGGAGAGTTCAGATGACTTGACCAATTAAGAGATGAACTGCGCAGTGGTTTCCTAATCAGGCAGCTCTCCATATAGTTTTCTTTTTATTGGGGTGTTTTGGGGCCAGTCTTGTGTATGGGCCTTTTGGTAAAGAGAGCAGTTTTGGAAGACATGGTCAGCATTCTCTGGTGATACTCCACATGGGCAGATTTCACTGGTTCAAATTTTGATCTTCCGGTACATGTTTTGTCTCATTCTGTTGTGTCAAGTCTTGAGTCGAAAGATTAGACGATCTTGTCAGGATAACTTATAATAGGCATCATCTTTCTTGTGATTTGGATGAGAGCTTGTCCAGTTCTCATTTTATTTACTATTAGTTTCTTCATTTCTTTCGGATAAAGTGCAAAGTTTAATTGTGAGTTTGTTCTCCCACTGTTGGCGAGTGTGTCAGCCTTCTCATTTCCTTCTAGTTCTAGATGTGCTGGTATGAATTGCTTGTCCAAAAATGTCTTTATATAGATATAATGGTTTATTTTTAATCACACAGGGTACCATGGTACACATTTTGAACTGTCAATGATAAGAACTTGATTGCTGTCATCCCTTGGGCCTAGAGTGCAAACATTTCAACATGTGAGTTCAACTATATCACCATGAATATCAATAATTAAAATGTATTCAAATAATTTCTTTAAATATTTTCCCTTCTTTATCTTAATTCTGTCAGTACATGTTGACAGAGATATGGACCAGTATCTTTAAGAGGAATAAGGGCAGGTACATGTGGAGATATGGACCAGTATGTTTGAGAGGAATAAGGGCAGGTACATGTGGAGATATGGACCAGTATGTTTGAGAGGAATAAGGGCAAGTACATGTCCAGATATGGACCAGTATTTGAGAGGAATAAGGGCACGTATATGTCCAGATATGGACCAGTATCTTTGAGAGGAAGAAGGGCAAGTATATGTCCAGATATGGACCAGTATATTTAGGAAAATAACTTTGCTCATTACCTTCTCCACAGCCCTAGAGTTGATCAGAGGTCCTTGATTCACTCCTGGCTCCAAACCGTTTCCAGTTTTGAGAGTACTTTCTATGGCTAGAGCAAGGGCATGGACAAACTTGGCATAGATTCCTTCCTGTACCAGGACTCTGTTAGCACAAACACAGGTCTGTAATGAAAGATGTGTGGCCGAATCAGAATTAAATGTTATGTTTTACAAAAAACAAGTTTATTAAGCAAATGTAATATTATCAACTATAATATAGAGTGATATACATTTAAGGACAACTCAAAACTTTTTTTTTAGAAATAAAAAAGAGAAAAAAAGTACAATTTATGTAAAGTAGATAATTATTTGTTAGGCACTTTCGCGCTGTGTCTTATGCCGTTAAGTCAAAGGGAGGTGACTCTAAAATAGTTAGTTGATGCTGATCTTGAATATTGAACAAGAAGTGTAATAATAATGAAGGAAACCATCAAATGTCGGCAAGCTAAATCTCTACGTTCATAAAAAGCTCCTCTCTCTAAAGCTGTCAAAAGTATTTTGCTTACATACGTTTTTATTTCACTATTCTTTCTCAAAACTAGTCTAGTTTTTACTAATCACGTCATTGTCTCTAAGTTAAAACTTCCCCTATTTACGAAACAAATTACTCATTTCTAATCGTGTCATAACATATTCAAATGCAATTATTTGTTAGGCACTTTCACGCTGTGTCTTATGCCGTTAAGTCAAAGGGAGGTAACTCTAAAATAGTTAGTCGATGCTGATCTTGAATATTGAACAAGAAGTGTAATAATAATGAAGGGAACCATCAAATGTCGGCAAGCTAAATCTCTACGTTCATAAAAAGCTCCTCTCTCTAAAGCTGTCAAAAGTATTTTGCGTACATACGTTTTTATTTCACTATTCTTTATCAAAACTAGTCTAGTTTTTACTAATCACGTCATTGTCTCTAAGTTAAAACTTCCCCTATTTACGAAACAAATAACTCATTTCTAATCGTGTCATAACATATTCCAATGCAATGTACTTTAACAATAATATAAGTATGACAATACTGCATACTGATTTATCAGCCTAGTGTTGTTTTTTTTTGTGTTGGGCTGTTCATATTATTAAATAAATTAATCTAACACCTGCAGGTTCGAAGGCCCCAATTCATTTGTACACTGAAGAAACACTGTGTTGAACCGAATTTGATAAAAGAGTTTAATATCTTCAAACTCAATCGATTGAAATTAATATTCCAACAATGAAAATTTTCATCAAACATAAATCCCTTGCATAAATATATAAGTAAATAACTTGACTGACAAATGTTAATTTTAAACAATGAACTGTAGACTATGACAGATAACTAATAGTCATAGACTGATGACTAATGATGTCATTTAGCCTCATTTTCCTTACATAGTCTCGACCAAATTGACTTTTATAGATGATTACATCTTTTTCTTAACCTTCTAACTTTCTTTCTTTTTTTTTCTTGTTGCCCCAGCCATTTGTTAATACAATGTCTTCATGGTCTGTGTGACATTTCATTGACCTAAACATTATCTGACCTAACACATTCACTCTCATGGATGTGAAGGTCAAGCATGTTGACCAATATGATTAAAACATTTTATTAATTAGTACAAGTTTTCCAAAAGAATCCAGGACACACCATAGGCACAGTGAGGGTGACTGATGACACTCTCTAGTCATTCTAGCTAAGTGACATTTTTATATTTTCTTTCATATGTAAAGTAAGTTCTATTTTACACATATATAACTATCTATATGCTGAAAAGAAAAAAAAATGTGTGTACTCTACATGCAGGGCCGGTCTTAGGCCACTGCAACCTATGCGGCCGCAGTGGGTCCCGCACTTTCATAGGCCCCACGCGATGTGAATTCTAGGTGTAAATTATTAAATTAACCATTTTAACTTATCATATAAGGGTTCCTGGAATTGTCCTGAAATTATGAAATATAAGAAAAAGTCATGAAAATCTCTTGAAATTATTAAAATCTTCTGAAAACTGATGCAAATCTCCTTAAAAGAGACAAAATTGTCATTTCGGGTTGTCCTATCTGTGATTAAAAAAAAAATGGTATAGTCAGCTTTCATTTAATAAAAATGTAATAATAAGCCGAATTTTAACCAAAACAAGAAGTTCAAATACTTAATTTACTTTAATAGTCACTGGCATATAAATATAGATCTAAATCTATCTCGACCTCTTAAAAAAACATCAAAAGCGATATTTTGCTAGTCGTTAGTAAATCTAAGAGGCAGATCTGAATGTTTATCTGCTTTTTGTTGGAAAACTACTATCTACTGTAAATTGGCTCGTAAAGTTAATTTGAAAGTGATTTTGTATTTAGTAAAGTATTAATAAAATGCAAAGACGAATCTAATACAAAATCTTAATTTTCACTTATTATCCTTATCACAACCCTAATTAGGCCCTGCACATTCAGTTTCGCGTAGGGCCCTGCAATCTGTAGGACCGGCCCTGTCTACATGCTTCCCTAACTAAATATTAGTCACCTTCAACAGATGTTCTTTAATACATAAAGCAAAAGTATTCAAAGTTTTTTTGTTGACAACTCAAATGATGAAAAAAGAATAATGATCTGTGATGGACCAGTCGTCACTCACCTGCCCAGCATTTCTGAACTTGCAGGCTAAAAGTCCATTCACAGCCTTCTGTAGGTCAGCACTGTCAAATACAATGAATGGAGCATTGCCACCAAGTTCCAGAGAAACTTTCTTGACAGTGTCAGCACTTTGTGACAATAACAGCTGTGGGTAGAAGATAACGAATTATTAAATAAATATTAAGTGATTACTACTTAGTAAGAAGGCACTCTATTTTCTGTGGGCACAGACAGTGAAAAAAAAGCAAGGTAGAATTGCCCAGTATAAGATAAAGTAAAAATGTATACAACATCATCCAACAAACTTCATACAAGGAGATAGAAACATTAGGATTATTGGGTCTCTTACTAAAGTATAATTAAACTGAAATATGACATAAATAGAAGAATAATTCATATTACTAAAAATAAATATGCAGTTATTTTATGTGATTCAATAATATGAAAAAGAAATCTTATTTGACTGATAAACAATTTATGTATATATTTTTGCAACACAGTATATATCTAAAAAAAAAAATCATGAGTCTGTGACCCGGTGTGACACCATTGCAGAACTTGTGATGTTACTGACCTATAATTATTGCCTTTCCTATAGACGTATCAGCTTTAAGGAGAGAGGGAATCGCTGTGTGTGTAAAAACACTCCAACAATAGCCAATTCCCAGGCTCTCATCTAACCCTACACAAAACAAGCCATACTCGACATGAGCCACAGTCATCTTATGACTGAAGGAGACCAGTATAGTAAGATATTTTACAAAATTATAACTGTGATAAAAATATTAAATATGTTTCTATCATTCAAAATGTAGCAATTTTTTTCTCCCCACTGTCATATATGAGTTAAAATTAAGACTGAAATGAATGAAACTGCTACCTTCAGTCACCTGAGCATATGCAATTTTATTTCAAGTTACATCTGTAACTTTATCACAAGACAACTTTAGATTCTCAACAGTTGTGTTTAAAATCAATATCAAGTTACTTAAAAGCTAAATTTGGTTACAGGTCACAGCTTGTGCACTGTGATAAAGTTCAAAGGTTATAACATTCTGGCTATTGCATTTTTAAAAAGTATGTATATTTGTATTTAGGGTCCTAAAGGTCATCAATAGGGACATCTTTAAACATTGTTCACATCTCAAGGATCCTGTTGAAAATCTGCAGATTTTATTAAAGCATTAAAGAGAAAGAGTATGCCAGAATAAACTTAGTATTTCATTCATGAAACAATGGTTTGTTTAACATATTTCGGATGTTCCTTCAGAGTTGAAGATAGTTTACTTCCTAGTCCAAACCTCCCGCAGGACCACGGGGGACTGGAGTGGGCAGGTTTCACAAGAGAACTGATGACAAACTGTGAAATTAATGAAGTTGAACTTACTATGCATTCATAGCTCATTAAGTATGTAGATTTTTTGTGCCAATACAGTCAAAAAATATGCACCTGCCTGGCATATTCTAGTTTTTCTTAAATAATAAGAACTATTCATCACAAATAATAAAAACATGAATAACAAACTATTATAAAACGTAACAAACTGTTGATGGTGTTTTATAAGACAAAACGTCTTTCACTTTAATAATAAGCAAAAGCTGAGACACTAAGGAATTATTATGAGTTTACCTTGCCAACTGCAGTAGATCCAGTGAATGAGATTTTAGAAACCAGAGGGTTCTCGCACAATTCTTTCCCAATAGGTCCAGCATTACCACGATCACTGGTCACCACATTCAAGACACCGGGAGGAAGGCCAGCCTCTTCAGCGAGCTAGACTAACAAATAGCTGCATTTGTTATACATTCTTTACAATGTCACACCAAAGTTGCACTAATTCACCATAGTTATAGTCTGATTGAACAAACTTATTACAAAGGGATGAAATAAAAAAATATATAAAAAAAAAAACACAAGAGGTATTTTAAAAGCACATTTTTAAAAAAAATTAAGTGAATGCTATAAATGAAAAGAAAAAAAATACTACCTAAAAAAAAAAACTTGGCCCTAAAATAAATTTACCTTGCAAAGGGCCAAAGCAGAAAATGGAGTGTCTTCTGCAGGTCTCAGCACCACAGTACAGCCAGCAGCAATAGCAGCACCAGCTTTACGTGTCACCATGGCATTTGGGAAATTCCACTACACAACAGGAAAGAAATAAATGAAATTGAGATTTGTCTTTCTTTTTAAGACTCTGAAGTAAAGTTAAACTCATTAGAAGTCATAAGAATATTATGTGCTCAGCACTACAAACAGTTTCATTAATTTTCCCATTCATGTTTTTAAGTAACCAATTAGTATACACAAAAAAATTAAAGTCTCCAAGAGGTCTTCAATCCTGGATATTTGGGTTTAATTTACACAGTTCCTCTACCCTTAAGTGATCAAGTTTTTCTAAAGGTAATAAACCAAAAAATAATTTTAAATTATGTAAAAATATTTACAAATCCATAAGCAATAAATTTTTTATTTAACAATACTTTAATAAAAATGCATGATGAAAACTTACAGGAGTTATCATGCCAGCAACACCAATGGGCTGTTTGATCACCAATGTTCGCTTAGATTGGACAGGTGATGGAACAACATCTCCATAAGTTCTTCGACATTCCTCACCAAACCACTCCAAGAATCCAGAGCCATATAGAATTTCACCTTCCGCCTCAGCCAGAGGTTTACCCTTGAAGAAAATCAAAGACATGTCATTGTTTGTTAGTAATTAGCTAAGTGAAAATCAGAAAACAAAATCTTACTGCAGGTGTCTTGGACAGAGACAATACTTACATTCTCTTCGGTCAGTAATGTAGCCAATTCTTTCTTGTAATTCAAACTGAGATCGTACCACTTTTTCATGATAACACTTCGTTCCTATAGAATGAGAAAACAATATTTGACTGTAGTACTGTTATAAAATGTCTAAATAATAATCTCCACCACAGTTAACATTTAATGGTAAACGATCTGGAAATGCTAAATTGTCTTCAATTTAAACATCATGGACAAAAGCTTAAGATTTACTGCCTAGTCATGTGTATGCCCTCTGGACTGTCATTTAATGGACATAATGTATGGTCCTAGAATTGAACTCTGCTGCCACTATCCCCATCTGTCCTGTGGGAGGTTTGGGCTAGGAAGTAATTATCCTCAGATCTGAAGGATCACTCTAAACATGTAAAACAAACAAACATCTACAGCAAAACAAATATACTTCTGCTTTAAAATGGTCCTAACATCTCCTTTTAAATATAAAATCAAAGGCTCTGGATATTCTTTTTGCCTAAATATAACTTATATTGTTGAATCTGTTCAAAACACTTCTTTTCCTCATTGTCTTGCTTAAAATCACATCAAATTAAATAATTGATCATTTGTACAGAGGTTTTTAGGCATTTAATAAAAAGTTCAATTCAAATTTTCTTTCTGGCTTTCTATCAGTGGCAACAAGAAAGGAAAGGGAGAGGGAAGTTGAAAGACTGCAGGTTCAAATGATATGAACTTAAAATAAATTGTACACAGCATGCAATCACATGAAACAAAATCAAGCAAACCTTTGGTAAGGTGTTTTTCCAACTCTTAAACGCTGTGTTTGCAGCTTTGATAGCATCACGGACATCATCCTGATCCATGTCAGGAACTGAACCCAGCACTTGTCCAGTTGCAGGGTTTAGAACTAACAATTACAAATGTCAAGCTAAATGTACTTAACAAAATTTTACTTTTAAAAAGTATTTTATACAAAAAAACTTATACAATTTTTTATTTTCTCATTTTTAAGTAATTAACTTTTCCACTTCCAAGACACTGAATCCCATTTAAATATGTTTTAGAAGCTACAGAGTCTTGACCAGAATGGTAACAACCAAGCATTGCATAAAACCATAACGTTATTGTCTACGATTTTGAAAAAAGATTTGAGCCTATAGATTTTAATTAAAAGTGATAAACAAGTAGCAGGGCAAGAATCAGAACATTTATTTACTAATAAAATCAAAGTTTGATTTCAAATAATCATAGGTCAATTTATAATACTTATAATAAGGCCTGTTTCCGAGACCGAAGATTAATGAGGAATGCATTATTTCCAGTGGCTATGCAACACCAGCTGTGACCTACATATTTTGCCACATCCAGGGCAAGCATAACCATTGTCAGCTGGTGGTCAATTAAGATTTTCTTCTGGCCCTCTATGTCTGTCCAATATTTCATCTAACAGCATTTATGACATTTGCAATGTTTAAATTGACAATTTATATAAATATGACATAGTAACTGATACTTAAAAGCTAATGATTCAATTTGAAGTAAAAAAAATTGTTTGATGAAAGTGTGATGGACACATAATGTGGTTAAAAACATAATTACTGCCAACTTTAGCTAACTGTAACATTGTCTCTTATAAATCCTATTTTTACCCTCGTAAGTTTTCCCAGAGCTTGCAGAGATCCATTTTCCATCCACAAATGCCTTGTCAGTCTTTAGATTTAAACTCATGTTCCGGTAGCACAGAACAAATGCACTGTGCAGCTTTTTGCAACGTGGAAACTGTAGGAAAATAAAAGAATATAGGCCTAATGATTCAGACCAAGTGACACATGTGTTGAGCATTTCTATGTGTAGTTGAAAAGAATTTCTCATAGATAAAGTTTTCTGTAGTACATTCTTAAAAATCGCAGCAAGACAACTAACATTTTTGCTTTGTTGGGTTTACTTTGGCATACATATATCACTGCCAAGTTTTATTTAGGTTTCTCAGTTCTGATAGTCTTGATACCTCTTTTTAAATAATAGTTGAAGTGTCTGCTTATGAATAGTACTATAAAGCTGGGAAAAATATTCAAATGCTATTAAAGCAGAATTGATTTTGTAACTAGATAGAATTAATCTTAGACAAAAACTCCATGAAGTGAATTATGTCTCTCTATGTCTATAATCTTTACTATAAAGTAGAATGTAAAGTGTATGTATGTATGTTACGAATAGAAATCAAAACCCCTTGACCAATCTTGATAAAACTTGGCAGAAATATTCCTTTGGTGCTAACTTTGACCACAGTGTATGTATTGTAGCCCTAAAACAAACTTAAGACCCTAAAAAAAACCCACTACATTTTACCTTTACCTATCCCCTTAGTCTGTTGGACCGTTGGGTACCAAGCAAGATTTGTCGACCGTTTCTCCTTTCTCCATTCCTCCATCTACTGCCTTGTTTAAAACCTCTATCAATGGTAGGCCTATCCATTCTTTTATGTTTTCCTCCCATCGCTTTCTCAGTCTGCCTCTTCTTCTTTTTCCTGGTACTGTTCCCTGAAGGAAGGTATTTGTGAACCCAGTGGATCTTGAAATATGGCCATATAGCGTTTCTTTACAATAGTTAGCAGGTCATCATGGAGTCCGAACGCTGCAGTAACCCTGTCTCTAATCTCTTGGTTTGTGATGCGCTCTTTGAAAGTGATGCCTAGGATCCTTCTGTAACCTCTCAATTCCATTGCTAGGATCCTCCTCTCTAGCTCTGCAGTCAGCGTCCAAGACTTGCAAGCATATAAAAATGTGGCCATGACCAGGGAACGCATCAGTCTCAAGCCCTTGACTTTCCAAATTATTTTCAGTTTTGAAAGGGATGCTGTGGACTGTGATATTCGGGCCAGTAGTTCAGGTTTTGTTTCCTCGTCTGAGACAATAGCTCCGAGGTATTTGAAGCTGTTAACACTAGTCAGCTTTTCACCTCCAGATATGGAAGAGCGTTGGTGAAAGTAGGCAGCCTTGTCTTACTCCAACTGTGGTTTTGAACCAGTCCCCAATATTATTGTTGAAGTACACCGCACTGGTGGAATCCTTGTAGAGGTTCTGGATAACTTTGATTATGTTTTTATTGATGTTGTACTTTTCCATTGTCGCCCAGAGTGCCCTGTGCCATACTCGATCAAAAGCTTTTTGGAAATCAATAAAGAGATAGAAAAGATTTTCTTGGTGTTGGAGATATTTTTATTTTTCACAGAGTATTCTGAGGTTTAGGATTTGTTCTGTTATGCTGCGACCTTGCCTAAAACCCGGTTGTTCTTCTGATATGATGTTGTCTGCTATCGGTTTTAGCCGTTTAATATAATTTTTAACAGTACTTTGCTGGGATGGCTTATGAGGCTAATGGTGCAATAGATTTGACAGACTTATAAATTGCCTTTCTTTGGAAGGGTTATGATGAGTGATTGGGTCCAGGGTTTGGACCATTCTCCTGATTGCCAGATCTTGTTGCAAATCGTATAGAGTGCGTTTATCATGGTTTCTCCTCCTGCCTGTAGAAGTTCACCAGGAATGTTGTCAACTCCAGCCGATTTCCCTTTTTCAGGGCTTTTACTGCTGCTGCTACTTCTGAGCCAAGAATCAGATAGTTGTCAATGCTGGATACTGCTGGGACATTTAGTATCTCTGTATCTCTTGAGTTTCAAAGTTATACAACTCTGAACAGTATTCTGTCCATCTTTTTAACACGCCTTTTTCCTCGGTGAAGCATCCATTGTTTTTGTCTTGTGTTGGTTCTGCCATGTTTTAAGGTAGTGAGGTCCTTCACTAGTTGGTACGCTTTTTTACTGTCGTTCCTGTTGATTACTATATGTTAGTTCCTTTTCAATTTCAAGTTCAAATTGAACAGATCTAGATCTATATTATTGTCAAAGTAGATCTACTTAAAGTAAATAGTTTTATTGTATATATAATTATTATATTATATAGTAATATAGATCTAGATCTACTATCATCTAGATTGACTAGATTAGAATTAGATCTAGATCTTGAGAGTCTAAATCTAGATTCTAACTGAATCTAACACTAACAGTAACAGTACACAAACAGTCTAAGTCTAAACACTAAGTGATTAGTAAGTCTAATTTATAAATTTAAGTTAAGGGGCATTATGATTAATGTCTTTACTATATAGACTAATACCATGCATATTTGTTTACTAGATTCTACCTTGTTTATCATTGCCATGTTGATTAAAAGTACATGAAAATGGAGCATTAACCGCAGACTTTGACGTATTGACAAGAAATATAAACTGAACAGGAATCAGCTGCCACAAAGAAAATATCGAAAGTAGATCATCCTTATAAAAGTTTGGGTTTTTAGTTTTCAATTCGTTTTTTAAATGGAATTTTTTTAAATATATATTATTATACCTTATACATGTTTATATTTATTGAGTGTAATATAAGGTATAAGGTATAAGTAAACCTTATTCATTAATAAAAGCTTAGGTTTGGTGTTAATTTGACATTATACTCGTACTGAAACATGTAATGCTATAATACTTGTTATGACATTTAAGTAAAATGTTCCATATTATCTTTAAATTCAAGGTTAAGGTTAAATATAGACCTAGATTTATATTATGTTGCGTTGAAAATAAAAAGTCATTGTAATATATATATAGTTTAAAAATATTGAAAGCATTTTTATAGCTTACCAGTGACACTGCAAATAGTCGGTCTAAGAACGAAAATGAAGGCTATCTTTCAGATTTTGTTATGAGATCTTGAAGTTCACTAGTTCTCAAACTAGATATGGCTACCTTTGAGCTACCTAGTAGGACTATATTATAATATTGTTCTTTGACGAAGTAAACTTTCATGGAAATATAGGCCTAGGCCTAAACACTGTGGTACAGAATTAATGGTGTGGGTCCTTGCTGTGTGGTGAACTTTTTTATCCTGAGTAAATTCTTTATTTTTTTCAATTTTGCAAATGTGACCCGCATGTTTGACAGTCATAAACTAGGCCTATTCGTTGCCCCACACATTCGTGAATAGGGCCTAAAATGAGATGTCTTGGTTCTGTAGGCTCTATAGTTTCTCAACGTCGTCACGTTCCTCTCGAGTTTGATCACTGCACGCGGTCATTTCCTTGCGTTCATCAACAGATTAGGCTTATCGGACCATATTGTGTTATAAAAAAAACCGCCTATGGACAACGGCTTTGTCTGCACGAGATAGGAAGAATATGCAGATCACAACTGGGTTTGCGTAGTCATCTGAAACACTTCACTCACATTAATCTTCGAAATCGAAGACATTGCCTTTATTATGATCTCATATTCACATTTAAATATTTCATCTCTTGCTACAGCTTTATGCAATGCTCGTTGAAATATATTTCTTATTTCGCACGCTTGGAAGAATTAGTTTTCTAGTGCCATCAAAGCATTGCACGGGTTGCTTGAATCAGTCAGAAAAACCAATGAGTTGGTTAAAATTATGGCGACATGTGAATCAAGTACGCTTGCAAATCTTGGGCACTAACTGCAGAGTTAGAGAGGGGGGGTCCTAGTCATGGAATCGAGAAGGACCATAGGTATTATCTATAAATACAGGATCACACATACACACACAAACACAAACTCACACTCACACACACACACTCTCACACACACACACACTCTCTCACACACACAGACACACACACACACACCGTAATCTAAGACTGCATAGGCCAAATCACATCACGAAGTTCTTAGGACTCGCATAGACCTTTCTGTAAGGAACAGTACTGGGAAAAGGAGAAGAGGCACACTGAAGAAAGCAATAGACGAACATCAAAGAACGGACGGAACTGTCATTAAAAGAGATTCTAATCAAGACAAAAGATAGAGGAATGGAGAAAGACCACCGACAGATCATGTGTGGTGCCCCAACAGCCCTACAGATAAGGGATAGGTGAAGGTGAAGTAGCTTATTAACAAGCACGACCTTATTAACGCATGATTACGAGTATGAATAATTATCTTTTTCTTGGAATCAACGTCTACAACTTTTAAAATAGGCTAATAGATATTAAGCAGCAAAAGCGCCTTTGTTGTCAGTACCAAGCAAAATTTTCAGCAGAATCCTACTAAACAGAATAAAGGGAGCATGTGATGAACACCTAAGGGAAGAACAGGCCGGATTCAGAAAAGGGGGATCTTGTGCTGACCAAATAGCTACACTCAGAATAATTGTAGAACAATGTGTCGAATGGCAATCTCCTCTCTATGCAACTTTTGTCGACTTTGAAAAAAAGCTTTTGATAGTGTCGACAGAGAATCTATCTGAACTGTAATGAGACATTATGGGATCCCCAATAAAATAATAACCATAATCAAGAACCTTTATGATGGTTTCACCTGCCAAGTAACCCACTGTGGCAAGCTGTCAGAGGAATTTACAGTCACAACAGGAGTCAAACAGGGATGTCTTCTTTCACCACTCCTGTTCCTTCTAGTATTGGATTGGGTCACAAAAGAAGCCTACTCTAACGCAGAGAAAGGAATCCAATGGACTCTCACACAAAAGCTGGAAGATCTGGAATTCGCTGATGACATAGCCCTATTATCACACAGACTACAGGATATGCAAGAAAAGGTCACAGCTTTAAGCGAAGTAGGAAAAAGAGTAGGCCTCAAAATAAACCACCAAAAAACTTAAGTACTTAAAGTAAACAATAAACATGGAGACATAATACTGGATTCTCAGACCATAGGCCAAGTAAAAAACTTTATATACCTTGGGAGTGTAGTCAGTATATCAGGTGGAACAGATGAAGACATTAAACGCCGTATAAATCTAACTCGTCAGACATTTACACAGCTAAAACCAACCTGGAAATCTCCTCACATCTCAAACAAGACTAAACTAAGAATCTTTAACTCTAATGTCAAGGCTGTCCTACTTTATGGTTCTGAAACATGGAGAAGAAACTGAAGCCACAACAAAAAAATACAGACCTTCATCAACAGATGCCTGAGAAATATCCTAAAAATACACTGGTATGACAAAGTAGAAAACACCAAACTGTGGGAGATGAGTGGACAGAAAAATATAGAAGTGCAGATCTTAGAGAGGAAGTGGAGATGGATTGGTCACACCCTTAGAAAAGATACCAGCAACAGAGCTAGGCAGGCCTTAGAGTGGAACCCCCAGGGAACAAGACGCAGAGGAAGACCAAAAAGAACATGGCGACGCAGTGTACTTGAAGAAGCAGAGAAGACCGGGAAGAGCTGGGGAATCATAAAAAAGCTAGCAAGAGACCGTGGAGAGTGGCGTGTTTTTGTCGAGGCCCTATGTTCCATGAGAAACTCAAAGGAGTGATGATGAGGATGATGAAAAGCGCTGTTTAAGGGAAAGCCGCGACAAACTTTTTTTGTTTAAGTTTTGCTTAAACTACATTAACACTTTAAAGATTAGTTCCCCTTTCAGACTGAGCGATCTATAGAGCAGATGATGTAAAATTTAAATGTTTCTGTGGCCCACGGTTAATACTGCACCTCAGGCAAACATTAATGGCCAACCACTAGAAATTGTTGATCACTTTTGCTATCTTGGCTCCACCATATCCAACAATACTCTACTGGATAAAGACATTAACAACAGGATAGCCAAGGCAATGGCCACCATGTCACGGTTGCAGAAAAGAGTGTGGGATAACATATTGCTGACTAACAATACTAAAGCCCTAGTCTACCGAACCTGTGTGAGGAGCACTTTGCTATACGGAAATGAAACATGGTCAACCTACTCATGACAAGAAAAAAAGATGAATGTCTTCCACCTCCGATGCCTAAGGCGGATCTTTAAAATAAGGTGGCAAGATAAAATAACCAATGAGGAAGTGCTACAAAGAGCAGGGTGCCAGGGTGCTCTGTAACCAGCAGCAGACGCCTTGGCTGGCTTGGCCACGTTTGTTGCCAGTAGGTCGACTTCCACAAGACATTCTGTATGGCGATCTAATAGAAGGCAGGAGAGCCGCTTGTCGCCCACTTTTACGGTATACCCATGTATGCAAACGCGACATGAAGCTCTTCAAAATCGACACTATCAGCTGAGAAAAAGTAGCACTGGATAGATCCATATGGAGAGAGAGCATAAAGGAAGGGTCTCGGATTGCAGATGCCATACACAACAGAAGCAGAAAGAAGGATGAAAATGCAACGGCGCCTGGTGATTACATATGCCCAACCTGCGATCGCAGCTGTGTATGAAGGATTGGCCTCTTTAGTCACACAAGAAGTTGCAAAGGGAAGAGATCGTCTCTCGAGACGTAAAATGCCACATGTGGCCAGGACAGCGACCAACATGCTTTACTTTTCCCTAACTAATGTTAGGTAGTTTTAGGTACCCATTATATATGGGTGGAATCAGAGGCGTCTTAAAGATCCCCAAATTCAAAATCCAAGTCTTTTCCGAGATTCGAACCCAGGACCCCATGTTCGGAAGCCAAGCGCTTTACCACTCAGCCACCGCGCCTCCACTTTAATGATAGTTTTCTTTGTTGTTGTTGTTATTGTTTTCATGCTAAAGCATGCACACAAAGTGTTGAGAGACAGAGATACAGAGGTAATTATATAAAGCAGGCCTCATCAAGGTTTCCACCATATTTCCACCATATATAGGCCAATATATCATTTTTTTTGTGACAGCAATAATTATGATATCGTCGATACCGTAATTGAGAAATATCTGGTTTAATTATGTCTGCTTCAAGTCTTGGATATCACACTTCACGGGTGGTGAAATTCCGTTCTTGACATAGGTTACGTATTTATTTAGGGACACATATTTAGGTCCACATCTAGATTTAGGTCCTATATGTTGGTATGATTGACAGTCCGAAGTTTTCTAAAAAGATAAATGCTTTTATTTTTCCTGTCTGTAATATGTCCACAGATCACGAACCACTGTTTCCTTTGCTGCGACAATCCCTTTTAGAGTCACTCGATGCCGATAACCTTTCAGTAGCAGGACAAAAAAAAACCCCTAACTTATTGGAGATGGAGCCTCTCTCTCTTCTAATGAGTTAGAAACATCCAAAAGTAAGTTCCCCAATGACTGCCAACTTTGAGAACCCTGACATTGACACATGCGAGTTACACACAGCCGGCAGGTAGACCAGAGACTTGAAAGTAAACAGATAAAAGTCAACAAACACACTGACCAAATAGGAAGAGGCAAAGACATTGGAGAAAGCTGTGACTTGAACTTTCTAAACGTTTATTAGATAGTCCTGTTCTTTGCAAAGTGTAGACTATAAAAATAAATATCACCCCCAAATAGATTTTAAGAGCTTGACTAAGATATTTTAAGACGCTGTGACTAACTTCGGTTAGGCACACAGAAATAGACTGGACACAAGTTCAGTACACAGTAATACACTTTGACTCGCATGAAAGAAGTGTCGCAATCACTAGTTATCGGACACATTGAAAGCAGACACAATTCCAAGTCTAGTTCGCGGGTGAAAAGTCAATGTGACATATAGTGACCTGGTCATGCAACGACTGTAAGCATTCTATGCAGTCCTCATTCACCAATCGTAAACAAACAACATTTTGTCACGTGATAATATTGATAAAACAATGAAAAAAAACTGTCACGTGATAGCCATTGTGTATAAAAAATTAGATGGTAATTTGTATAGAAGAGATAGAGAATCACGTGGCTAAATGTTTTTTGTTTACGATTGGTGAATGAGATCCATTACTTATAATAATTGGATGGTTGCCTGGTCGTGTAGTGTGCGCTTTGGACTGTCGTCTCGATGAACCCGAGTTTGAAAACTGTTTCCTGGCCGTTCTCCGCAGACCTGAGGGAGGTTAATGTAATAATATGTAACTCAGAAGGAACATCTAAAACATATCTCGAAAATTTGTTCGTCACTTATGCAGCTTATAGGGTGGTTATGTAAGCGTATCGATAGGAGAGACCAATGGCAGACTTGGAAACAATTGTCACATCCCATGCAGACAGAAATTAAAAATTACTTTTGGTGATTTCTGGGAAGCGTGGTCGAGAGGCCAAGTGCGCTTGGACTTGGCTTGGCTTGGCTACCTAGAAGGGGGCTCGAGCTTCGACACCCGACTCGGGCAGAGTTGTGTTTACTGAGCGCCTAAAGGCAGCAGGGAAAACCAACTCCTAGATAACCCCTTCTCCCCCCCCCCCCCCCCCCCCCCCCCACAGGTCCACAAATGAGATTGGACCAAAAGTGCTCTGAGCATGCTATAAGCATGAAAGTAGCGCGATATAAAAGCTATATAAAAGCTATGATAATAATAATTTTCACGTCACATCTAAATAATGCCAAGGACTCTTCATTGAACTAACAAGTTGCCAACTAAACAAAAGTTACAAACGGAAGAGGTTAAAAATGATTCTGCATTGTTCAATTGTATACTTCAAATACATTCTGTGATTTTTAAAAAACGTAGCTCAACTACTTTTTTTTTTTTTTTTTTTTTTTTGTACACCGGATACACCAAAAATCTTGCTTTTTCTAGTTTTCCCGCCATGTATAAAAATCTCTAACCAGCAAAACGACACTCACAGTAAGATAAGACAGCTCTGGTGATAATGTCAAACTGTTTTGTTGACCAAATAAGGAGAAAATATTGGAGAGTGTCATAATACATCTAGAGACCCCGCGTAGTTGACCTCGAACTAGAGATGTAGACTTCCTCCCCCCCCCCCCCCCTTTGCAAAAATAAACTCTTCATAACAACGCTATGTATGTCTAATGGTCTCAATAATTAGAACAGGAGATTAGTCACTAGTGCACAGTGGACTGAACATAATTACAGTAAGTCTAAGTCTTGGGTGAATCAAATCATTTAGATCTTACCAATCCTGACTTGTGACAGTCTGACCAGCTAACCAGACACAAGATGACCGACCGATCATTGGTTCTGTCTGCGTAATCGATGACCTAAATTCAAATTGTAATTTACTGGACCCGCTCCTTTTTTTTTTTTTTTTTTTGTGCTTTTTTTTTTAATAGGAAAAGATTGTGTGAAAACGTCAATACCAACAAAGTAGATTGAGTTAACCTACTTTTTTGCCTTCACCCAATTATGAAGTTGAAGAAACAAAATGGCTGCCTATCCAACAGAGGGAAAACGTTTTAGATTCTAGGTGAACACATAAATAGGCGTCGGAAGTAATTTTTTTTCCTAATGAACGTTTTGAGGCCATAGAATTACAATATTACTTTCAATCAATGCTTTTCTGATGTTAACTCATATTAAGGTTCGAGGTTTAGCCCTTCTAATATATATAAATAAAAAAAACAACTAATGCAAAGTTACAGTCACCAAAGTCCGTTAGAATCGCCATTTGGGGGGGGGGGGGGGTTGTTGAGGGTGGCTGGATAAAGTTCAGATCCCTTATCAGATAAAATACCAAAGCAAAACAGTCACAGCGCTCTCTAAGATCCTCTAGCTGACAAGAGAATGGTATCTACTGTCATTGTAGTATCGTACTTACTCTTATAGACATCCGAAAAAAAAATAAAGGGACTGGCTGTAATGATTTGGTCTCGTTTTGATTACTGTCGTTTCATTAGCATTTAATTCTACTTCATAATGGGGGCCGTTTATTGCAGGTGAAGTGTAAGCACTTTTTATGTATATTGTGTTACAGTATAGATCTTTGCTGTTTGTCCACTGACGTCTGCTAATGGCTGCTGGTACTAATTGTCCCTTTTGCTGAAATATAATTAACACGAGGTGAAGACAACAGCTAAATTGTTGTGACATTTTAACGTCCAGGACTTGCTCTTTATTTCCTTGCTTTAAAAAGCGAATTTGTAAAAAGAATCGACTTCAGGATAATAGCCAGACCGACTCTGGGCCGGATTTATATTTGATAAGGCCCTTAGCCAGGTGCGGAATGGGTGTTAAAATCGGCCCTGGCATTTCTATGCCATTCGGATCCATAACTTGTTTACATAATATAATGGGCATCCAATACTAGTTCTACCTGTCCTAAAAATTATTTTGTTATGTTTGATAATGTATCGATAACTTTACGCATGCAGACAGTGAACTCTATATATTTATAAGAAATATAGGACTTTTGTTACTTTTTAATCGCTAAGTATGTAGGCCCTTCAAGGATGAAGCCAACTAGTAGCAGTGTCTTTGGGTGTAGGCTATTACATTATTTCGGAAAATGTGTTAGATTAAATTAGCATTTCACTGTAAGAGTCTGTTAAGGTTGTTTTTTTTAAACACAAAGCTCAGAGGGCCCTTTTAGAACAGAATACAATAAAACCTTTAACAATTTAATACTTTCTATAGTGGCATTCTTGAAGCCCTTTAGGTGGCCTTACCGGCCCATTTGGGTACCGGCCCACCGGGCATTTGCCTGAATGCCCATATAGCCAGTCCGCCCCTGCCCTAAGCTTTTTGACACATGGGCCCCTTTTAATCACCATAAGGCAATGTATTCCTTTGCTTTTTCTTCAAAACATTTTTTGGTGGCCCCGGGCAAGTGGGGGCCCTTGGCTATAGCTTATTTTGCCTATAGGTAAATTATGGACCCAACTACAATAATTTTGTTAGCTCTATGGTAGACGTACATTGACTGTTATGTCTAGTCAGTTTTTATTAAGCCGTCTAATTAGTTACTTATCAGTATGCAGCGACCTTGCTAATTTTAGTTTATGTTGATTAATTTCTCATTTTCTACCCAGTAGTTTATCTGATTCAAAAAGTTTGTCACAGAGACACAAAGATAAAATATTTTTACATTTTTACAAAAGCTTATTTCAACTCTCTCTGTCTGTCTAGTAAAAATGTTTCTACACGTTATTTCTCCCACACCCAATCTCGGATTTACTCTTTCACTCCGTAATTATTTACCACGTTCTGGTGGAATCAACGCTGGTATCGTCAGTTAGGAAAGAAAGAGTTAAGTTGAAATTCTGCACACTTATTTCTTTTATCGAACAACAGAAGAATCAATAACGAGATAAACATTTTAAAATACTTTAAAACAGCAAAACAAAACTCCTACGAAGTGTAATTGTATCCATTAGTTTAGATCAGTCATGTATTTAAATTTGTAACACATGTAGACTAATAATAATAAATATGAGCGATTAGAAATATTTTTATCAATTGTTTTTGTTTTATCAATTGTTTTCATCCTTAAATTTGTGTTTTTTTTTCCTTTTCTCGTTTTGTTTTCTTGACACTTGTTTCAATTGTACCACCATCTACGCCGTTTCGCCACGACAATCAATGACTTAATGAAGATTAAAATTTCCATGACAGATATAAATCTATTCTAATATAATTTTTTTTGGGGTCACTCTATTACATTTTTGTAATATAATACTTCGTATATAAAAAAAAATGTAGATTATTTGGTCCTAAAGTAGATCGAATTTAATATTACAGATGCTAGGTGAACGATTATTTCCAATTAGAGGAACAGATCAATACTTGGTCTAGAGTCCAGACGACGTTGCATGGTCAGGTGACATTCATTTAAGAAGCAGCGGTGGTCTGGAAAGTGTTATCATAAGTCAATCTTCCTATAAAGGCTCTCAAAATGAGAAAAAAGGCTAAACCTGAAAACCAACATGTTTGAAAAACGAGACGGCCGGGTACAGAAGTATACCTTTACAACGAAATCGTGCAAATGTTGCCATATATATATATATATTAGGTAGCAAGATAATGAGTTCCTGTTAAAAGCAAAGTACGCAACCGTTTTGGCAACAGTTTTGGACATCTCGTTTTGGCAGTCGTGTCTTGACGATAATTAAATAAAATACACCTTTTATATAACTAACATTTTCTAATATACTATGGAACATACATCTCTTTCTCTACTCCGGATGCGCCGCCCGCCCTCCCCCCCCCCCCCCAAAAAAAAAAGGTTTACGCGTATTAAAAGTTTGGACAATTTTCTCGAAAACATATTGCCAACTATGAAATGTCAGATTCCTAACTGAGACAAAAATTTAAACATGCTCTTTCTCCCCCCACCCATAAAGCAGGCCCTATTTTCTTTTTGTTTTATAAATATTTTTATAGTGGGAGATACAAAAAAATTAAATAAACCCCTTTTTGTGTTAACGAAAAATTGACGATATTTTTTCTATCATTGTTTCTCTTTTTTTTTTGTTTGGACAATATTAGATAGCACTCAACATTATTATTTTAGTGACATAACAAAAATTAACACAACAAACTTGACTTCTCAAATCTAATGGGCAGAATCAATATGCAAACAATAAACAAGAAATGTCACGTGATATTACATAAATGTTAGGAATATTCTCATTTGATTATGTACCTTACCGCATCTAGAGATCACCTAAAAATGTTACAAAATAAGTAGAAATCATTTCACTTTTGCTTCATTTAAGAAATATTTTTAACACAAACAAACATTTAAAACATAGTTATGTATATTTTTGTTACAATCTTAATATATAAAGCAGAATGTAAGGCATATGTATGTATGTCCCGCATAGAAACCAAAACCGTTGGACCAATATTGATAAAACTTGGCATAAATGTTCCTAAAATCATGGCGGAGACCGTAGTGTATGTTAAATCTTACTTTACCTGTAGGGGAGGGGGCTAAAAATAAAATACCTAAATTTATGTCTATTAAAGAGCGAAACTCTTTTACAAATTTGTTAAACCGGGCCCCCAGGCCGCGGGTCATATTCGGCTAGTACATAATCAAATAAGAATATTCCTAATGTGTCTAAAACATTTAGGGCCAAAATTTCACGCTCCAGAAATGGCGGCGTTGAACAAACAAATGCTTCAAAACGGCAGTTTTCAAAAAATGACTACCGCACCAAAACGGCGACGTTAAAAATGTTTCGGGGTATCTGAAAACCATGAAAGACGCCCCGTTGACATTCGTACCGACAGAACAAGAAATATCACGTGACATTACATAAATGATCTTTTGACCTGACCGCATCTTGAGATCATCTTAAAAATGTAACAAAATAACTGGAAATCATTTAAATTTTTTCTTTCTTTCTGTCTTATACATCAGATGCTCGACGTACTTAAACTAGTTTCATCTGTACTAAAAGTTGTACTTCGTGCAGTTGTTGGAGAAAGTAGATCTAGGACTATTTTTTTGTGGACCAAGAAAAAATAAATAATTTCATCTCGACAAGTCTTCACCGGAAATGAGATTTGATATTCCGGGAGTATTTAATAGACTGAGAGACCAGCCTTATTGATTATTCCTTCATTCGATACCTATCATCAGGAAAACCCACAGACGTTTTAAATTGGCGGGTAATGTCTCAAAAAAAAAAGTTTTATTTCTTCGGCATTCAGAGAACGTAAATGTATGGATAATGAGTTACAAAAGCAGATGTACCGTCTAGCAGTGGCGGCCTTAGGCATAGGAAAACTAGGCAACCACATATTGCCTCCAATTGGTGCTTTGGTGGGGGCCACGCGCGTGACTAAAAAAAAAAAAAGAGATGAAATCTGGATCAGATATCAAACATAGTAGAGCATTTTTTTTATTATTTTTTTTTATTTTTTGCAATAATGACTTTTTATTTCGCTTTAATATATAAAAAATACACAAAGATGAATTACTATAAAAAAAGTGGCATTTATAAATATTATGCAATACGGCTTTATGTTTACCTATGTGATGCTGGTACTGAAGTGGCGATATATAAATTTCAATAAAGGGTCGCTTTAGATATAGACTGGCAGGTTTTTGTAAATTGCATATGTGAGCTGGCGCTCCTAGATCTAATTTTTGACCTAATTTTATCTAATTTATATTATTTATATAGGCCAGGGCTATGATGTTTGTAATTTAGTGTCTTTTTTAATTTTTATAGTTCAGTGCTGAGTATTTTGTAGTTTCCGCTATTTATAACATTCTGCTAGTTTTAGTCTTTTTCTGTTATTTGTGTTTTACTCGTAGAGGAAAAGTAGTTTTTAAAATAGTTAACTAGCCTTAGAGCTGTGGATGTTTCTATTTTTTGTCCCTGGTTAGTTCTGCTTATTTTTGTCTTTGGCACTAGCGTTGGATTGGTTATTATTTTTTTATATCAGTTTATGTGCAGGTCTGTAAACGGTATAGAGCCCCCATATGAGTTTAGTTTAATTGTGCTGTCTGGTTGCTTAGGCCACTATAGCCCCTTGGTCGCAGACCGAGGTGCACAGATTGGGCCCACCCAGTAGAGCTACCACCTGCCTGCTGTTATAAATAAACAAATGTTGAGCAGCAGCAAGTAACAAAAATAGGGCCTCACTCAGTAGCGCCACCCTGACACCTGCTCGCACATAATTTTATGTTTTTGTTGTTTCTTTTCTTTTTCTTTTTTTTTTTTTATTTGGAGCCACCTAATTCACGTCACTTGGGGCCTCTAATTATCCAAGTTCGGCCGCGAGACTAGTAAATTTAACAATTTCTCTCTCTCTCTCTCTTCATCCGTTCGTCCGTCTGTCTTTTTGCCTGCTGTTTGTCTGTCTGTTTCTTTCAGATTTATGGATCTGTTATATCTTAAAAAGGATTTACTTAATGATGTAGCGTAATATATAAGGATGGCTACCTGGTCGTGCGGTTTGCACGCTGGACTGTCGTTCGGACTTATCGATGGTCCCGGGTTCAAACCCTGCCCGCTCCCATCCCCCGTCGTCCTGCGGGAGGTTTGGACTAGGAAGTAATTATCTTCAACTCTGAAGGAACATCCGAAATAAGTAAAACAAACAATGTAAAGTAGAGTTGATCCGTTCTAATAAGATCTAGCTCTCTTATCTTATTCATCTTTTGTAATATTCTTTATAGCATGGATTTGTTTTTAATTCAAAGAAACAAATAATTCTGGTTCAATCTGAACCTGCTTTCGAATTGACGTCATACCAACTCCATACTGAAATAGATCAATACTGTTTTAATGGGCATTAACTCGTTCTTGTTTTTTTAAAAACTAAATTATAAACTTGATTCTGCCCCTTACTATTAGGTGTGTTCTTCAGTTTATTTAATGGTATTTTAGCGCCAATTTAGCATATTAACTACTAAATTTTATAAGAATCTTTCAGATCTCACCATAAACTCCAATATCTAGTTCTAATCTCAATCCGCCTCCTTGATAGAAAGATGAATTTTAAAAAATATGTTTTCATTGTAAACATCCAGGCAACTCTTGATATAAAATTTGCTTCTGCCATAATGTGCTCTAGGTTCTATAATGCTAAATTAGATGGATGTATGAGTAAGTTCAAAGTTCACAACATTGGAATATTCATTTGCGACCTGTGGTAAAAACAAAGTAGTTCCTTTGAAATAGATCTTTGTGTAAAAGAGTTCACAGTTCACGAAGTTCTTGCGCAGTCTCTTGCGCTCTGCTGGTTTCTCGGTGATCTTAAAATTGAAATGAATCCGCAAATCTGACATAAACACATTATGAGTTGAGTTTGTTCTCTGAGTTGAAGATGTTTAAAACAAGTTTTTCTCAGGCCGGAATTACATTTAGGATTACCAGTTTTTACCAGACATCCTCGTTAACGGTGGGTCACAAAAAAAAAGATGACTTTTACATCGTCTGCCCTATTAGATGGCAAGGTCTAAAAGGGAAACTTTTTAATTACAATCACTTTGCTACAAAATTTTAATATTATATGACAAACGTATTGTTTCATTTCTAAATATGCTTTTAGTTTTTTAAACGTAATTTTTATTGATTTGTTTTTACTATCTCCAAAACTATTCCGAGATAAATTGAAACAACATTTAAAAAATAACTGTCATGACATATTAACCAGAAAGTATTATTACGGTAAGTGAATGTAAAAATGTCATAAATATTTAATTAACATGACAATACTGGATATGGCAGAAGACTGCATACAGGGCGGCCTAAAGGAAGATTTACAGTTATTAAGCTGCCCTTTATAGGGTTGAAGTTCCTTGCTTAGTATTACCAATGTAAAACATTCCTCAGAATATAAATCGAACTTTTTAACTGTTTATGTTTTTGTTAACAGATATAACGAATTTCCCTGTGTTCTAGTCTAGAATTTTTAAATAAATAATCTAAGCGATAACTGTAAACCTACTTTTGGGCCACCCGAATATGCTAATTTACGGTAAGCATTGTTTGATTCTTATTGAATGTAGGCATGGGCTACAAAATTATAAAGCTTTTCCCTTGGCCTTTGCATCTCGGAAACCGTAGGCGGATAGATATACGGTCTGACGATTGTCCAGCGAGTTATCATACAAGGAAATATGTCTTTCAATTCAGTAATATTGCTTTACTAATATAATACGTTTTGCTGCTGATAGTATTTTCCTAATTAACACTACAGTTTTAGTGCATTTAATTAATTGATTAAATCACGATTGGATAACTGAGACGCCTCGCACATTGACTTCGATTGCCATTGTCACGCAGAAGGCTTTCACTGTGATTGATGTAATGACAGATGCCGTCTGCTAAGCCTAGCACTCAAACCGGGGGAGTTGTTTCCCTTGTCACGTCAAAAAATTTGGAAAAAAGAAATCTCACCAAGATATGTCGATCCCGTCTTACATTTGGTTTTCACATCTTTTTAATGTAAATACAAAATAATGTGCATATCTTGGTTTGTGTAGTTTTGTAGAGAAGTTTCCTACAGATAAGTGAATTTTTAAAAAAAATTTGACTCGATGACAAATAGTAATTATTATTTACATCAAACAATAATTGATTTTCATTTGAATCATAAAATGTCTTTGTTTTAAAAGGGGTTCTTTGCAATATCCATTTGAAAAACATTCAGATTTCTTATTTTATCTTATCTTATGTAAAACAGACGTTACTTCAAAAAGAAGATGATTACGTTCTAAGCGTCATGCATTCAGTCATACATATTATTCAATAACTTAAATTCTGCCAAGTCACTGGTTTTAATGGCTCAGGCAATCCATTCCATGCTCTAATAGCACTAGGGAAGAAAGAGTATTTGTACAAATTTGTCCTAGCATATGGGATGAGGAGTGTGGCCTTATTTTGTGTCTTTCTGAGTATTTTATTAAATTTTGTTTTTGTATCTGAAGATTATGGTTCAGTGTTTTATGTATAATTGCTACTAAACTTTTAAGTCTTCTATCCTGAAAGCTTTCTAAATTTAGTGATTTAACTAAAGGTGTTAATCTAGTCAAGTAAAAGTGATGTATTCAAATGCTTCAACAAATCATGCCATCAACAACACTTTATTATTCCAGACTGACAGTCTGTTACGAATTCCCCCCCCCCTCGCCCCCCATATTTGCATGTCACTGAAGTCAAAAAGTATACCACAGATGCATATTTGTCATCAATACTGTCAGAACCTGATTTAGACTTGATAAGACTCAAATCTACTTCAGATATATTGCCACTTGTAATCAACATAAGACAATTCATTCCTTTGATTTGTCTTCAAAACAATATTTGTGTGGCCCCCATTGAATACTGCTGCAATACCCGCCGACCACAGTGTTACCTCCATTTATCAGAATTTTTAGTTCTGCCACCTTTTCGCAATATACCGCGGTTTTAACCTCTTATAAACATTGCTATCTCGATATTCAAAAATATCACTCACTTTAGACATTGAGCGGCACAAAGATTTGTCACTGGCAATGTCTGAAGCATCTTCCCACCTCGTGTCCACTGCTCTGAGGTCCTCCATGAAAGTGTGGCGCCAAGTTTCAGGAGGACGTCCCTATTTGCGCTGTCCTCGTATTGGCCTCCGCGTCATTGCAACTCTTGGTATGCGTAATTCATTTGTCGGAACCTCATTAAGTGGTCAACTCCCAGTTCGGCATAAGATATGAAACGAAAAACTTTTAATGCTAAGTTAACTTTGTTTTCTTTGCTTTCTCTGTAGGTAGATAAGGAAGGCCTTGTAGCCCAAACATTTTTACTTTTAGCTCTCTTCTGTTTTCTCTGTATTTATGTTATTTTTTCTACACAGCTATTACCATTGAAGCTGCCTGCTCTAAGATGGCTGCCTGCTCTAAGATGGCTGCCTGGTCAAGCAGTATGCGTACCAAAGTGTCGTCAAAAAATTGTCGTAGGAGGTAACAATCTTCATATCCGAATGACCGTTCAAAATATATAAGACATACAATATTAATTGTATATATATATATATATATAGTTTGCAACATTACTTATTAGCAATATTCATTAAAAACGAATTCTTCAAAAAGATATTATCATATGCTCTATTTTTGTACCATTTTGCATTCCGTCATATACGCCTATGATTGGTGTAGCACTTATACGCCAATTAATCCACTTACATCATAAACAGTAACCAAGGCGATCTGATTCCGTGAGGAGAAGGCATCTGACATTGAGCTGTCGTGTCGTCTGCTGGCTGAGCTGTTTGAGATATTCATACGCGAAACGTGCAATCACCATTATCACGTGTTCGATCGAGCAGTCGTTGAGAGCTCAATTGGTGCCGAGTATTTTTTTTTCAATATTGTTCTTTCCAGAAGCGGAGTCTTTGAGGAACATGCGAGAGGGCACAAGCTACTGTCATTACTTTTTCTTGGCTCCATTGCGGTACTTACATAGATACACTATGACTTCTGTCACTGCGAATCGACAACACACTAATTAACATACGACTATAGACAAATTGAACCACAAAAGCACCAACTATCTAGGAAATAACAAGTTTTAATAACTATAGAAAAAAAAAGTCCGTGATAGGAAACTGTCTTCCACTCTCAGAAAACAAGTAATTCCAACCACTCACAAAACCCCAAACTCAAAACATTCAGTTCACTCCTCGTGCATGCTGTTGACACTCATACTCTTAAATAAAGAGATATGACTTTTTCATTCCATAAATAACAATAAAGAAACAAAGCATTCAATCAGGCTAGTGAGACACGTTATCTATGGATCACATAATGTAAAGGTAATCTGTTTACATGGTCTACGGTTAACGAGGGTGTCATTGGGCCAGCACAATGACCATCCCCCTTACTTTCTCCAACTTATGCAACGAAGCCATTGTTGTTGGGTGGACTCAGGGGCATTCTAAAAATCCAAAAGATCAAAATCTCATTCTCCACCGAGATTGGAACCGAGACCCCGGGGTTCGGAAGTAAGCGCTCTATCACTCCACCACGACGCCAATGTGAGACGAGGTCAGTTCTTTTTCTGTAACAGCCAATAGTAGTTTGCGTCTAATCAAGCAGTTGTTACGATTCCTCGAATTAACTTGGAGGTACGCGGCTCAGAGGTAAGGCACTTAGCTTTCGAAACCAGGGTCCCGGGTTGGAATCCTGGTTAACACTGGCATTTTTAATTTACGAGATCTTCGGGCGCCTTCGAGTCTACCGAGCTCTAATGGGTACCTGACATTAGTTGGGTAAAAGTAAAGGCGGTTGATCGTTGTGCTGCCCACATGACACCCTCGTTAATCGTAGGCCACAGATACAGATGACCTTTACATTATCTGCTCTATAGACCACAAGGTCTGAAAGGGGAACTTTAATTTACTTTTATTTATTAAAATTTACATGGGGTTCAGGCGAAACCATTGTTCAGGTCACTGGATAGGATCTTTGAATTAAATCTGGTTTACCCGGAAAGCGTGGTCGAGAGGCTTAGTACGCTTGAACTTGGCTTGGCTTGGCTACCTATGAAGGGGGCTCGGGGTTCGACACCCGACCCGACTCGAGCAGAGTTGTGTTTACTGAGCGCCTAAAGGCAGCACGGAAAACCTTCTCCCAGATACCCCATCCCCCCATTGGTCCACAAATGAGATTGGACCATAGGGCTCTGAGCATACTATAAGCATAAAAGTAGCGATATATAAACGCTAAAAATTATTTTTCAAAATATAAAATAAGGTTTCTCTATTTGAAAAGACTTTAAGCGGGAATTCCCGCACTTGACTCAAATGTTTCTTTGTATTCAGTGAAGAGTTGAGCAAATAAATGGACGTTCACGCGCACCATCTTACGTAGTAGAAGCACCCGATTGCGTAAGCGCACTGGGAAGACCCCTTGCAATATCGAAGCTTTACAAAAAATAAATAGAATGAGAAAATATATTATTGACATTGTACTCCTTTAATTTGACTGTTTTCGTTTCTTTCTACTCTGATGGTGTAGAAACAGTTAAAGTTTTCAATTTGTTAAAATCGTGCGTCATGCATTTAATGTGACGTGATTAAAAACAAGACGCGGCTGTTTGAGAAAGTGTCACAGGAAAAACGTGAGCTCATGTCTTCAAGTGTGACTTCTTTGAGCAATATTGTTCTAATCTGACGATGACATAACATAGGCCTACTTGCAAGCTATTGATGGGTTTTGCAATCTAACGTCTTTCAACGGTCCACGGAACACAGTGTCAGAGTGTTGTCTGAAGCATCAAGACGTTTGCAGGGTAATACTTAGAACAGGATGTGCAAGACACGCTTGAGTTCGTTCTGTAATCTATGGCATTAATCCATTCTAAGTCTTCCCATCTATGACGTCATTTCATTGCACATGTTCAGTGAGCCGCGAGGAGCTTCAGATGTATATATATTTTCTTTTTTTTTTGTTTTTACTTATTATTTACTTGCATACAAGATAATTGTTACATATTTAAAGACAATGACTGTATAGGCTAAAAAAAATTATTTTTTTTTTGCTAAAGCAAAATCCAGGCAATCATATAAAACAATTGTCTAGTTAAACTAACTCATAAGTTTATTTTAAGCATTTAGTGCTTATTTTTAAAAAAGCATAATTTAAAACGTCTATTTGAAAGATTCGGTTTTCACATTGTATATACTCCTTTAAGATACACCCCAAATATTCCATATGCTTGAGTTGAGAATGTCATCACTTTAAGAGACTGCAGTACGCAGAAGAATAAAATATAGGCTTTGACAAAGATTTCTTCAGTGAGGGATCTG
The DNA here is from genome assembly GCA_030265305.1 of Biomphalaria pfeifferi. Classification (NCBI taxonomy): domain Eukaryota; kingdom Metazoa; phylum Mollusca; class Gastropoda; family Planorbidae; genus Biomphalaria; species Biomphalaria pfeifferi. The sequence goes on from JASAOG010000019.1 coordinate 324,524, forward strand.
TGTTTGAGGTGGGTCGTCATCAACCATTCAAGCAATGTCACAAATAGACTTACGGCCTATAGATTTATTGCTTTAACTTTGATAGTGGCTTTTTTCCCCATTTTTTTCGTGTGTTTATCTATACTTATATAAAAGTTCCTTTTTTTCCCCTAACTAATGATTTTTCACCAGCCAGCTAATTTGATTTCGTATTATATTTAAAAGGAAATAAAAGCTTTATATACATTACGCCTAATGAAAAAGTCTCTACTACATTTTCAGGGCTGAAAAATTATCTGTTAACAAAAGAAAACATTACACTTCAACGCTGTTCTAAATCGAAGATATTATCTTTAGTGTAGAGGTAAATTATCTGTGTGATACCTTTCGAAGACCGCATCGCAAACGAGGAGATTAGAGACAGAGGTTGGACCCCACAATAACCTGCTAACTACTGTCGGAAAACACAAACTATAACTCATATGACAAGGTCTTCTGGGTTCGCAAAGACCTTCCATCATGGAACAGTACCAGGAAAAAGAAGCAGACAGGAAAAGCGTTGGGAAGACATTACTAAAGAATGGACGGGCCTGTCATTGTAAGTGATTCTATCCAAGGCAAAAGACAGAGAGGAATGGAATAGGACGGTTGACAAATTTGGGTGGTACCTCAAAGATCCAACAGACTAAGGGATAGGTGAAAGTGAAAAATGTCTATGAGTATGTATCAATTCATACTTAGTAATAATCTCATTCTGTTTCAGTTATTCATACATTTGTTTTGAAAACAGTATAAATCTAACTCTTTAAAGATTGTTGTTCTTTAAAATACCTGATAACTAGATCTCGTCCTGAGGCATATAGACAAGAATTTAAAGTAATTTGAAATGTGGTCAGTGATAAAGACTGACCTTCCTATTTCCAGGACAAAAAAGACACCTAAGAAACAGCTTGACATCTTATATGTCTTCAACAACGTACCACTGGCTGCCAAGTGTGAATATTTAGTTTTTATTTCGCTAGTGGCTATAATCATTTCTTGAGCTCTTGGGTTTGGATTCTAATTATTTTTAATCTATCCATGGCAACTTCAGTTTTTGCCAAACTATGTTTAAAAAGTCACATTTAATACACTGATTAACATGTCATAAAATTTTAAAAAAATGGTATTAAAATATTTTTTTTCTCAAGAATTATATTCAATGATATGAACACAATGTGATTGATTTAAAACAGTGATGCTCAACCTAATTCAAACAGCGGGCCATTTTAACTTTAGACACTCGTCTTGCTGCCACATCAACAAAAAGGTTAAAAAAAAACAACGAAATAAAAATTCTCCTGAAACTATTTTGAAACTATTGGATCTAGTACTTACATTAATTAATGGGATAATACGCGTCTAAAAATGGCTTCGTTTCTCTACTTAAAATGTGAGCAAAACATTTACCATCAACTTATTTTCGTTGTCTCTTTTTGGTAAATATTCCCAACGCTCCCCTCCAATCTCTTGGCGTAGTTGAACCAAATCTTTTATAGACCTACGTGGCTCAAACCAAGAAGGCCTTCATATTTGTTTTATAATGCCGCTGTATATGTTGTTGTTTTTGAAACAGCCAGACTTTCTTTACAAACAAAATATGTTGGCATATTATCATGTTCCACAAAAAAGATCCATTCACTTTTCCTGGTAGATTCTACATTCAGAGTTCCATTTCTAAACTCATAAACGCGCAATCATTGAAGGTCATGGTACCAATCCAACAGAGAAAAAGTGTGGGCCCTAACGAACGTGAAGATACATTTTCAACTTTTTGAAGGGGGGAGGATTTTATACTTTTTTTGTGCCGACGTTTCAGCGGGCCGGATGGAACCACGTCACAGGTCGGTTCTTGCCCGCGGGCCGTACTTTGGGCATCGCTGATTTAAAAGCCAAATAAGTGAGGGGCGTTTACTACAAGTATTTCTTTTTTTACCATTGTTTTCAAATATAGGGTGTTTCTGTCACTGAAACTATTAATTATGGTTAGTTTATTTATAAAATACAGTTGACTCTTGATAATCTGACGGTCTCGGTATTTCAAAGAATTTGACATTTCACTGTATATATCAATTGAAATTCTATTTTTAATGTATTATATAAGATAAGATAAGATAAGAATAATATATTCTCATGATTTTAAAGGTTATTAAATAAGCAATAGACGAAAAATAAAAATATTGTTATAAACCTGGTGGTGGCACAGATGGGGGTAGTGGTGTGAGTGTAGTCAGCCGACGCAAATCGCCCCAGGCCAGCGCTAGACGAGCGGTCAACCGTGACGAGTTACGACGGTCAGCCGAGACGAGTGTCAACATGACGGTTCGGGAAGGATCGCCGTCGTGAACAGAGCTCAGGAGCGTCACGAGGGATGTAGTCATGTGACGAAGCTAGAAACGCCGAGCGATGTTCCGTCCGGTTCTAGAAGGCCAGCAGGGACCCTATATAAAGAGCGGAGGTGTCACAGTCAAGACGATTTAGAGCCCGGTTCACTACAGTCCCGTCGACTACAGCACAGTTCAGCGGTGTGGTTCTGTACGGAGCATTACGACGGTTCAGTGCGGAGTACTGACAAGTACAGTTGAGACGGCTGGCGTCTTGATCTTGGTCTGCGATCGAGTCCGACACAACGAGCCTAGTGTGTGAAGTCAGTCCTGAACTGTTGAACCCAGTGCAAGCCCGGAACGAGACGTAGAGGCCAGTGCAAGAGTTGATACGGCGGTACGGTGTTATCGGAGAGATATTTGTACAGTGTACGTGTTGCCAATTGTACAGTATTGGCTGTTATTTATTCAACTATTAAAGTGTTACGTTACTTTGGAGCCCTGAGTTGTCAAGTTCTTTAAGTTGGTGGTGTATGGTGCAGTTTGCAGAGAGCCTGGATAGTGAGATTCTTAACAATATATTGATCTAAATCAAAGCACACGAAAAATTATTCTAGCTTTCACATTTACTTAGTCAGACTTTAAGCCACCTACATTATAAACATGTACGTACTAAGTATACATTAACTACACGAGTTAACGTCGGCGATGTGTCGGATTACTGAGTGTCGGATTATTTCGACTATCAACAGTCAACTGTAGTTAGTTTTTCTTTCAGAGGAGCGCCAGTTGCTATTGGTTACCTTCACTGCGGAACTGTTATGACTCATCTCGCAGAAAGGAGAGTGCAAATAAAATACATTTATTTAGACAAACTCAAGATGGCTTCGAATCGAAAGGAGAGACATAAAAGATTTCGTAAACCAAATAAAGTATGCTTTTGAAATAGTGTTAAAATGTTTACAAGTATAGAGCGATGAAAAATAAAACGTATTCAATAGCGGCTCTTCCCTGTGGAACCCTCTTAACCTAATTTTTTTGTTTACTTCACTCTGTCTATCTGGTACACATTTTGTACACGTGAGTTCTTCCACTTTCCGCTCTCGGATGAAGTTATAACTTTGCATAATTATTCAGTAGCCCTTTCATACAATCAATCAAAAAGTAACTATTTAATTGGTTTACGTTGTAATTTATAAATCTTACAGTTTTGAGAAATATAGCTGCAAATGTGCAGTTCTTTCCCTTATATATTATTTTTTTTTTTTTTATTTTGCTTGTTTTATGTTTGTTATATATTAAACTTTAAAGGTGTCTCAGTTTATATAGTAGGAAAATATTTTTGCTTGAAGTCTAGCATGCATGTATTCACTAAACAGAAACATCTTTTGAATTGTTATATACCGTGAGGCAATCAATAAAACCAGAGATTACTGGAGCAATCATAAAAATCAGTACTTATGTAAAAAAAATTAACCGGAACTTATTTTGGTAATCTAAAAATTAGGACTTTCTTAATGTAAGATCTATGGGGCGGATGATGTCAACGTCACCTGTTTCTTTGGCCAACTCTTAGCGAGCAGGGTGTTATGTTGCCAGCACAATGACCAACTTTCCCCCAACTTAAGTCAAGTACCCATTACAGTTGGGTTGACTCAGGGATCAGGGTCACCCTAAAAATACCGAAATTCAAAATCATAGTCTTCACCGAGATTTGAACCCTGGACCTCAAGTTCGGAAGCCAAGCGCTTATCCATTCGACCATCACGCCTCGCAGGACTTTCGTAAGTAATCTAAAAATAAAGGCTTTCTTAAGTAGTCATCAAACCCAGTACTAATTATTACTAGTTATCAACGCTCGGACTCGCTTGGTTAATCCTCAAAACCATAGCTTATTGAGTCATTTAACAAAACTAGGAGTTAATGGGTTAATATTAAAAAATCAGGACTTGCCAAGACATAAGTTTTATGGGTTAATAATGAAAAGTCAATTTTTCTGAGCGTTTTAGTTTTACATTTAAAGAACTCTTTAACATGAAAACTGTTTAAATGTAACGGCATTAATCATGGACAACTTAAAATCCATAATACTTAGGCCTCGCAGCGTCGTACTCTTTCAGCAGGATAGTGAATGAAATGCTGTTAAGATGTGTATCTATAGTATTTTGAGTATTTATCTCGGAACCAAAAGAATACTAAAAATTAGACAGGAACTATAACATGTTCAGAGACGAGAGAATGAGTGACTATAGAGAAGCGTAGAGTAAAAGACTCTTCGACCATTTTCCCCTGTAAATCTACGTTTTAAAAGCTCACAAAGCGTTACCCAGTTCATTATGGAGCGTCTGAAAAATCCAAGCAGCTGTATGTTCTAAGTCATGATTGGTAGCCTAACAATGCTTATACTAGAGAGGCGGAGGTGGACTCATAAGAAACTGCAAGAAAAAGCTGAAAAGTAGAACCCTTTTAGAATAAGCGTTTGTGTCTTTATTGTTATCGTTTCTGTCAAGTCGTACTAACGAATACATTATGAAGCATGACCATCTGATGCTAAGGAATTCTAATCCCAAGAAATATCTGAAAACAGACACTTTAGGATTGCCATCAGTTTAGAAGTTCCTTCATATTGCAAATTGTTTTGCAGTATTGCCTTGCGGGTATGCAGTCTTGTTAGTCTCATCGGCTTTGTTAAAATCAACTTCCTTGGACTTCACAAAATTGATTTCAAAGGGAAACTTTAAACGTCGAAAACAACGATAACGCCTAAAAAAAAACAGCAGGACGTCAGTGTCTGTGTTTCTATGTAAATGTGTGACGGTTTGAGAAGGTGTGTGCATTTTGTTTTGGTTTCCGTTACAATTTCGTTCAGGAGTGTGCATTTTAAAAAATGAAATTTACTTAAGATAAAAATAATTTTAATGTATTTAATTTGCACAAGAAAAAACTAAATTTAATTAAAACATCAAATGAAAAAAAAACTGCCGTTGAGTGAAGACCAGTGACAGAACGACATGTATGTTAATTATAGATTTTGAAGTGAGTGAAAATGTTTTGTCGAAATCATTCGATTTTTTAAATTTCATTGTGTTACTACATATATATCTAAACAAAGCATTAGGGTTTATTAAAGAAATTTCTATAAATCAAATAACAACATAAAACTAAAATGTTATTTAGCCTTGGTTTGGCCAATAATAGAATATGCATCCTCTGTTTGATACCCCTAAACTCAAGAAAACATTTAAAAAACTGGCATAGACACAAAATAGAGCAGTGAGATTCATAACAAACGAATATTCACATTCAACTACAGTAACACCTTTATTAAAATAACTAAATTTAAAAAGCCTTCAGGATAGAAGACTTAAAAGTCTTAAACTATGCATAAAACACTGAACCATAATCTTCAAATACAAAAACAAAATCTAACAAAATACTCAGAAAGACACAAAGATTAAAGCACATTCCTGGTTGCATGTATGCTAGGACTAATTTGTACAAATACTCCTTCTTCCCTAGTGCTATTAGAGCATGGAATGGGTTGCCTGAGCTAGCCTGGAAAACCAGTGACTTGGCAGAACTTAAGTCATTGGTTAATATGCATGACTAAATGCATGACGCGTAGGACGTAGTCAGCTTCTATTTTGAAGTAACGTCTGAATTATATAAGATAAGATATCTACACTGGAATTGAAATATACACACAGACATATTGTTAATAACAAATATTTGTAAAAGTATTTTTGTTTCAACTTGTATGGAAGTTCTATAATACGTAGGCCTAACTCACCTACAACGATTTAGTTGGATTAGTATTTATGCATTAAGTATTACATAATACGCACTATATTTTCATTGTTGACAAGTCGCAAGTGTTTTTGTAAACTTTATAAACTATGTGAAGTAGCGTGTAAACCGCTGTGTAGATAATAGTGATTTACAACTTACATAGTTCAGTGAGATTATCTAGGTCAGGAAGACACACCTCAGATTACGAAATTACTTTGTCAATTTCAATTAGCGTGAGCATAAAACAATAACAATGAAAAGTGCGTGCTGTTCTATATAAAAGTACGAATGGACTCCCCTTAAAACTGTTTTAAAGCAGTGGTTGATTAGTGCCCGATCATAATGAGTAACGCACCCGTTAATCAGTAAGTTATGTATACAGTGTGCTCCTTTTCCATCTAATGTAGAAGGTGTGATATTTCAAGGAAAAATTTGAAACTTAGAAATTATTTTAAAAATGTTTTAAAATTATCACTCGATACACAATTTTTATTAAATGGAAGCTTTATGGAACTCTTTATGATTTCAATATTTTAATATGGATGATTGTTTCAAAGATTAACATTATAATTATGCAGGACTTGCCAAAGTCTCAAACAAATGTGGATAACTAGAAGTTTCGTGTGGGAATAACAACTTTAAAATTTTTTTTAAACATTTAGTAATATTATTTAGAAATTACTAAAGAGACAGCTTCCAATATCACCTTCTTCTGCTTGCTTCTCTCCCCCCCCCCCCCCCCCGTCCCCTCTCTCTCTCTTTTTCCCTTTCTAAAAATATGTTCATTCAAGGAAAACAAACAGTCTATTGCACTAAATGACCAACAAACTGCCCTCGTCTTCACTAATTAGACGACTAAGTCTTTATGGCTCGATTAAGTCACATATAAAGCGTTTATACCTCTTTTTTAGTCTCTTGTAAGTTGACGTACATACACTGAGGGTAGAACATCTTTTGAAGAAAAAAAAATGACGACAAACTTATCTTGCACAAGTTACTCACGTCTGAAGTGGAGAAAATGATTTAGACAACGCCCAGGGTGGCATAAATGCTACAGCCTCAATGCCACCCTCTATTGATAAGTAAATAATAAGCTGACTCGTAAATCTGTCTCATTAGAGAATCTTCCGTTGTACAAGAACAAGATTAATAACGCTACTGTAAACCTTGGTTTCCTGAGGAGGTCGTGTAATAAAACACAGGTGGAGAAAATACATTTTTTTTAAACATATATGCTATATATTTATTCAGAATTAATAGGTAACGGTTTTGATACACTTTGAGAAGCCCTGAAATGAAAATCTTTTAGTTTGTTAAAATGCTTGAAATAAATTTATCTATCATTGTAAAAACTGGCTGCAATTACAAATAGAATGTCGTAAAATATAGATTCCTGAACTCAATAACTTTTGTTGACAAAGAAATCACACGCTCAAGTCGGATTTCGCGAAAAGGCTTTCTAAATCCCGTGGATTTCCCGTAACTTTACAGCTTGATATAAAATTTTTTACTTTTTTTTCGGATGTCCCTTCAGATTACATCCTAGCCCAAACCTCACACAGGAAGAAGAAAGATGGCAGCTGGCGGGGTTTGAACCTGGGACCTTCGAAACCACCGAACAACAGCCCAGAGCGCATACCACACGACCAGACAACCATCCTGGGTATAGACGGGTGAGTCTCATTGTTTTAACTTTACCTTCATGATTAGTTATTTCATTGTTTCCCAAACATTTGTGGGTTTGGGGCTAAATCATTTTTTTACACACGCGACGCGAGTTCCAATTGAAGTCGTATAACATTTTTTTTATGCATTTAAAAAGCGATCACGGCACACAGAACCCCTTTCATCCATTCCCCTTTTTTTTCCAACTGGTGCAAACAATTGTTAAGATCATAACACAATAAGAAAGCAAGAAGCATAACATTTCGCTAAAACAAAAACAATTGGTAAAAATAGTTGTAAAAGCAAGATTTATTATTCTTAGTCTAGATCTAGTACAAGTTGAATTACATGACTTATCCAAACGACTTATCCAAACGACTTATCCAAACTTATTGATACAATTACATTTAATATAATTTTTTTTCTTTAAGTACTTTTTATGTTTATTTTATTTTATTTTTTTGTTTAGTCATTTTTTTTAAAACGTTGGCCAGCTTTTCAAAGCGCAGTCGGACTCCATAGCCATCTTTGAGTTTATAGGAAATGAGAATGTACTTCGACCACGAAGAAGGCGCTCTATAAACGAAATGTGTTAGGACAGAAGGTGTTCATCCTCAGAATGAAGGACGTTTACAGAGATTAGTCTCAGAATGTACTAGATTAACTTTTCAATATTTCCGGTACTTAACTCCTCCTCGTAATGCACGTGAAGCATGCAGCCTCTCAAAGAGATACATTCCATTCAATGTTTCATCTCACGTACTTTATTTCTTCAGGAGACATTTTTTCCCCATCACTACAAACAACAATGTACAAACAGAAGTTTGTAAATTCTCCTCAATAATAAGACTAAAACACGATGTATTAAAATTTCTTCAAGGATATATTCCAGTCTTCTAATTCTATGGTTCTCAAATTGTGGTCCGCGGACCCCCCAGCGGTCGTGGGCAAATGTTGACTAAGTAAAGGGTTCCCCTGGTCAAAAAAGTTTGAGAACCTCTGTTTTAATTATTGTTTTACATTTTTTTTTTACAACGCATCTTTCATGATACACACATGCTTAGCGCGCTCTGGTCTGATCTCTTTTTGTGGATCTGGGCAGAAGGTTTCCGTGCTGTCTTTTGTCGCTCATCAAACACAACTCAATTCGGGACTCGAACTCAAGCTCCCCTTGATAGGCAGCCTAGCGGTTTGTCACTCAGCAAACACAACTCAATATGGGATTCGAACTCATGCTCCCCTTGATAAGCAGCCTAGCAGTTTGTCGCTCAGCAAACACAACTCGATTCGGGACTCGAACTCAAGCTCCCTTTCATAGGCAGCCTAGCGGTTTGTCACTCAGGCAAACATCAATACTTCAGCAAAATGGCATAGTTATACTTATAAGTACAGCGGTTTAAAAATTAAAAAACAGACATCTCCTTCTACACCTCGGAGCCGGTTAGAGGTTGGCGAGTGGTACAACCACCCTAGGCCCCCGGCTTAGTGGGAACCCACGATAAAGAGAAACATTTGTCTAGGTCAGCCCTTATTACATAGATTCGTGGCGCTGATATGACGCTCTCCCAGGGCTCCGCTCACTGCTAAGGTCATTTCGGTAAATTTAACAGGCAGAAAATGTCCATCATATTCTAATCGAACGGCTAACGATTGTGTGCTGCGTCCCTCAAATGCCAGGTGCAAGTTAATGATTCAATTTATGTGACAATATAAATTGAAAAAACTTTGACGGGATTGTGCCCCAGTATATGTCCTGTATAGATGTTAGTGTAAACTCGTTAATCAATGACCGGATGTTATCGTCTTCCTTTCTTTCCAAAAACATGCTCTTAAAGAATGTCAGTCAGGGCAGAGAAGACAATGTAGCCGCCCAGGAAATAATTAAAATGGCTTTAACAAAAAGAGGAGCCTCCATGAACTTAAATTAAAAGAAAAAGAAAAAAGTAAACACATATACTTATTACATTTAGATATGCTGAATTGTAGCTGCATTTTGCACACATCATAGGGACAATATTCCATGCAGGAGTTCTACTTATTGATGGACAGAATATTAGTGCTCTTGAAGCATGAAAACTTGAAATGGTTCCTCCTCAAAGAAGTGCCAATGTAACTTACTATTATTACGCTATCCGTAAATTACCCATGTCTCAGATCCATATAGAAGGGTTGAGTCTACATGAGCTCTTTCACCAAAGATGCTTGCGCTCCATCATGGACATACGGTGGCAAGACGCACTACAAACAGCGATGTCCTTGCAAACGCCGGTATGGACAGTATAGAGGGACTTCTTATGGTCCGGCAGTTACGCTGGGTAGGGCACGTATCCCGTATGGCCACAGGCATTCTTTTTTAGTGAGCTAATAGGTGGTCGACGTAACAGAGGCGCCCCACGGAAACGCTTCAAAGACCTGCTTAGAAGTCAACTTGCCTTCGCTGACAAAGAAAAGAGCACCTGGGTGCATGCGTTTCAGAACGAGACATCTGGAGGTCACTCACAAAGAACGCAGGATATATATTTGAGGCCAAAAGAAAATCCGCTGCCGAGGACAAGACGCAGACGGCGAAAAGAAAATCTTAATCGACCACCGGCGGACAATGGCTATGCTTGCCCTGGAAGTGTCAAAATATGTAGGTCACAGCTGGGGCTGCGTATTCACGGGAAATACTGCATTCTTGATTAATCTTTGGACTCGAAGACGAACCTTATTATTATTATTATTATTATTATTACGCTAGGTGTTTAGAACAAGGGAAGTAGCAGCGACAATCTTAAACCTTTACAAAAATTGTACCGACAATTTCAGAAAAAGACGCAGCCTATTCGACAGGTTAACTCTTTCAGATGGACCGCACAGAAAGATTATTTAGGAAAACGTTTCAGAGAGCCCGAAATTATTTAACTCTTTCTCTCCTAACAGACGCTACCAACGTTGATTCCACCAGAATGTGGTAAATAATTACGGAGAGAAAGAGTTAAATTATAGTGTCTACATTATGTGTGTACATTGTGTGTACATTTTGTGTGTACATTGTGTATACGTTGTGTGTACATTTTGTGTGTACATTGTGTGTACATTTTGTGTGTACATTTTGTGTGTACATTGTGTGTACATTGTGATGCATACAAATAAAGTCTAAGCTGTTGAAAGCAATATTGCTCGGGGAAAGAAATCTAGGCCTTTTCCATTAAAGTCCCCCTATTTGTCCTTCTTTCGCTCCCCAAGTATTTGGTCACCTTATATTTTATATAGTATATTCTTAAAATAAATTTTCTGCACTTCCTTCAAGTTCAAGATGAACACTTTCTGTCCTAATAGAGTTAATGTATATGCTGTCAGCATTAACAGATGAACACACTCACACACGCTTACACGCACACTTACAAAGTAAATAAATCCTTCTCATTATTAACTCATATTTACACACTTCCGTAAACTGTCCTTTCATTATAAAGAATAATGAGGTTTATATACGGAGTATATTCATTCATGTCTGACTGGATAGGGTTAAATGGTTAAATGGTCATTTTCCTCTCTTGAAATATTGCTAAAGACGAGGCAGGACATCTGTCATCTGGCCTCTCCTTGGTCTATAGTTTTAACATCTTCCTTATTTTATAGATGTAATGATGGATTTTCATAATTAAGTTAATCACGGTAATCTGCCCTTTGTTTACATTTTTATTTTTAAGATCAGGTCTACATTGGAAAATAATACATCTAGAGTGAAAAAAGAAGATAACACCATATAGAGAATTGTCGGGGAGATATAATGGAACCTAAAAAAAAAGAAAGCTTAAGAAAATCAAGAATCAGATTTGGAAAGATTTTCAAATTAAAAAAAAAGGATAAAATAAAACAAATTTGATCATAATAAATAAAACAAGTTTACTTTGCGCTCTAATCGAAAGTACTTAGAGATTTAACTCTACGGTAATAAACATAGGGCATACACATTATTAGCTTGTAGACATAGAAATAAATTGGTAAAAGAGACCATCTTTATCGCTCGTTGAATATGCTATCTAAATCGGCATTTTAAGAGGGCACAGTTTATATTTCTATTGAACTAGCCTTACACACTTGGCTACTCCCATTGATATGTTCCCTTGCTATATTCATTATTTGGGTCGGAACATCCATCTCCTTTTTACATTTAGAACTTCAAATAAACGGGCCGCATTTTAACCAACCCCTTCCCTCTAACATTCTTTTTAGGTCATGAACTCTAGTATCTGTTATACTGGACTGGAACAGTTCGCTCTCTTTCTCTTTTCTTCTCTCACTCTCTCTTCTTCTTCTTTCACTCTCTCTTCTCCTGCTCTTACTCTCTCTTCTTCTTCTTTCACTCTCTCTTCTCCTGCTCTTACTCTCTCTTCTCCTTCTCTCACTCTCTCTTCTCCTGCTCTTACTCTCTCTTCTCTTCACTTCTTCTTCTCTCAATCTCTCTTCTCCTTCTCTCACTCTCTCTTCTCCTGCTCTCACTCTCTATTCTCCTTCTCTCACTTTCTCTTCTCCTTCTCTCACTCTCTCGTCTACTGCTTTCACTCTCTCTTCTCCTTCTTTCTCTCAGTAGATCTAGATCTAGATTCCAGAGAAAAGACGGCGCTACATAATATGGTATTGTTGTCTAGACACGGGCGATATCATTATAGTCATTGCTCTATTTAAAAAAAAGAAATAGATCTTTCTAATGCTATTAGACTAGATGTTGTTATTTATTTCGACCGTGTTTAAAAGGAAGCGGAAATGAAAATACAATATGACGTAAGGCATATTTAAATTAAGTTGAATTATGGGAAAAGAAAGAAAATATGCTTTAACAATAAGGAAGTCTTGTTTTTGTGGTATTTGTATTTAAGTTTTATATATAGACTGCGGCCTTCAGGGAAAATACCGAAAATCAAATACAAAGTTTTAATAGAAAGTTCGCTTTTTTTTTTTTGCAAATCGTGGCATTCAGACTGCGAATATATCTATCTTACCAAGCGTCTAAGAGGTATATGGTATGTACGAACTTTCATGCGAATTCGTTCGGCTGTTGCAGAGATCTCTTGATAGATCAGTCAATCAATAGTCAGAAGTATTTTTGCGTTAATATTATAATAAATACAACATGATTACCATATGCAGCAAACACATTTTAATCAAACATAATTTTAAAAAAGTATAAGGTCTATATCAAGGGATATATGGGCTCTTTCTGTTGTCATATGGCTCGTCTCTACAAGAAGTCAACTTTCAAAAGACTACTCTCTACAAGAAGTCAACTTGTCTTCATTTGTTTGTATATTTTTTATTACAACACCAAGTTTATCATAAAAGTATGTTTACAAAATTCATTTCATAATGTATTTAGTCTGGTGTAAAATTATACAACACATTTTTAGCTAAAAAAAACAACAACTTATGTATATGTGGAAGTAATAGACTTGTTTACTGTAACCCTCAGAAAATAACATCTTTTTATATGGCTCTATGATCAACTTATTATGTGGCTCTATGATCAACTTATTATGTGGCTCTATGATCAACTTATTATGTGGCTCTATGATCAACTTATTATGTGGCTCTATGATCAACTTATTATGTGGCTCTATGATCAACTTATTATGTGGCTCTATGATCAACTTATTATGTGTCTCTATGATCAACTATTTATGTGGCTCTATGATCAACTTATTATATGGCTCCATGAAAGGCCCAGATCGACCGTGAGTTGTGAGTTGCAGGCTTATTCCCCCTCCAGATATAAACTTAATAACAAAACCTGGATGTCCAGTTTATTTCTTTTCTTTTTCTTTTCATGTTCATCCCATCTCATTAAGAAGGGCAAGCTGTGGGTCAGTTGGAAATATTGGTCAATATCCCCTTCCTTGTTCTTTGCTTTCGTGTGTGTTTATCTCTGTGTGTGTGTGTGCGCGCCATATTCTATAATATTTTTGTTAATTTAATGTCTAATTTCTTCGTCCATTTATTTTTCTACTCATTACTTCCCCTTTGAGTTCATCAGCGATTCTCAACATCCGACCATTGTTAAGAACCTCAACTTTGTTATTCAGCGTGTATTAACCATTTTAATAGTAAACCCCTGTGATGCTCACTCTACGGCACGCGGGCCATATCCGGACCGTAACGTGGTGCTTTCCGGCTGTTCGAAACTTTAGCCTCCCAGTTTATTATGTAGTCACAGCCACCCAGAGCATCGTTTCCATTGGACTCGGTGATATTGTGATGTCGTGATGCTCAGGACTAATATGTCAAAAACGTAAAAGAACCTTTGATCGAAAATAGGTTTTAAAAGGTTGTGAAATATCGGTTTGTAGGCTAAACCTTGATACTTTTATTCAGTATTCCAGAACTGGCTTGATCAGTCACACTTGATTCTGTCCCTTGTCAAGTCGAAACCAAAACCAAAAACTCATCTTCGAGCTGAAGGCGAGTGACGTAATGCATAATAAAAAAAAAAACATTGTTTTCCTGCCGTGACGTCATTCGGAACAATTTCATTAATAAAAAAGGAGTAACTTAAATTAGATTTTTAAAGATTGTAATTGTAAAAATGATTACGATCAAATTACATTCTTCACTGTGTGGCCAACCACCTAGTGATTTTTTTTTTATTCAAAGAGATATACATACACTGTTACAATTGGGGGGAGGGGGGGGAGGAACAAAGAAGTGCAAGCAAATTGTAAAAACAAAAATTAAAGATAATTACTGACACCAGTTTGTATCCTGATTTTTGGGGATTCCCCATGTCATTTTCGTAGTTTCCCGATCTAGTCCTACTCTTAAGGATTTCTTTATATCAGATTGCAAGATGGTTTATCTATTAAACGTATTCTGTTGCCCGTTTGCTTCTCTCTTCTCAACAACTTTATTTGCCCTGAGGACAGCGAGATTGTATACAGGAACTTTACAAATGGGAACATTTATCTACTTTTATTTTTTAAATGCCAAAGCTCGAATAAACTCTAAAAAGTAGAAATAAGAATAGAATGGGAAAAAACATAAGAAATATTTTCTAACCATATAATTGTCATGTCAGAGTAACCCAGACAAGCAAAATTGTTATTAAAAGTGTATTTCTACTGCCGTAAGACAAAACATGTCGGTTATATAACCAGTGGTACTAATCAGGATGGTTTCAATAGCTATGTGTTGTTGTTTTTTTTCCCCACTGGTTTGGAGAAGAAATGTCCGTTTCTCAAACTGTCACTAAAGCTAAAACTACGACTGCTCTATTGATATCATTGCTTCAAGATAGTTGTGGTTACAAGCAGGTATTTAAGGCATGGCAGGTGGGGGATAACTGCCTCTAGGGACTTCAAAAGAAATGACACCCAAAATATTGATAAAAAGAAATATCCGAATTTCGACGGTTGGTAAAAGGACCACGAGACCCTTTTTGTTGACAACAAGGGTAGCAAGGGAAATAAACGATAAGAGAACATCCCAAACTGGACGAGCCTTGAACTGGGGCACACCTTAGCGTCTACAGAAAACATAAGGAAATAGCACTTGTCAACGTTACAGGTGTAAACGACAATGGGGCAAACAAATGGACGTCCCTGATATTAGATTTCCCTATTTCTGTATTCCTCCCCAATATATCTGACTGTTTATCTACTGTTTCAAACCGATATTTCTTCTCATTCGATAATAGGTCTATATAGAGTAGAATAATAGAGGACTGAATGTTATTTTTAAAATGCAAGCAAGGTAGTAGGTTTTTAAAAAAAAGGTCATTAGATTAAGACTAGTTCAAACAGTGGCGCGCGCCTGTTACACGTGGAACTGCATACAGTTACTGTAAGTTGGCTTAAGAAGTAAGAAAGTCAGAGAGAGAGAGAGAGAGAAAGAGAGAGAGAGAGAAAGAAGTTTGGTTGGGAGAAATAAGGAGTACGTGAGTGGAAAAAAAAAAAGACAAAAAAAAGACAACGAGACAGACGGAATAAGTGAAATAACTAGAAAATGGAGAACTATAGAATTAAATTGGTTTGAGAGAAAGAAAGAGAATGTATATATTTATATAAATATATAGAGAGAGAGAGAGTGAGAGAGAAAGAAAGAGAATGTATATATTTATATAAATATATAGAGAGAGAGAGAGTGAGAGAGAAAGAAAGAAAGAGAAAGAGAGAGAGAGAGAGAGAAAACTCACCAGAATGAGCGAAAAAAAGTGACAAGACAAGATATTAAAAAAAACAAAAACAGTTGGAGCGAGAGAGGCATCGCCTCACAGAGCTCAACCTTGTGGCTGATGCCAGACATTCAAGTCTCACGCTTGCTACATTTTGACCTGAACGACGTCAGGACACAGCGTACTCACTTGTGACATATGTTTCATTCTGATCACGCATGTCGCAATGTATTTACTTCTACGGATAGGATTTTCTACTCTGGAACTTCCAAATGGTATCAATGATTTTTGAATACATCTTGAGCTGCTTGACATTTATCGTGTAGACCACAATATTCCATTGTTGCGCGATTACTTTTCGTTTATATGAAAGTATGTGTTTTTCTTTTCTTAAAGAGGAACCCTTGACCCATGACGTACTGGGTATTTAAACTAATGATTTCTCACATATAAGGTAAACAGATTTCGCCAGGTACAGTAGCGTTCCGTTCAACACACATTTCAAAAGTGTAACAAACTTTGATTTTGTATGTGTTCGTTTTAAGAACTAGGTTATGACTTTGTTGTATTGGTTTCTTTAAGAGATCATTTCAATGTGTTATTGAGCCTTTGGGCTTTTTAGTTGTGGAATGTTTTCATGTTTTGGGTGCTTTACATGTTTCGCGTGTAACTACATATTCGAGGATAATTTCATCCTTGTCCAAATCTTACGCAGCGTGACGGCGTATGGTGGAGGGCAGGGTATGAACCCAGGACTATTGAAACAACAGTTCACTGCGCATACCACACGACCAGGCAGCCATCAATAAACTGGTGTCATAGAAAAGATTACGTTGCAGCTTTAGGGAACTTTGGGCTTAGAGTGAAGTCTTTTTTTTATATATAAGATTAAGATAAATTGTCAATTAAATTCCGATGCGCCGACTTAGTGGATACTTGGTAATCTGAGGCCCAAACTCTGACAGGAGGCTAGTATCCGGCCGTGACTCGGTGATCTCCGGCCCTGAAAGACTGCTGCGATGTTTCCAAAGGACAATAACTCGTGCGTCGTCAACGTAAATAACCGAAATCCGAAAAATGTTGGATGATCTGATATTTCGTAGGCTTGCTGTATAGTTTAGAGGTGTGGCGATGTTGTTCCTGAAATCAACTGGCTAAATGAAACTTTTGGTCAAATTCGTCAAAAGATAATGGCAACAAGCAAAATAATAATAATAATTTAAAAAAAAAAGATTATCTAAGATAATTTACCCCCAATTTACAGGCTTAATACTGTACGATTTATTTTCCTTTTCTGTATAAAAGGAAATTGATTGATTTCCACTACTAAAATAACTACTTGGTTAATTTTTTAAAATTGACTCATGTTTTGTTAGCGACAATGAATCATGTTTGTAAAAATGTTTTACATGTTTCGGATGTCAATAATCGTACAAAGATTCAACATGATCAATGAATGGGAAGTTGGAAAAACAACAATCTCAGAATGTGTATCAGACAGACAGTGCATTGATATAAGCTTTGTAAAAACAAGTAGAAAACAATGATACCTTCATACCAATGTTAAACCCTAAATTTAAAACACACACACACACACACCCACATCAGCCCCAGGTCACTTAATGACTTGTATCTTCTGGTTGGATGGAGTGACTGTTCAAGTAAGTCATCTCTCTCTCTCTCCTTCCAGATGATAATTGCATTGGACAGCGTTGGATTATCCAAGGTAGAACCCGAGTAGACCTTTCATAATACGTCAATACTGATTTGGTATCAAAGAATAGTTGCTTATAATCAAAGCTAGCCCCCGAAATAAAGAAAGTTAAAGTTTGTGTTTACAACATTCTAATTCTAAAGATTTCTGAATACCATCGCAGTATAAATACATAGATAGATAGATAGATAGATAGATAGATAGATAGATAGATAGATAGATAGATAGATAGATAGATAGATAGGTAGACACAGACAAACAGATTGAGAGATAAATAGATATATAGATAGATAGACAAACAGATAGATAGATAGATAGATAGACACAGACAAACAGATTGATAGATAGATAGATAGATAGATAGACAAACAGATAGATAGATAGATAGATAGATAGACACAGACAAACAGATTGATAGATAGATAGATAGATACAAACAGATTGATAGATAAATAGATAGATAGATAGATAGATACAGACAAACAAATTGATAGATAAATAGATAGATAGATAGGTAGACAAACAGATAGATAGATAGACACAGACAAACAGATTGATAGATAAATAGATAGATAGATAGATAGATAGATAGATAGATAGATAGATAGATAGACAAACATATATATATATACATAGATAGATAGATAGACACAGACAAACAGATTGCTAGATAAATAGATAGATAGATAGACAAACAGATAGATAGATAGATAGATAGATAGATAGATAGATAGATAGATAGATAGATAGATAGACACAGACAAACAGATAGATTGCTAGATAAATAGATAGATAGACAGACTGACAAACAGACAAACAGAAAGGCTACCGTCTCTCAAAATCCAAAAGCGTTTTTGTTTGCCTGTGGTTGAAAGCATTGCGACAAAAAACAAAGTGACTTCAAAAAAGAAGAAGATTACGTCCTACGCGTCATGCATTCAGTCATGCATGTTAACCAATGACTTAAATTCTGTCAAGTCATCGGTTTTCCTGGCCAGCTCAGGCAACCCATTCCATGCTCTAATAGCACTAGGGAAGAAGGAGTATTTGTACACATTTGTTCTAGCATATGGAACTGACTGCTCTGTGCTATCTTTGTGTCTTTCTGAGTATTTTAATAAATTTTGTTTTTGTATTTGAAGATTATGGTTCAGTGTTTTATGCAAAATTTGAGTCTTCTCTCCCGAAGGCTTTCTACTTTAGTGATTGTACTAAAGGTTCTACTCTAGTCAAATGTGAAAATTTGTTTGCTCTATTTTGTGTCTTTTCCAGTTTCTTAATGTTTTCTTGAGTTGATGGGTCCCAAACAGAGGATGCATATTCCATCCATTATTGGCTTAACCGAGGTTAAATAACATTTTAATTATATGTTTTTATTTAATTTGTAAAATTCCTTTTAATAAACCATAATGCTTTAATTTTTTGATAGTTTCATCAATATGGCGATTCCATGACAGTTTTTTCATTTATTATAACACCTAGGTATTTTGCGTTTTTTAGATTGTGTTACTGGTTTGCCATGAATAAGATACGTGGAATTAATTTGTTTTAGTTTTTTGTTACTCTTAATAACTGTAATTTTTCGAGTGGAAAGACATGCTCCAATTTGATTCTCATTTCTGTAATTCATTTAATTCTCTTTGTAAAACTTTTGTATCTTGTGTTGTTTTTATTGTTCTATATATTATGCAATCGAATGATCTGACTTTTGTTCCTGAACTAATGCAATTTGGTAAATCATTTATGTAAATTAAAAATAGTAGTGAACCCAAGATTGTTCCTTGAGGTGCACCTGAGTTTACTGTTATTGATGTTGATTTACAGCCATTTATTATTACAGTTTGTTCTCTCCCTATCAGAAAATCTTTAATCCACTGATGCAATGGACCATTAATGCCGAAATATTTTAATTTTTTAAGCAAACTATGGTGGTGAACTTTGTCAAAAGCCTTGGAAAAATCTAGTAAGATAGCATCTATTTCTTCACTTTTATTTTGAAACGTCATCAATTAGTCCTATTAGTTATGTTTCACATGATCTATATATCTATATATGATCTAAAGCCATGTTGGTATAGGGTGTAGACATTATGTTTGTCTAAGTGGTTTATAATGTTGCTACGTAATAAGTGTTCTAGGATTTTACATGCGATGCTGGTAAGTGATACTGGTCTGTAGTTTCCTGGTTCAGATTTTTCTCCTTTTTTAAATAAGGTCCTTAAACTAAAAAAAAACTAATAATTGACCAAATTAAATAACTATCTTTTCTGACTTTTTGATCGACTCTCTGCACTAGAGTTTATCTTTATCATTTCTTCCTAGGATGATACACATTAATTTTCTTAGCACAAGTTTTGGCTGTTTCCTTGTTATGACGAATGTTATCTCCCTTTCCTGCTGACATGTTTTTAAAAGGGAAAAGAAACATCTCAACGAGGAAACAAACTTATGAATGAAATAAAATTCATAAACAGGGTGGAAAAAAGTACGTAGATCTATAGATATCTAATCTTGTTGCTCCATCTGCAGCTGAGGCAGTTGATACATAGAGAATTGGGTTGTAATAACGGTACCCAGTGCCGCCGCTACTTATTGTGCAATGTGTGCATTGCACGCAGGCGACCGAATGTAAGGGGCGGCCAAATCATTATTCCAAGGTTAACTTTTTTAATTTTAGTTTAATAAAAAAAAACTTTAAATATTTAAATTGCCTATTTTATATGAATTCTAATTATTCCATTATCCTTTAAAAACGTATTTAAAAAAAACGACATTCGTACATTAGAAGTTATTTCATTATTTTATTATACAAAAAATAGAGGAGCGAAGCGCCGAGGGATTCCTAGGGGATTTTTCATAGGCGCCGCCTACTCATTTCTGGACTTGAATTTTCACTGTCTTTTGTAGTGTGCCTATTTGTTTTGAATAACAATTACAGATGCAGATCAGTCAACACATGTATTTTCTTATAAGTATTTACTTACTACTTAGAACTATTATTATTTGGTCGAAAAGCTCGCCCTGTAAGTAGATCTATCTAGTAATTAAAAAGTCATGTTTAAAAAAATTTCACTTACATTTTAAATGGCTGTGGATTAAGCAAGTTTAATCTGTGT
This sequence comes from Biomphalaria pfeifferi, assembly GCA_030265305.1. NCBI lineage: Eukaryota > Metazoa > Mollusca > Gastropoda > Planorbidae > Biomphalaria > Biomphalaria pfeifferi. The sequence goes on from JASAOG010000019.1 coordinate 345,298, forward strand.
ATATTGTAATAACAGTTTTATAGTTCACGGAAGACGTTTGTTCAACTTATTTAAAGCGTATTTATTAACAAAATAGAACTCCTACATTGGTTCAGTTGTACTAGCTGTTAGAAGCTGCAAACCAACTACTGACTAACAACGGGAAGGTGGGGGGCGGCGAAAACAAAGTTTTATTTTCATTGTAGGCTAGTCATTATTCCATGTCTAAATATTATTATAATAACATAATTACCAATGTTTAAAAAATTAAATTAAAATATCTTAAATTAGAGACATCGTTTCATCTTCTTAAAGGATCTCGTCAAATGTAGACCTTTTTTTGCGATAGACGTATGCAACAATATGGGTCAAAACTTTTTGAAGAAAACATTTCAAAACGTCTCCGCTAATGTGATTCTTTCGGATTTTCTTGTTCTATTTCCGTTGCATAATATTATTGGCCAGCGCTACCTCTTTATTAGTAGACCTATTTTACACATTTTCACATTTATATTGGCCTTTTTGACATTCTTGCTACAAGAAAAAATCCGTTGTACACGCCAAGAGAAAGAATTTTGAAAGCTGAAAACGCCGAAACGCCCCGGGGACCCGTCCCGAAATAAAACCCCTTGAGGGCTTGAATGGGAATCTGCCGCATCTTCAATTTTATCTCCAGAAAGTTACAAAACTTTAAAATTATATAGGAAACTATAGGAATATAGAAAAAATATATAGGAAACACTACTATTATTAATGCTTTTGTTTCTTATACACCTCTTCATTACTAGATTTAGAAGTAGCGCTTGAGTCAAGCAAGTTTAACTTCCGGTGTTGGCCCAATAAAAAATGTGTGTATACGTGCAGTAGTCCTACCAGAGGTAGCCTCACCAGTGCGTGGCATCTCCTTATCGCCACTCCCTAATGCGCGGAGCCGCTGCGGTTGCCCCACTAGTCACCCCACATAGCCACCTCGGAGTCCCAATAGTGCTGTTCCATCAGGTCCTCGTTGATATTCTGTTGTTATTGGGTTGTAAGTTGTAGCTCCAGACAGTTAGTCCAACTAAAACCGTTTTAGGCGTGCTATTTTCTCAATGCAGAACTTATTCCAATGATTGGCCTTTAGATCTAGACTTTGAAGACGGTGCGCAAAATATTCCTGAAGATTAATTTATTAAACTCTTCACCGAAAAGGGCCTACATTCGGAAATACCCGAAAATGCCAAGTTTGTTCAAGATAATTATTTTCCCGTTCTCCAGCCAAATATTTATTTATTTTTACACTTTTACAAATTATAACGGTGAAACAGTAGCTAGTAACTCCTTTACCAAGGATACACATCAACATTCAAATTTTTTAGAAAATCGTTAGATATGTTTTTTGAGAATTTTTTACTATCTTAACTGTAATGGACCTTTTTTATTTGGTGACTTGGCTGTATAAAATTTAGCTCTTGCGATATGAAGGGGAATAACCCTTGAGGGATTATGGGCACGACATAGCCTAAATCAGTGATGTCCAAACTACGGCCCGCGGGCCACATCCGGCCTGCGACGTGGTTCTATCCGGCCCGCCGAAACGTCAGCATCAAGTGTAGAAATCTACCTTCGAAACAAAAAAAAGGTTGAAAAATGTATCTTCACCTACGTTTGGGCCCTCACTTTTCCCCCGATGGATTGGTATCATGATCTTTAACATTTGTGTGTTTATGAAATAGGACTCTGAATGTAGAATCTACCAGGAAAAAATAGCAGATCTTTACTATTTTTATTATTGAATATGATAATAAGTCAACATATTTATTTTATAAAGAAAGTGTGGCTGTTTAATAAAACAACAACATAAAAACGGCATTATAAAATAAATATGGTGGCATTCTTGGCTTGACTCGCGAATAAAAGATTGCCTAGATATTGGAACATCCATGGCAATATTTATCAAAAAGAGACCAAAAATGATCACATTTAAGTAGAGAAGTGAAGATATTGTCTGACATGTAAAAATATATATATAATTGTCAAATAACCTATTAATTAAATACCAAATCTATAGCTTTCTACCAAAATAGTTTCAGAACAATTTCATTTCATTTTATAACTTTTCGTTCATGTGGCCCGCGAGATGAGCATTGGAAATTATAATGGCCCGCGGGTCAAATTAGGTTGGGCATCACTGGCCTAAATTGTGTCGATGTGCCAAAAACCCAAAATATCAAAAATCAAATATATCCACCCCGAAAATGTGACTTGTATATAAGTATTGTAATAAACTTAATTTAAAAAAAAATACCTCTATTTAATTCTTAGTGGAAGTTACAATCTTCTGATGTGGGTGGGTGATGTTGACGGTCGTTGGTTTATAGCACCGGATGGCTAGTAAACGACTAAATCAATGTAGGCGTATAATAGTCTTAATAAAAGCTTGAACTAACAAACATCTCTTTGAAAACAAAACTAAATTTAACTTTTATTACGATGTAGAGCAAGTTTAACTTATGATGAAATGAAATGAACTGATAATTAAATCTAACCAACACGTATTTACAGCCTGACATCCTGGAGTCTCTTGTTTTTAACATCTTATCTTATATAATACAGATGTTACTTCAAAAAAGAAGATGATTACATCCTACGCGTCATGCATTTAGTCATAGATTATGACACAGCCGTTTATCTTGCATCGTTTTAAAAGAACTAACAATTAATACTCCCTATGATCAAAATGAACTTGAAAACCCACATATACTAACACACAAACACACACACACCATAAAAGTGGGCTCAAAAACCTGGATACAGCTCTATTTTTCTTCAAATCTGACAGCATATCGTTGTGAAAAGAATGTACCATTTATTAACCTAACATTCATAAGTTATAAGTGGAAAATATCGAGCAGTATAAAGTTGTCAGGAGGTGGTATTGTCTCTTTAAAAAAAAAGTATTTGTATGTTTTTCTTGTGAATACAGCTTTTAATTCAAGTGTAAAGATAAATAGAAACAGACGTGTAATTATAATATGTTTAAATAATAGAACTACAAGTCATTTCTACACTACAATTAAAACACGTCCTTGTCGTCTATCAGTCTCCATAGGAGGCCTCATGACCCTCTAGGCCCTAGGCGATTGTCATATTAGGGCAACAAATATTTGTACGATAGGGTGAAGATAACAAAAGATTCTCTTTATCGGCAGTTGCTCTAAAGCCGACTTGTTTTTCTCAATCCAGAGAATGAGTTATTATAATTTTTGTGACAATTAGAATTATCAATTTCCTGCTTTTTCCTATTTAGGCAATGATTTTTTTTCAATAACTTAATAACAATAAATAAGCATTCAGATTTTTATTTATACATAATATTAAACATAAAAGTAATGTATCTGTTTATTTTGAAAACCCCACGATATGCAAGAATTCTTGGCGTTCTATGGTTTATTCTACAAATATAAATATTGATTTTTAAAAGTATTTTCATGCTGTTGAAATAACTAGAAAAAAAATCATAATGCTCTCCCTTTCATCGTCCTACGCCTTGTATGAAATGGATTTTAATCCTTAGAAGTTGTAAGAGAGTTATTTCCCTTTTCCTCACCATGCTTACACAAGTGTTCCCTTGAGGCTGATCTCTATAAAGGGTTGGTTACTAGACTTCATATTTGAGACCTAAAGAAAATCCACTGCCTAAGACAGACATACACTGCGAAAAGAGAATCTAAATCGACCGCTGGCAGACAATGGTTATCTCTGCGCCGGATGTGGCAAAATTTGTAGTTGGAAGATGGGACTGCGAAGTTATTTCTCATTAATCTATGACTAATAAAAAAACCTTATATACATACATATATGTTAATGTTCTACGACTGAAAAAAGGCCAATGATTATATATATATTTATATAAATATATATCCACTTATAACTTATTCATGTGCTCAAGCTAATAAAATCCTGCTCACCAAATCATAAAATTATACAGTCTTATATCTATGACAAAACATTTCCTGACCTTTTCTTTTCCTTCTTTATAGTTCTAGTCAAACGCTATTATCATATCGTAATGATTTTGTTACTTGAACTGCTCTATATGTCTCACAGCGGACATCTCGAGGTCTGGAACTAACTGATAACCCCAAAACACACTTTTAAAAAACAACAACTGAATACCTAACGAAATGTGTCTTATCCACAGATTTTGTAATTCCGTTTAAAACAAATAATGTGGTTTTAACATTTCTCTTCAATAATGCTTCTACTGGTTTATTTGTATTAAATTTTAAATATTTAAAAAAAACCTTCCTATATCTAAATCAATAAGATAGCGCAATGTCCGTACCATTCAATATGCATTCTGTAAACTTCTTATATTCATATAGATGTCATAAACCGATTTTTCAGCTCAATAAATCCAAAAGGAACAAGGTTACAAAAGACAGTTTGTGTGGAAACACAAACTCAAAATCGGCCCCCGAAGTGGTCCACCCAGGCAGGCTTCAATATTTTCAGAAAGAGCATCCGAATGAAATTTATATCAAAGACAAATGAGAAATAAGAATGGAGAAAGAAGGTTAACAGATCTTGTATAGTGCCCCAACTTTCCCGCAGAGCAAAGGATAGATGAAAGTGAATGTAAAGTTAGATGTGAGCCTGGCCTAACTAGTTCACCTCATAGACCTTATGGTCTATAGGGCAGATGATGTAAAGTTCATCTGTTTTTGAGGCCTACGGTTAACGAGGGTGTCATGTAGCCAGCACAACGACCAACCGCCTTTACTTTTCCCCAACTAATGTCAGGTACCCATTAGAGCTGAGTGGACTCAGAGGCGCCCAAAGATGAAATTCCCAGTCTTCACCAGGATTCGAACCCGGGACCCTCGGTTCGGAAGCCAAGCGCTTTACCGCTCAGCCACCGCGACTATCTGTCGACATAGTTGTCTTCTAATCTTAGGGAAAAAAAAGTTTACAAGATTACTATTCGTTTTAAATTAGGTCTAACTTATAATGCATACTAATTAGCTTTTTCTCTTTAAAAGACTGCTTGCATAACTGATTTTAAAAATTAGATTTTTCGCTTTCAGAAAAAAAAGTAGCCGTTGCATCAGAACTTTGAATGGTCTAAATATTGTGATGTCGGATTTTCAATATCTTTTCTAGTTTACGAGATCTAAACAGGACAGACGGACAGACATTTCGCACAAAACTAATAGCGTCTTTTCCCCTTTTGGGGGTCGCTAATAAACAATGGTCTTCTAAAATATTTAGTCTAACTAGCAAGTCAATATTTACATTCTTGAATAAATTTCGAATCATAGCAGAGACCTGTGCGAAGTCCCCACCAATCGGGCGGCTGCCTAGTTTGCCTTTGCCTAAGACCGGCCCTGTCTCTCACAGTTTCTATCGAATATCTCTCTACTCGGCTATGGGACAGACAAGAGTCACCTCTTTCTGGCAGGACTACAAACAAAGCGAATCTTTTAAATGAGATAACAGGATGAATTCTCAAATTATAGGGTTCTGCAAAGTTGTGGTACTGTGGTAATGTAAGGTCTTGAGAATCTGTTCTTAACATTAATCTAATGTATTGTTGGCTTAATTTTAGGGAGGTCTAATTGTCGCTTGATCGTTTATTCAAACATAAACTTTCTTTTTAAGTTTCTCTGACTAAGGTCCCTAGCAGTGCTTAGTACATTACACGATTTCGTCGAAAGGCAAAAAAACCACAACAACAACAACAAAACTAACCTAATTTGCTTACGATTCATTCATCTTACAAACAAACCAGAATAAATTAAAAAGAACTAGAGACTTATTGCTTTTTTTCCCTAAGGTTTTAAATCATCGCCACATGTGTTCGCATTAAGTTTGCTACAAAGTACTGTAAAGAGTACAAGCTTACATATACATTGAATTAAATAAACTTCAAGTTTCTAAACAAAAGATCAGAGAACGAGTAGGAAATAATTCCTTTCTTAAAGGATTTTGAACGTTCGGTTTAAGTATGTCTATTGGTCAACAGATCAGTGTGTTCAGTTCATAAGTTTGAAGCGTCATGTCAAGTCTACTTATGTGAATTGAATTTGGATTAAAACGCGTATTATTGCTTGATTAAAAGTGTGTGTTCAAGGCTGCGGGATACACATTTGAGAACAAAAGAAAATCCGTTGCCGAAAACAGACGCAAACGGCGAAAAAAAAATCTTAATCAACCACCGGCGGACTATAGTTATGCTTACCTGCGTGTGGCAAAATATGAAGTTCACATTTGGGAAATACTGCATTCCTCACTGATTTTCAGACTCGAAGACAAGCCTTATTAATGTTTTCACGATTTCTACTTGAGGATAAAAAATATTTTCCTTCGTTAAGAGGTATTCTAGTATGTTTTAACCTAAACGAATATCTTCTGCAGACTTTGGCGTCATCAGAAAATACAATTTTAAAAATACAAGATGTTTTAACCTCACCATTCCATTGTAAAGAAAACCGCAATCTCGAAAACAAAATCTGAAAAGGAAAAGTCCATTGGATTGTAGAGAAAATGCCATTTTATGAAAATGTTTTTAGTATTCTTAATCCTGGCTTTATCTGCTAAGTTTAATAATGCCCTTTTACTCATTTCGTTTATTTCAGGCATTTATTATAATGAAGCCTTCTTAAAGCCCATTAACATTTTGTGACCGCAAACTGCCCCCTGTTCATAATGACCTTGCTGCAGTCAAAGGCCGCTGGAGGGCCGAGGTCAGTGCTTACAGATGCAACAACCATAGGTAGTGTTGTCACGACCGACATGCTAGCAGACAACGCCACAGAGGGCAGGCACTTCATCCCTCTGAGCGATGCTGGGTTTACTTTTATCGCCTGCATGCTTGGGTTCACCTTCGTGGTCGGCTCCTTCAGCAACGGTCTCTGCCTGTTTGTCTTCATCAGAAACCGGCGCCTGAGGTCCCCGACGAATGTGTTTGTAATGGCCTTGAACTTGGTGGACTTTCTAATGTGTTTTACAGGTCAGTGCATCGTATTAATTAACTTTTTCTCTCCTAATTAAAGATACCATTGTTGATCTGACCCCATTAAACTTAATTAATATTTGATTTTATAAACTTGATTTTTTTGTGTTTTATAAAAAGAGCATGCCGGACACGTGATGGCCAGGAGTTGGACTGGTTGTCAGAGGCTATTTGAGACGCATTCCATTTGGAAGCATTTTATAGGAAGTGGAGTGCTTACATCCATTAGCACTTCCAGCAATAAAAACCTATATTATAATTCATTCTTTTTGTGACCATCTGTTTCACATTACAGTTCCAACCAATGCGCCTTTAGCTGCTCGCTATACGACCTTCGCCTTCATCTGTCCCTTTGTCTTTTGTACCATTTTAGGCACCACAAGTAGACCATCTCTCTCCAGTACTCTCTGTCTTCTGCCAGCATAGTCTCTTTCATTGGCAGGCTTGTCCATTCTTCTGCTTGCCTCTCCTTTCTTTCAGGGTTCTGTTCCCTGCTGAATGGTCTCTGCGAACCTGTGGATCTTGTGATCTAGCTGTACAGTATTACGTGTTTGTTTTCTTGGTCAGATTAGGATCCGATCGCCTTTTGATCCCTTTTTGGGTTTCATCATTTGTGATGTAGTAATGCTGGGTATCCTTTTGTAACATCTGGACCTAAAGGCTAGTACGCACTAGCTTCCGCAAAGACATAAACAAGATACTCTACAGCTTTTAATTCTCCAGAGCTATGTAAATAAATTAAGCAGAATCTTCCGTACTTGTTATGGTTGTGAAACTTTAAACATTTCTTTTCTTTGTCGTGATATTGTAAAATGAATATAGATGCATATGTCGAATTATTTTTTTTGAGCAATTACTATTTAGTGAGTTATAGATTTCTGATGGGTAAAAATAGTTTTAAAAAAACAACAAAAAAACAAAAAAAACACAGATGAACTGAATGCTCTTAGATCGATAAACAAAATGTTTCCCTTAATGATGCCCAGCTACGTACAGAAACTAATGTCAGAAATTATCTTGACCTACATTTACTTGTCTTAGTTTCGTTCAGTTAGTTCAACATCATAGAGTCCACGCACCATTAAGTGACAAATCAAACACGAATTGCCTCCCTTGTTTTCAATTATTATTCTATTTTTAAACAAGTTTGGTTTGTTAAATTTTTACTTTTACTCGAAATAGATTGTTCTAGAGCTCTAATAGAACTATATCTGCATACACAGAATTTTCTTCAATCCTGACCCACTCTCTGATAGCTCAAAGTTAAAACGTACACAGTTTGAAACAATTCAACACAGTTTAGATTTGGGCCTTCTCCATTAGCGTATTGTTTAACTCTAAGCTTCCAAAGCCGGGGGGATCTCAACTCCACTACAAAACACTTTTAATTAATCTAAACTGTTTTTAAGCAATCGACCTTTTCCTTTTAAGACGCGAATCCGTTTTAAAACAAACAAATAGGATAACATTTAAGCAAGTAACAAGGCTCACTTTTGAAGGATTTACAGTATTTACTTGATGATTCTGTTCATCACTGGCTTACGTAAATTTAAAACAAATTTGAGTTGATATGCGCCTTCTCTTCGTCGTGTCATATCGCAGACAGAAGAAAACACGAACACTGTGAGGGACATTATGTACACTGAGAGGAGGAACACTTATGTACTCTGCGAGGGTCACTAATGTACACTGTAAAGAGGAGGAACACTTATGTTCTCTGAGAGGGACAGCTATGTACACTATGAGGAGGAGGAACACTTATGTTCTTAGAGAAGGACACCTATGTACACTATGAGGAGGAGGAACACTTATGCGAGGGACTCTAATGTACACAGGGTAAAGGATGACAATGTGAGGAACACTTCTGACAGTTGTGTACATATCAGTGTCTCAAATGTCACTTGTGTTTCGCTTGTACTTCAACACCCACGCACTTTGTTTTACATTCACAAACGTATACACACCACCATATGGTAGAAAAGTCGTATTGCTGCTCCAGTTTACAGATTCTACTTTTATTTCTTTATTTCTAGTCTGTCTTTACACAAGGCAATCCATCCCCCGAAATGAAATAGAATCAATAATGGGCTTGTAGCTATCATTTTTTGTCAGTCATTGATATATTTTCTTTTTCTTTTGTTGAGTTTTTTGTTGTGTAAAATCCGTCAAGAAGTTTTTTTTTTTTTCTACTTAAGAAATACTAAACAAAATCAGATTTCATTATGTTTTTTACAATTTTTTTTCAAGACCTAATCTTATTACATTTCTCTTATTCGATTGAAAAAGTGCTATGCCATTCGTGTGTTTTTGTACCGATTTCTATGATTTTGAGCTTTGTTTCTCTTCAATACCTAATGTCAGCTAACTCTTCCGTCATGGCTGGAAATTTGAATATTTTTTTGGGGGAGGTAACATATCGAGTGGAAATTTCGTACATATTAATTTTAAAATCCAAAACTGGCATTACGAAAAAAAGACAAATAGACTTGTTTTTAAGTAACCTAGTCTAATGAGCGTAACTTGTTTGGATCATTCGCAGACTTTTCTTTTAATTTGCTATACATTCGATCATGGACTTCTATTTTTAATTGAAGTCCACCCTTACAATGTACTTTTATGTAATCACTCGGTCTGTCTGGGACACATTCTGTACACATTATTTCTCCAGCTTCCCATTCTCTGATCATGTTGAAACTTTGAACAATAATCCAATGTCGAAGACAATACATTAATTAATCAAAAAAATGTAGCCGATTAGTTAATTAATTAGTGGTAATTAACTAATGTTGTTTTATTTAGAAAAGGGAGATAAATCTCGCAGTATTGAGATATAAGGCTGAATGTTTCATTCCTTTGTTAAAGCTTTGATTAAAAAAAAAAGTATTTAGAAAAATATACATTGCTCGTTTCGTTCTTTAGAAGGACATGACCTCTCGACCTAACTCGTTTCATTTTAATAAGGTCAACCAGGGTCAGTAGGTCACAGAGTTGTTTTATGACCGAGTTTTAAACACGAGGTTGGAGTTTGTCAGTGGCATATGGCACATCCGGCCGATGTAGGTCATGGCGTGCCCACATTCAGAGCAAATGATTCCTACAACTCTTTATAGTTACTTTGGATGGAAAACATTTCATTGATGCTAAACTCCCCCTCCACCTATTTTCCCATATTTCAATATATAGTTACAGCGATTAAACGTAGGTCTTATGTTAATGTTAACCCACAAAACTCCAGGCGGCCAATGGGTTTGGTTACATTGTGAAAAAATCATTTTTGAGCTTTCATGTCATTGGGTCATACTCGAAGTTGATTTAATATTGACACAACATAAGTTACCTTCCCCTTCACGTGACGCTTAGCCCGCTAAACCGTTGGGCCACCACACATGATCTGTCGAACGTCTTTCTCCATTTCTCTCCATTACTCTGTCTTTTGCCTTGGATAGAATCTCTAACAATGACATGTATGCTGTCTCCCTATCGCTTTCTCTGTCTGCCACTTTTTTCATTCTCCTGGTCCTGTTCCGCGAAGGAAGGTCTTTGCGAGCCCTGATGTGATATGGCCATAAAGATTCAGTTTGCGCTATTTGACACTGGTTAGCAGGTCGTCATAGGGCCCACTCACCGCTGTGTTCCTGCTTCTAATGTCTACGTTAGCGATGTGGTCTTTATATGTGATACCTGGGATCCTTCTATAACATCGAATTTAGATTCTATAATACCTTGAGATACGACATGGTAGCTTTACTGTTTATGTATGATCAATTTGACTTTCAATTTTGTTCCTATTACATGTTGCAAAATTGATAATGATCATGATTTCACTTTAAGGGACTTAAATAAGATAGTGTCTGTCTGTTTCAGAGTTTTTGTTACTCACTCTACTAGTCCCATTTCTGGAATTAGGTTTAGTATTTCTTGAGTTTCGGGCGTTTCTTCAGAGAAGAAGAACATACGTCCTAATTCAAACGTCCTGAATGATATCATGCTATGGAAGCGGGAAGGTATTTAACTTGGGCCTATCATGACTAGGCAGCAACTGGGTTTTTTTAACGCCAAACTAAAATTGTAAATTTCTACGTTTTTATCATTTGTGTTGGAACCAAGCCCAATTTTTTAAAAGTTATATTTAAGTATTATCTTGCGCTGTCTTTATATGATCTGTTATGTCTTCATCCATCCTCGTTCCTCATTGAACAGTGGACCTGAGTCAAAAAACGCTTCTGTTTACGGTATCTTTGATAGTCCTTTAAAGGCTTTCCAGCTCTTTCCTGTCCTGAATCAGGTGTCCTTAAGGTCCGAGAACGTTCCTTTCCCTATTATGGACCTCTTGACCAAGGAAAGGCTTTTTTTCATGGCCAGGATGATAAATCGGCCGGCTTCATCTAATACACTGCGGCACCATGTTCTTTCTCGTCTTCTTCTACGTCTTGTGCCCTGGAGGGGGGGGGGGGTCCACTCTAAAGCCAGCCTAGCTCAGTTGTTGTCATCTTTTCTTAGGAGAAATTGACTTTAATATATGTATCTAGATAGACACCTGAATTTAGATTTATAGTCATTCATGTGTACTGTCAGCCATCTGCTTATTTACATGATCATGGATTCGTCTAGAAAGTGGACCATACATTCTAGAGCATTTGAGTATAGATCAATATGAACGTTAATAAATATTTTAAAATGTTAATAAATTGTACTCTGCCCTATAGATCGCAAGGTCTGAAAGGGGAACTAACATGGACATAAAATAAAGTGTCAACAATCCTATCACTTCCAGATTCTTTCTTTGATTTAAAAATTAGTTAAGGTTTCTTGATATTTTTATAAACTATATTTTTAGGTCCGTGTTTTCAAGTTGTTTAAATTCTATCTGGAAAATCTTTGCAGCTCAACTCTCAGAACACAAAACTACAAAACTATATGTAAGCTTAACTTCGTATTCTGATTAAAAGCACATTTACCAAAAGGAAATGATACATGCTAACCATTGATAAAGTAATGGATAAAAATAAATGTCACGTGATAATCATTGTTGGTTTAAATTAGGCCGTAAGTTGTATAGTAGAGATAGTGAAACATGTGGGTCAATGTTGTTTATTTACGATGACATCAGGAATGTCTACATAATAGAAAAAAAAAATCCATACATCCTCAAAGACATAAAGAAGCGTTCCTTAAAATTCGCTATGACTCTTTAAAAGTGTTCATGAAATAACTGATGTCTACATCAAACGTATACAGAACTAATGAAACGCCTTTCTTGTGGAGCAATACGGCAAGAAAGAAGCAAACATTTTTTTTTTGTGTTAAATTCAAATCTCCGAGATGTCTGCCTGTCTGTTTATTCCAAGCTCTGCACAATTACCGTCTGGAGTCGATAAGAAATTTGAGACGACCAAGTGAGGATCAAATAGAGTTAAACCCCCCAAAACATATTCAAATATTGGATAAAAAGCTATTAGGGGATAAAGGAAGTAATTATATACATACACTGGAGACGTTCAGAAAATGGAGTTGTTTTTTTGTTGTTTTTTTTGGTGCATCCGGTGTACGAAATACAAAAATATTGATAAAGTGTTTGTTTTAAAAAACAAATTCAATTTTGTGCATTTTTTTTCTTATCACCGTAGAAATCGAATAAAAAAAACACAAGTAGAAAGTAGAGCAGGTTACTGTGAATAACCTCTAGTGGGAAAAATTCTCCTATGTAAGTGAATTTATTCTTTGTCCAATATACATGTATAGTACATTTTTAACACAAAGAGATACACTAAATAATGTTTCATATATTGATCTTAGTGTAGCTTTAAGTGATAGGCTATTAAGGAAGAATATAGTTACCCTGTTTAAACCAATGTCTTGCTTCTGACCAGGTCCGCCGTTACCAAAGTCGTTTGTAAATATAACTGTTGGTGACCTGACCTACCATTATTTATAAGATCCGCCTCTGTGGCTCTGCAGTCAGCGTCCAATCTTGCGCGGTTCAGGGTGGATCCCCACCACAAATTGTTTTATTTCAATCTTCGTTGCACAAACACATTCTTCTGACGATTATTAATAAGCTAAAGAAAACTCTCCTTCTAAGGGGAAAAACCTCAAAATCAAATAATTTGACCTGCTTATTATTTACCAGACAGACAGACAGACAGATAGAGTAAGTTGATATAAGCTTTGTAAATAAATAAGCAGGTCAAATTATTTGAAATAAAGTAAGGGGGAGGGGAGGGTACGCCGATACGAATTGTGACAATCGAGGAACAAATAGCCTAAATACGACTTCCTTGGCATATTCATCTTAAGATTATCTTTATGTTACGTGAAACCTCTTGTAGAACTGTTTTAGATAGCATAAACGATTTAAATAAAACAATGATTCAATGCTACAAAAATACATGACAGTTTCAACGGACGTGTGGCAAATACATATTAAAATGTCTTATTTATTATTAGAACCTATAAAATTTTAATTTGAACTGTCTTTATTTTGTAATTTCGAGATTCAAAAATTCAATCCTGATGCAGTCCCAGCTGCGATGAGCAGGACACGTCTGCAGAATGAAAGACCGCCGCATCCCTAAACGACTCCTGTATGGTCAATTAAGGGAAGGAAAGTGCTCGCAATGCGGTCAAAGAAAACGCTTCTTAAAGCTTCTCTGAAGGCGTTCAGCATAGACCCAGCCATCTGGGAGACAGAGGCACATGACAGAACATCATAGCGTCGCGCTGTGAAAACAGGTGCACAGGTTGCTGAGGAAAAGAGAACAACGATGGCAGAAGAAAAACGCCAGAGAAGAAAAGCAAGGCCAACGACACTTGCTCCGTTGGAATAACTTGCCCAGTGTACATACGAACATTCCGAGCTCACATAGGTCTCACCAAACCCCAAGTGCAAAGCCCTCAGCCCCCTGGATGACAAAAGTGGTCATCATCGAACCACGATGGACGAACTACATATTTAGAAACTAACCCTAAAAAAAAAAAAGTAAGTTGAACAAAGGACGTCCGAAACTCCAAAACAAGACACCACACATATGTGTCCCAGAAACACACTTATACTACTGCTAAAATCAAAGTGGTTCAGCCCGTGTGGGAAAAAATTCCAACTTCATATATCAGTCTAATTAAATAATGAGTTAATGATGTTAGTTCCACTAATAGAACTTGTCCGCAATGCCCTCACGTCCATACAAATTACTATGAAGCATTAGGTGAGGTAAAAAGAAATATCACGGATCGTCTTCGTATTACTTGATAGCTCAGAACAGAAAGGCGAAACTATTTCTAGGTACCGAAGGTTCGGGTTAGGGTTAGCGAATAAAAATCAATGTTAGTTGGAAAAAGTAAAGGCGGTTGGTTGTTGTGCTGACCACATGACACCCTCGTTAGCCGTAGGCACAGAACCAGATTTCCTTTACAGCATCTACCCTATAAATCACAAGGTCTAAAAAGGGAACTTGAGTTTGGCTTGACCGTTTTATGCATACAGACTTGTGTATTTGTTAGCGTTTTGTAACTACATTTCAAACAGTATATACACACACAAGGGCTTTATCTCCTCAAACTCAAAAACATATGCATATTATACTATTTTTTTTAAAAGGATAACGAGATTAAATTTATAAAAGCTCTATTTCTTTCTTCTAAAATATAGCTTGGATCTTTAGTAAAGCTTTCAAGAAATTGTAGGGGCATCCAGAAAAAAAAAAAAAAACCTTCCCCGGAGCCTCCACATACTTAAATCCGGCCCCGATTATACTGCTTTTTATACAGAAGCATGGTGTAAATTTCTTTTATAAAGCACATTTGTAGTGTCCGCATCTTTGTATGGAGAAGATTTTTTTTTTTTTTTTCGAACTTAATGATTCGAAGTTTGTAGTGAAACTAGAAATACCATTATTAGAGTTCTCTATAGTTCTGTAAGATATATGATTCCTTCTGCCAATACCCAGAGGGGCATTAACGCAATAATAATCTCAGGCATTATTGTTGATTGCTTCTTAAGTCTGGGGAGGGGGGAGAAAAGAGGCTGAAATTTTCCTTTATAAATTAATTTGTTACTTTGTAGTAGATACGATAGTTTCGTCTGCATAGGTTATCATGGTCTTGATGAACATAATGCTTGAGATAAAGATTATGGGTGGCCCATGCGCCGTCTGTTTCCATCATTCCGTTAAGATAATGTGTAAAGTTGCTCATTATATGTTCCAAATTAGTTTCAGGAGATATCACAAGGAATACTATAGTTCATTGTCCCAACACATTAGAGAATGCACACCTGCCTTTTTTTTATCGAGATTGATCGCTGTAAAGGATTTATCCAGCGAACAGGCTCTTCTCCCCTCGAATGACTCCATAATGACTCCATAATGACTTCAGAATGACTCCAGAATGATTTCAGAATAAATTCAGAATGACTTCAGAAGATTTAGCATCGCTAGGCAAGACTTAATACAACGAATTACGTATTCTCAGCTTGGAATTCTCCTAAGGCTCGTAGCTTTAGAGGATCCCCCCTCCCACTACCACCAGTATATTTAAATCAACTTAATTTTGAAGGCTGATACTCAATAAAAAGATATCTGTACAACAACGTACGCCTTCCTGTAAAGCTATTGTAAGAGGTTTAGCTTTACACGCAATGTTAACAATGTAAATAGCGAAAAATGACGACTGCTGGTATTCGTTAAGTCCGGATTGCCTGGGGGATTTCATTGTAAGCGAACGATAACTCTGGATGTAAAACTCGTATTACAATCGATTTTTGCCTTTTTTTTTTCTTTCTCTTTTTCTTTCCGAGCTCTTTGACAATCTTTAAGTTGAAATTGTTTGTTTTTTGTTTGCTTGATTATGTGTTGTTTGTTTTCCTTGGACACCAAGATGTTGATCTGTTCAAATATAACAAGTATTATTGTAACCAAAGAAACCTTAGAACTATTTTTTAGTTAACTGATCATGTCATTGGCACGTATCTGAGTGTTCATTGTTATTCTGAAACGAGAAATCCGAAAGTTTCTGGTTTCGATTACCATATAATCAGATCATTTATAATTCAACAATCATTACATCCTATATATCTGTAGAAACAAAACAGCGCAGCATCGGGTCAGGATTGGTTCTGATACCGATTGGTTTTAAGCTGGCTAGTCTAGACTACGGTTAACGAGGGTGTCATGTAGCCAGCACAACGACCATCCGCCTTTACTTTTCCCCAACTAATGTCAGGTATCCATTAGAGCTGGGTGGAGTCAATGGCGCCCAGGGATTCCGAAGTTGAAAATTCCAGTCTTCACCAGGATCCGAGCCAGGGACTCCCGGTTCGGAAGCCAAGCGCTTTACCGCTCAGACACTGCGCCTCCCCTGGCCTAACTGATGTCTTATAAAATATGTAATTGTTTTGAAAAGGCTCAATCTCTTATTCGAATCCTAAACTGTCATGACATTGCCGTAGGGCAAAAAATTGCAGTTTACAAGATTACTATTCGATTCTAATTATTTCTAAATTATAGTGCATACTAAATAGATTTTTGCTGTTTAAAAAAAAAAGTAAACATTTGTTTGTGTGTAAATATAGTGCTTAGTATAACAGAACTTACATTACTTAACAATACAAGTATAAATACATAACTTTTTGACAAAAATCTACAACCGTTTGCATAAATGTGTATAGTATATGGAAAACAGCCTCAAGTGTTTGAGTGTTTAATAGTTAATAGTTGTAAAAGTGGTGTATTTTATGAAAAAAAAATGATTGCATAAGTGATTTAAAAAATTAGATTTTTCGCTTTCAGAAAAGAAAAAAGTAGAGGTTGCATCAGAACTTTTAATGTTCTAAAATATTGTGATGTTGCATTTTCACTTTTTTTTTCAAGTTTACGAGATCTAAACGGGACGGACGGACAGACGGACAGGCATTTCACACAAAACTAATAGCGTCTTTACCCTTTCGGGGGCCTATAAAAAGCCATCAGATATACATTCTTCACGTTTTTTTGTTTTAAAAGTTGAGTTTACTTCTTGAGCACGTGATCCGGAAACTAGATACCTAGATGTACACCAGAAATATAAACTCAGACAAAGTCTCTCTTTAAATAGAATATCTTGTATATTAACTTATCACCCTTGATGGAGGCGTGATTAACATTTCTGCTCTTTTGTTGGCTAAATTGGACACGAATTTCTTTAAAAATAAAACAATCTTATTATATTTTTTTTTATTGTTCCGCTAATATGAAATGCGAATCACTTTTGTAAAATGTAATTTGATTTGCAGCCCGAACTTGATCCATTTTATTTCTGTCGCCTGACGTCTGACTGAAGATAAGAACTAAGGAAAAAAAAGAATATATAGCCACTTTTAGGACAACACACGATTAGAAAGAGAGTCTTTGCTCTCTAAATTATATGCACTCTAAATTCTATGCCCTCTAAATTCTATGTTCTCTAAATTTTATGTTCTCTAAATTCTCTGTCCTCTAAATACTCTGTTCTCTAAATTCTCTGTCCTCTAAATACTCTGTCCTCTAAATTCAATGTCCTCTAAATTCGATGCCCTCTAAATTCTATGTACTCTAAATTCTATACCCTCAAAATTCTATACCCTCAAAATTCTATACCCTCAAAATTCTATGCCCACAAAAGTCTATGCCCTCTAAATTCCATCTACACTAAATTCTATGTAGTCTAAATTCTATGTACTCTAAATTCTATGTCTTCTAAATTCTATGCCCTCTAAATTCTATGCCCTCTAAATTCTATGCCCTCTAAATCCTATGTCCTCTAATTTTTATGTACTCTAAATTCTATGTAGTCTAAATTCTATGTGGTCTAACTTCTATGTACTCTAAATGCTATGCCCTCCGCATAGTTTATTTTCTAAATTCTATGGTCTCGAAATGAGTACAAATATTAAAGTGTTGAAAATGATTTAGATTTTATTGTTCAGGCGTAACGAAAGAAAGCGTTGGGAATCTTTATCCTGTTAGTTTAACAAAAGTCAAATGAAAGTATCCCTTTTAGACCATGCTATTTATGGGGCAGATGATGTAAAGCTGATCTGTTTCTACGTCCGACAACGATTAACAGCCGTTACGTCACCCTCGTATGTCACGTGCCCAATAGAGTTTGGTGAACTCAGGGGCAACCCTAAGGAGGGGGATCGAGTTCGAACCTCAATGTAGCAAAGAAATTCTATTTGGCGTTGACTCAAGCTGAATCGTGACGGCTGAGGGCCCCCCAAGACAGCACCAACAATGTCTCCCACCCAAATGTCCACGAAAGTTTGGACCAGAGTGCACTGAACAGGCTTTAAGGTGAAGGACGCGCTGCACTAAAGCAATTATAAACAAAGGGGGAGAACTGTGGGTGGTCTATTGGGGTGACGTTTGCGACAGTCTCCCCCTCCCCCCCCCCCCAGCCCACTTTTGTAAACTCAAGTCTGGCATTTAAAGTTAGCCCCCAAAAATTGAAGAAAATATTAATCGTGATGAAATGAAAATTTCAAAATAAATTTCAATATTTATTAAGTGTCTCACAAGATATCACTAACTTATGGCTGTTTTTTTGCGAAATTCCGCAATCTCTTTATTTATTTATTTTTGTATTTTTTTTAAGCGTTTGACCTTATTGCTTTTTGTATCTTTATCACTATTTCTGTCTTTCTCTCTCTTTTTCATACTATCTCTCTCTCACACACACAAACACTAATGTAAAGTATAGAAAATAGATATTAAAATTAAATTACAAAAAAAGTAATAAATGCATATAAAAAAAAAAGAAATAAATTTGTAATTAAAATGTTGAGGCACAGAAACGGAAGCGTGGTGTCATTCCCCACTCGAGTAAATTGATACTCACCTTAAACACTATTGAGACATCTTTTAGTCGATAAATGTCAGACTGCCTCGTGATTTGGTCATGTGACGCATTTCTGTGATTTAAGTTACACATATTTGATACAGTTTACGTCTGGAGATTACTTTTGTGGATTTTTTAACACTTTTATGGAGTGTCGGTGCCCTCCAACTTACGATGATATCAGAACACCAAGTAATTTATTTATATGTAACAAGTATGGTGACATGATATTTGAATAAATGAAAACATGTTTCTAGATGGTATAAACTTGGATATTGAGCGACAAGATGTGTGGGTGGATGAAAACAGGAAGTGCGAGTTTTTGTTTGCTGGAATTGAATATATCTGCATTCTCAAGACAGGCAAAATTTAAATATGGTGTAGGAACTAGTCAAAACCATCCATTGAAAATATTCGTTTGTTTGAATCTGGAGAATACATTGTTATGTCTGTGTGGTCAGTGTGTTTTTCAGGCCAATTTTTTTTTTAGTTTTGGTTCGGATTTCGAGTCCTCGACAAAGTTAATCTTCATTTCTCTCAAATATATTTACTATTTGTAGCTCCAAAACATCTTCCAATTTAAGAAATATTTCTTTTATATTTATACTTGTTACTACCAAGTCTACGTTCTCATAAATAAGTTATATAAGTGACATGCATTAATGGCCATAAGTCGTTAAACACATTCACACAAAATTTTTTGTTTTATTTTATCAGCTTAGGACATTCCTTCACTATCTCATCACATATTTACCTTTCATCCCGTCAGGTGAATTCTTTTTTTTCTTCGTAATTATCCTAAGAGCTGAGTGTTAGACTCTTGGAAATCAAGGAAGTTCATCTCCGTCTGCCTGTTGAAACAAACTGTTCAGTCTTGGGAAGATCCAAGGAGATGTACATTTTTACATCCCTATTACCGAGGACTCGTATCCCAGGAAGCTCGGGCTGGAAGAGAGGTTGAAGTTCGAACTTATCGGGGAAACTTCCCAATATTTATTCTGCATCAGCCGTGTAGGTGTCCGCCAATAAAATGGTTCTTATACACCACAACAGGGGTTCTGTTTTGCTTCTCTATTGGCCTAATCATCTCCTCTAAAGACCGCTCGACCTGAGCACCTCGACAAGGCTGAGAAGCACTTGCCCGGGCTTGTCTGAGGCATAGGCCACCAACCAGCTTTTTCTAGGCGTCTTGGATCTGAACGAGTCTCAGAGTCTTTGAGTCTTTCTGTGAGTCTCTCTGCGAGTCTCTCTGTGAGTCTCTCTGTGAGTCTCTCTGTGAGTCTCTTTGTGAGTCTCTCTGCGAGTCTCTCTGTGAGTCTCTCTGTGAGTCTCTCTGTGAGTCTCTCTGTGAGTCTCTCTGTTTTTCACCTTCACCTTGGTATCTTCCAAATCTCTGTTCCATATATTTTGGGGCCGTCCCCACTTCCTCTTATCTTGGATTTCCAGGTAAGATACTTGTCTTGTGATTTTGAATGCAGGCTTGCGAAAGTGTGACCTATTAATCCCCAGCGTCTCTGAAGCCTTCATTGGTAAAGCTGGAGCAGCCTGCAAATAGAGAAAGAACATCTGGGGATCCCAATAAATAAGCACCGCCATAAAGATCAGGCTTTTCAATTTTCAACATCATTGCACCACTCTCACAACCATTTAAAAAAAACATGAATACCTTCTTCCAGAAGATTCTTAAGATCCGCTGGTCTGCAGGGTCGGCTTTGTGCATAGGCAAACTAGGCAGCTGCCTAGGGCCTCCGATGGGTGGAAACCTCAAACAGGATTAGAAAAAAATATTTTTGTAGAGAAAAAATTGCGAAACATGGATCGAATCTCACCATAGCAGAACTTAAGTCTCTACTAAGATTTAAGGTTTATTCACAACTGTTTAGATCTACTTGGTAGACTACAGATGTTAGAAGACCTTTGTTTATTCCTGTTTGGTGAAATGTCGAAACGTCATAGCTAGTTTGGTGATCATGAATCGTCCAAGAAGCACATTCGTGTAACTGTCGCTTGGATTGAGCTGAAATATGGGTTTATGACATATGTACCAATATGTTTCAGAATCTTCCGGAGTAGTAAAGACATTGAGCAATATGGATTTAAATTATTTGGTGATTGTTGCGAATTGTTCGTTGTTATTTTTTTAATTTTTCTATTACATTTGGGGGGGGGGGGGGGACCCAAATCACTTCGCCTAAGGCCTTCAATTACCTTTGACCAGCCCTGCGGTCAGACTAGATTACAGATGAGAAACTGCGGCAAAGAACAAAGCAGCCGAACGTTGAAGAAGATATACTTCAGAGTCGCTGAACATTCATGGAGAAATGAAAACTTTTACGCCCAAGTCGTAGTCTTAGGTTCCTGCTTTGAAGGCAGTAGATATAAGATAAGAGATAGATAGATGTAAGAGCAAGTGTCTTTGAGTCAAGACACTTCACGTTGCCTCACAGTGTGACCAGTACGAGGCGAAGTTAGAAACAGCACGGTGTGTGAAGTCAGGCGGAGCAAGGCTAGGTTTTTGGACAGTTAGTGTAGTGTTGTTGCCAACTGTACAGTGTTGTAATGTATTTGAAATTAAATTGCTACTTTTACTTTGGAGTCCTGAGTCGTGTGGTGCAGTTTGATGAGAGCCTGGACAGTAAAAGAGATACGTAACAATATCATTCACAATCATCATTAAAAAAAATATTGTTATAATTTTGGTGAACGAAGTCACCCCAACCTTAAAAATTAATTTTGAACCCATAATGTAGGCCTACTTCAGATTTAATTATCATTAAAAGTGCACTGAAAGTCACGTGATACTTTCGTAAACAAAAATCAATTTATTCGCGGCGTCGTTAAAGTTCAAAGATCATCTTGGTATTACCATTCACTAAAAATTGCTGGTTTGAAAGAGTTAAAACAGAAGAACATTGTCATCACTTATTTGTGTGCTATTTTTTTTAGCTGATTTTAGAAGAAACAAGGCTTATTGAAGAGGAACACGCGAAGTAGAATTAATTGATAAACAAGACTATAAAATAAGTATGTTTTAAGTTTAGACTATGGGTATAATTATTCATTTTCTTCCATTGTTTGAATTCGTATCAAAATCACATTGGCAGTAGGTTTTTAAAGCCTGGACTGGTTCGGAACAGGGGAGGAAAGAGGGGGGTAATGTTTTATTTTATTGCTGTATATGTCTCTTCAACCTTTGAACTTTCAAATTCTTACAGAAATTTTTTAAAATTATACAATGAGATTTGCAGCATGGGGAACAGGGGAACAAGAAACCGAGACCAATCTTCGTAGTAAGCATGAATACTGTGGGAGATGAGTGGACAGAAAATTATAGAAGTGCAGATCTTAGAGAGGAAGTGGAGATGGACTGGTCACACCCTTAGAAAAGATATCAGCAACAGAGCTAGGCAGGCCTTAGAGTGGAACCCCCAGGGAACAAGACGCAGAGGAAGACCAAAAAGAACCTGGCGCCGCAGTATGCTAGATGTAGCCAAGAGGACCGGAAAGAGCTGGGAAGCCATTAAAAAAACAAACAAGAGACCGTGGAGAGTGGCGTGTATTTACTGAGGCCCTATGTTCCAACGCAAAGGAAAAATGATGATGATCATGAACACTGACTTGTGACTTTGCATTCTGTGGTCAGTGGAGACCTATAGTTCGTTGTCGCGTTACAGGTCAGTGTTCAGGCGTACTATGACGGTTGGTATCGGGTGTTCTCAACACAACAAAGTCAATGTGGGTGCTTAATGTAGGCGGGGTACTATGACTACTTCAATACCAGTGTGGTTAAACGGTCCTTAGTTTGAAGTTCCAGGTAGATAGTCTAACTAAACCTCTAAAGGCGCATTATTTTATTCATGCTTAAATAAGCGAAATATATAAACAGAGAAACGTATTTTTAAAAAAAAAGCTTATAGAAGTGAAACAAGCGCACAATTACTGCCATACTTTTTTTTTTACTAGCTGACAAATCAGCTTGAATTTCAAGTGTTTTGATTGTTTTTTTCATTTTTGATACTGGAGTGGCGTAATAAAACAAAGTCGATGTTACTGAACATGATACCTCAACAAGTTTTAGGTGTTTTTTTTTTAACATTATGAAATGTTCCAGTGCAACAAGATCATCAAGCTTCTCCTATGAGAATCTAGAGTCATAAAGCATTGAGATTTCCAAAAAACTACTATTCTTCTACTAGTCGACCCACGGCGTAGCATACGGCGCTATTTTGCAGGGGCGGCCTTAGGCCACTGCAATTTATGCGACGACAGTGGCCCCGTACTTTAATTGGACCTGCGTTAATTTTAGGTGTGAATTATCAAATTAAACCATTTTATAACCTATAACAGATTTTCCGCTGCCTCCTGATTATCAGGAGCTCCTAGAAATCTCCTGAAATAGTAAAATATACAAAAAGGTTCTGGAAATATCGGGAAATTATTAAAATCTTTTGAAAACTTAGAATAATCTCCTGAAATATATAGACACAAAATTGTCATTTTGGGGTGTGGTCCAATATGGAAAACGCCAATCCTACGCGCGATTAAAAAAAAACGACTTTATGCAATACCCGTAATAATGTAATCTGGTGAAAGAAGCTTCTCGTTCCTCAAACTAATGTAGAATTACTTGAGGTCAACAATTCTCGAAGATAGATTGAAACTTTAGGTAATTCTTGCTATTGAGAGTGATCTATCCAAATTTAGCCCCGCGAAATCCGTTTCACAATGGTTAAGTCCTGCCCTGCTATTTAGTGACGGGTGAATACAAAGTAGATTATTATTATAGCTTTTATATAGCGCTACTTTCATGCTTATAGCATGCTCAGAGCGCTTTTGGTCCAATCTCATTTGTGGACCAGTGGTGGGGAGGGGGTATCTAGGAGTTGGTTTTCCGTGCTGCCTTTAGGCGCTCAGTAAACACAACTCTGCCCCTTCTAGGTAGCAAGCCAAGCCAAGTTCAAGCGCACTTGGCCTCTCGACCAGGCTTCCCACTCGTTCTCCCCCCCCCCCTTCCCAATCTTTTTTTTAGCCGCAAATGAAGTTGAACTAAGATGAAAATAACTCTAGTAAACTTAAGTAATAACATCTTTAACAAAATCTAACTCTCTAAAACAACACAACCTTTCAGTCTCACGTTCAGGAGTCGTCTCCCCTAACTAAGACCAAGTGACCACAATGCCACCTATGCTACAGCATTCACAACCAATCGCTTACCTCTTCACAGGGTCAACTTATAAACACACACTTCATAACACTTACCTTTATGTGATACCAACTTGCGGTCAAATGCTTTGTCTTATACCTTTAACGATGAACTCCATTTAGGATGGGGGTTTAATTATACAGACACATGATAATTGGTTCATGAACTGTAACTCCACAAGGGCTTGAAAGTGAAACCGGAATAGAGCTTTGAAGTAAGGATGGTTCCGGACATAAAGTAGTCATCTATTAATGGACTGGTGTTAGTTCCTGTTCACCTGACTACTATATCGCCAGTCAGTGCAGAAAGGTAAGACGTGCATATTCCGAGCACGTCTTGCTAATTAACTCTCCGGTCAACATTATCCCATGCAGATATCTGGAAGCGGATTTGATATAGAAAAAAAAAGTGAAAACATTTTTTAAAGTAAATCTTTTTCCATGCTAATTGCATTAGCCATTAGGTTTCACATTGCTACATTGCTTTGTGACCCAGATAAGTTAACAGTTTGTTTCATAAATAACTTCTTGGTTTTCTCCACCGGTTATGACCAGTACGTTTATTAAATCCCCTATTAAGATGTCTATACCTTTGTTCAATGTCCTATTACTCGAGTTAGATCTGAGAACCCCTCCCCAAGAAAAGAATATCCCCTTTCATAACTTTGTGATCCATAGGGCAGATGATGTAAGGGTCGTTTGTTTTTGTGGCCAACGGTTAGTGAGGATGTCATGTGGCTAGCACAACGACCAACCGCCTTTACTTTCCCCAAACTATGGTGGGTACCTATTAGAGCAGGGTGGACTCAGACTCACCATAAAGGTCCCGAGAAAAAATCCTAATCTTCACCAGGATTAGAACCCTGGACTGTTGGTTCGGAAGCCAAGTGCTTTACCACTCAGCCACCGAGACTCACCTCCCCCGAAACATTACTCTCCAAAAATTGTCTTTCATTTTACTATCTAGTTACTCAAAGATCACCGCTGTGCTTTTCTTGAAACAACCTCTTCCACTTCTCCTATGAGAATCTAGAATCCAACAACATTGTGTCATTTGTATATTACAAATAACTCTTGTTGATATTACACATCATTCTTATCTCCCCTTGTTCCTCAGGAATACCCATGGCAATGACATCGGCGTGGAACCACAAGTGGATCTGGGGTGACGCCATGTGTGATTTCGAGGCGTTTCTGGTTTACTTCCTTGGAATGGCCTCCATGTATGTCCTGATGGCCATCGCCTTTGACCGCTACATCGCCATCAGCAAACCCTTGCTAGGCACAAAGATTACCAAATCTATAGCGTACGTATCGTGCGGTAAGTACTTGTACTGCCATAAGGGCCAATCTTGCAATGTAGCTTCAAACATGACATGACTCATTTTCAGAACGAAATATTACCTACACAATGTACATTAGGGTGTATGGAAACGAGTACACACATTTAGATGCAAAAACTTACATTCTTAGTGTAAAATCTTCAAACAGGTTATTTCTGGCCTGCGAAATTCAGTGATGATTAAGAAACTATTTAAACAAACAATATTGTACTTAAAACATTCAATGACAACTGACTGGTTCCGGTGATCAACTAGAGACATGAGATTAGCTCAGCTCTTTAATCTCTTACCGTCACGTGATGAGTTCCTACAAGGACATCCTGGTCATTTTCGTTTGGTCAAAACAGTTAATAGCTCTACATATTCTGAAAAGAAACAGGGGCTGGGATCATCTCTAACTTTCTTTCTCTCTCTACTCTCGCTCTCTCTTCTCTCTCTCTCTCTCTCCTCGCTCTCTTTCTTTCTCTATGTTTCTCTTTCTCTCTTTTTTCTTTCTTTCTTTCTCTCTCTTTCATTCACTCTCCAGTTCTTTCTTTATCTACTTCACTCTCTCGCTCTCTATCTCTTTTTGATAATTTATCTGATTGTTTTGTATTGCCAGTAATGTTGTTGTAATGTTTTGCTGGCATGTCGAAGGAATGAGCTGATTACAGATACTAAGATAAGCAAGTATTCTTGTTATCAGAAGGAGTGATGACGTTCTGAAGGCTTATGTAGATATGGACTATTTACAAGATTAATGTCAGTTACACAGACCTAAACTGTTGAGTTTGATAACGTATTTTAGTCTCTCCATATTGTTGTATGATGTCGACTCAATTACGTTACTTAAAAGACTAATATATCAAAATATAGAAGAACAAATCAAGAAGGCAATACCATTAAAAAAAATAGATATATTGACAAATATTTTATATTTCAGCCGGCTGTTATTTCCTAGGTTTTATCTGGGCCATACCCCCGGCTTTTGGCTGGAACGAGTTTGGCCTGGAAGGGGCCGGAATCTCTTGCAGTGTCGTCTGGGAGAACCCCGACCCCCTCTACATGAGCTACATCTGGGCCATCTTCTTCTTCTGCTTCATCATCCCGCTTGGTATTATGGTCTACTCCTACTGGGGCGTGCTCGCCACTGTGAGTATTTTGTAACACTGGTATCTACATCAGGCCGGATTTCCGGCAGTTCAGACTGGGACGCCACCTAGAAGCTTGTCCTTAAACTGCAAAATATTATTAACAAATTAAATATATAAAAGAAAGCAAACGAAATTAAATTTACGAATACGTTTTACAAATATGGCATGCATTTAGATTTTTAAATGATATTATGCTTGTTGTATTGAAGCCGTCGATGGCGGGGAAGGGCCTCCAATCCGTCCCAACACCTCCATTGGCTTAAATCCGACCCTGATTAATATTGTTGCAACTGTAGGTTAGGCACTCAACGAAAAGGCAGGCAACTCAACACAGTTTAACAGGAAATAAATACAGGTGTTTATTCACTAGGGTAAACACATAACATCCTTCAGCTTCCTCAGGGTCTTATTACTAAGTAAACCAGTCCTTTGCTACTTAACCCGAATGTGGACCAACGACAGCCTTCCCCGCTTCGCTCCAGGTCCTTACTACAACCTCCCAGGCAGCACAAAAGCTGGCCTCTTAGTTTCACAAACATTCAGACTCTTCACAGTTCCTGCTGCACTGTTCTTCTCTCCATTCTAGCGTCTTCCCGTTTATGTTCACTAGTGCGTTAGTGCGCACCTTAAGCAATGGTGCAAGTCAAGGTTACAACAATATAGTTTTTAAAATTCGTGATGAAATGTAGAAATGTGATATTAATAAGACTTTTTATAGCTGGTTTTTAATTAAAAAATTAGGTTTAAAAATACCGGCTTAAAAATCCAGGTCAGAAAATTTCTAGAACGTCCTACTAACAAACAAAACAAAACAAAAAAAAACATGACTTTGATACACGCTCGCTGTTTCTCGCTCAATACTGGAGTCTATCTGCTTGTTTTATTTAGCCCATTGTTTCGTATCGTAGCTCATCGCATCCATTCAAGTAACACGATACGCCTCACGATACAAGACTCTTGTTTATTTTTAAAGACCAAGTCATCAGAAAGCATATTGTTAGCTGACAGTAGAATGATGTGCGAAACTAAAAAAGGTTGATAGACTTCCATTCACCAAATAACACTACGTCATAGTAGATGATATTACTCACTGTCAGAACTTCACGTGCCAGATTTTTTTAACACGTGATATATTTGGCATGCTACGGATAGATATTATGGGGTATTTTCATCAAGCCAGTCGAGGTACATCGGTGTTATGTGTCTGACAACTTCAAGACTCAATCAAAGCTCGTGTTTGCGACATCCCATTTTCCTATCTTTGATATGCTATTCATATTTCTGAGAGGCGTTGTGGGTAGTGTGACTGCACTACAGATAGTGATATGTACTGTACACGGTTAGTGGCACATATATCATCGTAAAAGTTAACACACGTGCTCAGAAGTGCTCAATGTAGCAGACACTTGTTATGGCACGATTAGGAATTAATTATTTGTTTCGGAATTGGGGAAGTTTTGACTTCAAGACAATGAGGTGACTAGTAAAAACAAGACTAGGTTTTAGGCAGAGCGAAATATCAGCCGACTTAAACAGACTACTTCCAGGACGCATTAGAGATGAGCATTATATGAACATAGAGAGTAAGCTGACATTCGGTGGTTCCCTTCCTTGTTATTAAACTTGTTCGACATTCAGTATCAGCGTCGACTAACGTATATATGGATTGTTCGGCCTATCGCAGGTGTTATTGGATCACGTATTAGGTTGAGTGTTACCCCCATTTGGTTTATTTGCATTTGACACTGCGACAGCGCATAACACACTCATACAATAAAATTTATAAGATAGATTCTATATATTTATACATATAGATGTATATAATGCAGAGCTTGAGAGGAGGATCCTAGCAATGGAATTGAGATGCTACAGAAGGATCCTAGGCATCACATTCAAAGACCGCATCACAAACCAAGAAATCAGAGACAGGGTTACTGTAGAGATAGCGATAGCGCATGACGACCTGCTAACTATTGTAAAAAGACGAAAACTTAAAACCTTTGGCCACATTACAAGATCTACGGGGCTTGCAAAGACCTTCCTTCAGGGAACAGTGCCAGGGGGAGAAGAAGAAGCAGACAGAAAAAGCGATGGGAGGACAACATTAAAGAATGGACGGGCCTGCCATTGAGAGAGGTTCTAAACAAGGCAAAAAAAAGGGAGGAATGGAGAAAGACGGTCGACAAATATTGCCTGGTGCCCCAACGGTCCAACAGACTAAGGGATAGGTAAAGGTAATATATATATATATATATATATATATATATATATATATATATATATATATTGATTTATACATAAAAGAAGATTTTATACATTAGTGAAAGTCCAATTTCGTCACATGTCCCCTCTCTCGTTACAAAGCTTATTTCAACTCACTTTGTCTGTCTGGTAAAAAGTTTGTACACGTTATTTCTCCCACACCCAGTATCGGATCAAGTTGAAATTTCGCACAATGATTTCTTGAACCTGACAAAACAAGAATTAATATTTAAAAAATAACCAATTAATACAGTATTGGTAATTAGTTATTTTGTTTGTTATCAAACAAGGGAAAGAAGTCGTACTTATCAGTTGTGGTGGTAAAATTTAAACTAGTCCACTTGAGGAGGCTTAAGCCATGAGTGAATAAGTTGTGTTGTTTTTTTTTAATGCATTTAAAAAGCGATCACGGTATCATTCACACAGATACCCCTCTCTTTCCCACCCACCCGTCCCTTTTTCTTACTGACCTACGTGCCAGCATTGAGAAGGCTAAAAGAAGAAATTGCGCTAAACAAAAACAATTAGTGAAATTGTTTTCAATTGCACAGATTTAGTATTGTTAGTCTAGATCTATTACAAAATTTAATTACACAACTGATCCAAACTAATTGATAAAATTATACTCAATATAAAATTTAAAAAAAAAAAGTTTTTTTTGTTTAAATCATAATCATACGACACGAGCGTAAACAAAGTCCTCTGTCCAGTAAGAATTGAAAAAATTGAAAACCTACTTTTTGCTAGCGATATTCGCAGTAACAAAAGAAAATATTTACATCACGAGACAAGAACAGAAAATACGTCATGTCACGTGGCTATACACACACAGATTGTAAACAAAAGGACTTTAGAAGTTAAGTTTTTTCAACAGTAAGAGGAGAGCTTCCATTTTCTTCCAGCTATTGCTTGGTTTCTGAATCTATATTCAGCTTGAAAAACAACAAAATGTGTGCCAAATGAATAATGGAAATCAGAGCCGGACTTCACTTTATTGATGGGGCGCGCAAAAACATTCAGAGACAACGAGCAGGATATGGGGAAAGTTCAATTGAAGTTTGCTTTTGAAAATAAATATATATATATGTCAGATGATAAGTAGGTAAGTATAGGCCGATGTCGCAGAGCACGAGTACAGCCATGGGCTATGATAAATAAGAGATACACTTTATTAGACGTAATGCACTAGGATTATATCGAGTGAATGTAACATTGGAAATTTACATCATTTGAGGTCAATCTCCCAGGTCTGTAAACTACGACATTACTCAGGGGCTTGTAAAGAGGCCCCCAATCTACTTGAGCGGGTACAAGTGAACTTGTTTATCCAATTCTCTTGGTTGGCCCAACGATGTTCAAAGTGTTTCCATGTCACGATATGGATTTGTGCAATTAGTTTTATTCGATCTATGAATTAAAGTTTTAAGTGATCTGAATATTTATTCTTGGATTTTTTATTGGTTTTATTTATTTTGAAGTTGAGGTATATTAGACGAGAACGCGGAACCGTTGTAAGAAACTCAATAAAAGTAAACCAACAGCTCGACAGATATATTAAACTACCCGGGTGTTTTGTAGTCACTCTGTACATACCACAATTGACACTCTAAACATACATTATACCAAAAGTATATTTTCAATTTTTTAATTTCCAATCCATAATTTAATTGTAAATTTGCATTCAAAAATTTTAACCCTGACACTCCTTCTGTTGAATACACAAAATGTCTGATAGATTAAGTACAAACAATTAGACCAGGTTTATAGAAATCAAGGATCTTCACTGTAAAGAATACAAAAGAAAGCTAGGTGTTTTAATAAAAATTATAATATTTTTGTCCACAGTTGAATCCAGTGTCTAAGCTCTTTTGATTGTAGCGCAAAATATTTTTACAAAGCTTATTTCAATTATGCCAGTCTGTCTGTCTGGTAAAACGTTTGTACACGTTATTTCTCTCACACCCAATCTTGGATCAAGCTGAAATTTGGCACAATTATTTCTTTACCTGGCAAAGAAAGAATCATTTTTAAAAATACCAATTAGATAATTAGCTATTGGTAATTGATTATTTTGTTTAATAACGACAAGGGAAAGACATTTTATTTTACTAATAATGAATTGTTAAATTAGTCTTTTCATATTTTAAAAGCGCCGCTTTAAAGTTTTAAGCTAATAATAGATAACTATTAAAAATTCTATTTTAATATAAGCTTTTTATATTTATAAATGTATTTTAAAAGCGATCACAGTTTCATTCACTCAGATGCACCCTTTTTTTCTCTCCCACCCTCGAATCATTTTTCCCAACTTGTCCAGACAACTGATAGGATCATAGAGTATTGAGAAAGCTAAAAGCATGAAATTGCGCTTAGCAAAAAAAAATAATTGGTAAATATATTAATATAGGCCTAATTGATATATTTATATTATACTAGCCTGACATTACCCACGGCCTGCGGGTCTAAGTTTGTGTTTACTAATCTAGTGGATTGGATTTAGATGTAGGCTAAACTTAGCTAATGATCCTTTCAAGTTTTTGTCTCTTTCGCTACGAAAATAAAATTAGGTTTGCGAAAATGGGTTTACCCGAAGCCGATACATTCATATCTATTAAAAATGAAAAGAGCGATAGCTTTGTTAAATGAATGGGATTATAAAGTGAACAATTAAACGAAATAATTTTTAATACGCGATTCATGAATGAATATAGATCTATGCCTATCTCAAGACTCAACTCGGTTTTGCAGCTTTCGTAAACGAATGTAGTCTCTTAAAAATGCTTTAGAAAACGAAATTTGAATGTTTATTTGATCAAAATATGAAATGAATGGACTATAATTAGTATGTTCATGTGTTAAAGTATAAAACTATGTGTGCGAAGAGAGGTTTTATCATCTTAGAGTTCAATTAGAGTTTTAGATTTAGGGATGGGATTATAAAGTAAACAATTAAACGAATTAATTTTTAGTACGCGATTCATTACGGTATTGTGTAATGAAAGAATGTTCGCCAGGAAATCTGTAGTCACAGATATCAGGAACTAATTTATGTAAAAAATGCTTTTAAAACACAAAATTAAAAGGTTAATTTTATTACATAATGAAATCAAAGGATCTTCTTTTGTATTTTCATGTGTCAAAGTAAAAAACTATCTGCGCAAAGTGTATTTCTTAAAATTAGATCTAGGTTTAAATCCTTTCGATCTTTTCTCATGTCAACATTGTTAACCATGGCCTAGATCCATAAATACTATAGCTTTAATTAGAGTAGGACAACTTTATTTTTTGGAGGGTCTTAAGTTTGTTTTAGGGCTACAATACATTTACTACGGGCTAAGTTAGTACACAAGAAACATTCCTGTCTAGTTTTATCAAGATTGGTCAAGCGGTTTTGATGTCTATAAGTCACATACATACATACATACATTCATACGCCTTACTTTATACTTTATAGTATAGATATATTTATTTATTTCTTCTCTAGCTGAGGAATTTAAATAAAAATTCTGTTTGGGACATGAACAGCAGAGTGGCTCGTAAAAATCTGGCCATTGAAAAGAAGATGTTCAAGACCGCAGTTCTGATAGTAGGTACGACATTTATGTAATATTGTAACCAATATAGTTTGACTCTCTACTTTCAATGTGTTTACGACTTCAAGGTGTCGCGGTATGATGTAACGGACGTTCTGTTACAAGGCGTGAGTCTGGATGAAGCCTAGTATTTCATTATTATAGTTCGTAGTATTGCATCTATTTTACTTTGATTTTTAAAATGGTTTCAGGACCAATTTAGAAAAAAAAAATCCAGCGAAATGGACATTAGGAAATAAACGTCTCTAGAACAACAGATGTAATGCATGTCGTGCAAATATGCGATGTCAAAAGTTAAGGTCATTGCATGGCTTCAGGTTTTACTGAGACATAAATGAATTCATGTTTTATTTATATTTCCCTGACATCCTCCCCCAGCCAGTTATTGGATCTGTTGGATGCCTTACACCATCGTGTCCTTCATTTCCGCCTTCATTGGAAGCGAGATCATTCCGCCATTGTTCGCAACCATTCCGCCAGTCATAGCCAAATGTCAAGGTCAGTGACAGTGCCTAAATAAAAAAAGATAAGCATGTATGCATGTATGTATGTATGTATGCATGTATGTTTGTATGTATATGTGAATGTGTGCATGTATGTATGTATGTTTGTATGTAAATGTGAATCTGTGTATGTTTGTATGTATATATGTTTGTTTGTATATGTATTGTCACAATCATCAATTGTGGATGTTAGATGTCAAGATCTATGAAGATTCTATGATAGATGTCACGTTGAAGATTCTCTTGATCTATATCACACCATCAATGATCGTGATTGCCGAGGATCTTGAAATCGTCTTTTAATAAGATGATCGTATAGAAGTAGCTAGATCTAGTTGATAATACGATCATTCAGAATGTTACCAGTTGATAAGAGGATCATCTAGAAATTGCCAATCGCTAAATCGATCTAAGTATGTTACTATGTTCAATGAAGAAACTTCTCTTCGTCTAAAACAATTACTTTTAATTCAGAACTTGAAAAAGCTATTCACAAATAATTACAATGGTTAAATGTACTTGAATAAAATAACAGATCTACACAATAATATAATTGAGTTCTAATACAAAACTCTAGTACATGTTCTCACTAACACGATCCATACAAGACTGACTAAAAATCTAGAACTTTTCCCCGGGTATAGCGTTGTCACGTGTCTAACGCACCTCGTTGCGATGCCAACCAATAAAAGGAAGCTCAATGTACAAAAATTAGTATTTCAAAACCAATCATATTTATTCTGACACATAGCTCTGCCGCGTGATGAAATTACCCGAGCTAACAATGTCTGGCTGGTGACCTTGGGCGGCTAAATATAGATACAGTGTACGTGACATGTATATATGTTTGTATAAATGCTTCTATGCATGTATGTATGTATGTTTGTATGTATGTATGTATATGTGTATGTATACATATTTGTATGAATGTTTATATGTATGTATGTATGTAAGTGTGTATGTATGTTTGTTTGCACGTGTGTATGTATGTATGTACGTATCTATCTATCTATCTATCTATACACACACACACACACACACACACACATATATATATATATCTAGCAGGGCAAAGTGAATTATGTGACCCTAATGGAATAAAAAGAAAATAAAAAGAAATAGCGAAAAAATAAAATTATACAATTTATTAAAAGCTTCCTTATGTCTTTATCTGAATAGACAAAGAAATTCATGTTTCGCATTATATGTAGTAGAAACTGAGTTAGAATAGTTAACATAGTCATACTGCTGTATTTTGTTTGAGTTCTGATACAAGTTTCTCAACTTTTTTCTAAATTCTAAATAGACCTGTGCGAGGCTCCCACTATATTGAGGGCCTAGTTGCATATGCCTAAGACCGGTCCTGTATCTCTATCTATCTATCTATATGTCTGTGTGTCTCTATCTATTTATGTGTATGTATGTCAGTGCGTGTATGTGTTCACATATGTATGCTGTAGTGTCTGGTGAAACCCAAAGGAACGTTTTGGAAGATAGGACAAACGCGTGACCTTTGCCTAAAATTCACAAGTGCCGCATATTACACTTAAACCAGATGCTTGATGGATCAGTTGTGCCTTTTTTTTTTTTGTTGTTTGTTTTTAAAATCCATTTTATTGATCTGTAGAGAACGTCGTTCGATAAAGTGTTTTAGGCACGCCACAGTTTTGATATCAAGGGTCAAGGTTGTTTAGTGTTTAGT
Organism: Biomphalaria pfeifferi; assembly: GCA_030265305.1. NCBI lineage: Eukaryota > Metazoa > Mollusca > Gastropoda > Planorbidae > Biomphalaria > Biomphalaria pfeifferi. The sequence goes on from JASAOG010000019.1 coordinate 379,862, forward strand.
GTAAGCAGACTTGACCCATAATTGTATTGAGATGCGTTTTTTTTTAATGTGTATTGTTTTAGACCTCATAATAGTTTTTCCGTCAGACCTTTCTACTCATAAGGTCAGCGGATGTAGCTCTCACGAAAGTAGTACTCTGAATGTTTACAAGGGCATCATGTGGTCAGCACAACACGACCCTCTCCTGAATCTGTAAAAGTTGGGCAACCGTTATTTGCAAACATATGTTCGTCCTTGCGCTGGCTTTATAACACCCTGATGATCATTCAACCGCTTGCGCTTATGCCATTATAACTGAATGTCTATTACTTATGAATGATGGAATAGCTTCCTCCCTACCCCCCCCCCCCAATTGTCTTATGGTCTCGATAGAAAAGCTAATTCCCCCGAGCAAACGTCTACTTAAATTGCGTAAGTTGTGACCCAATATTTATGTCACATGGGGCATTCCCAATCCATGTACAAATGACCACTATTCGTTATATGTAGAAAACATCTCGTTAGACTCCCAGACAGCCCCTCCCACTCACTCTTCAGTCAGACGACGGCTTAATTGGAAATGGGAAAAGTTCAAGGATTTGTATTTCTTTTCCCTTATTTGTATTATTACAAACCTAATATCAACTCTGTCTGTCTGGAACAAATATTGTACATGTTATTTCTCCCACATCCCGTTTTCGAATTAAGTTAAACATTTGTAGAGTTATTCATTGTCAATGACAACACATGAATGAATAACAAAATTTTAAAAATCAGTTAATTAATTGGTGGTAATTAATAAATTGTGTTTTATATAGAAAATGGAGGTAAATTTTGCAGCATTGAGAGTGATGTCAGTGATTTTTAGTGCCTTCCCTTATAAATGCTTTGCTTTTTAGAAAGTAATTTTTATATATTTTACTTTTCAAAAGAATATCATCCATGTGACATTGATAGCGAAAGTAGATGATTACTTTGGAATAGAACAGTTCATCAAAGCGAAACAGATGATTACTTTGAAATAGAACAGTTCATCAAAGCGAAAGTAGATGATTACTTTGGAATACAACAGTTTATCAAAGCGAAAGTAGATGATTACTTTGGAATAGAACAGTTCATCAAAGCGAAAGTAGATGATTACTTTGGAACTGAACAGTTCATCAAAGCGAAAGTAGATGATTACTCTGGAATAGAACAGTTCACCAAAGCGGAAGTGACCTAGCCCATGCAAGTCCATGGTTTCGTCGCGTGATACGGACTAGCTTTAAGACTGAGTTGATGGCCCATCTTTATGCAATCTCAGTTTTGATTTTCACTCTCTCTCTCATCTTTTTCTTTTGACTTTCATCCTATGGGTGCTGTGACAGTTTGCGCAACCAAATCTCTCCACTTTTCCCGGTCAGCAGCTGTTCTTAGCAGGATATCAAGGCCAGTCCATTCGTTTATGTTGTCCAGCCAGCTTTCCTTTGCACGACCCTATTCTTCGTGCTTCCTCCACTGGACCTTGAAATGTCTTACAATATGACCTAACGAGCTCAGTCTTGGTCTCTTCACAATACTGATGAGTCAACCCCCCTTTTTTGTCCGCCTGAGTCAGAGTGTTGAATTGTAAAAGTACAAACTCATTAGTATTCCTGATATTTGAAACCCAGCAATTTTCTACAGCATTTACTCTCAAAACACTTGAAGTCTTCTTTCAGCCTCAGCGTTCAGTGTCCAACTTTCACAACCATATAGGAGTACAGAGACCACTAACGAAGAATACAGATTTAAGTTGACTTGAAAGCTGATGTTGCTCTTCAAGATTTTCCAAAGTTTGCTCAAACCTTAGAACGGGAACTCATGATGTAATGCAGAAGTGTAATTATTTATAAAACTTTTGAGGCTAAAAATAAAAATGCCTTTTAATTTAAAAAATTAGGTTTAAAAATACCTGCTTTAAAATCCAGGTCAGAAAAGTTCCAGAATGTTCAACACACCCACAAAAAAATGACTTTGTATCCCCATTACATTAAAGAATCAAATGAAGTGAGAATGAGGTTTAGACCACACTGAGTATGTAAGACTTCATATTAGTGTCAGTGATTGAACAACTGTTTATTAATCTAATAAAATCTTCATTTTCTCTATCAAAATAATGAATTTGTAATGGCTTTTATTAATTTTTTTATTTATATGTAAAATTTCATTAGCAATTTAATTTTTTAAATTTGAATATTGAAACTAGTCTTTACCCCCCCCCCCCCCCCCCCATTTGTTCCACATAGGAAATTCATAATATCTGAAGTTGTTTATAGAAAGTATCCATGTTTCAGTTGATATACTTCTCTTATAAAACACCGACGCTACATCATTACGCCCTCTCTACTTCCTCTTCATACTCTCTCTCTTTCTCTTTCTCAATTTTGAAACTTTGTGAAAAAAAAAATTCATTCATTTATTATTACTATCCCTATATCACTAGCTAAAACTGTCTACCTCCCGTAATAAATTATTTAATATTTTATTATTATTAATAAATATTTTTATGTAGATCTAAATTTCTAACATTTCTACGGTATCTATTTTGAAATGATATTTTATGTTGGCTATATTTAAAACACATATAATGTGAAAATTGTGACAAAAATAGGTAGAAATATCAATGTAATAAAAATAATATACAGTCTTTTGAATCAGATATTTTACATTTTAAAAAATGCACTTTAATAATGTCACTTAAGAAAACACATTCTTTACAATTCTTATTTATAAATCATTTTATGTAGTCCTAATTCTCTATTCTTATGTTATGAAATGTGGTCTCTTAAAGTTGAAGTTAAGCGGAATCGAAATATAGTAAATTGAGGCTAAAATCAAATTATTGTAATTGCAGTAATTGTCCTTTACCAACAGTCGCCCATCTAAAGATTCACTGCCTAAAGACTGGGAAATATTTAAAACAAATCATGCATGTAGTGTCCAGCACAACAAAGTTTTGTTAATTATATTTTCAGAGCAAATGCAAAAACCTATTAACAACTTTGCGAATTCAAGCAAATAAAATGAAAATTTTCAGTATCTATAAATGACATCATGTGACACTACGGCATTAAGTGACATGATGACATTATAAAATAGAATGACATTACGTAACGTTGTGTGTGAGGAATAGCAATAATGCTAAACATAAATTTTGCAATTTACATCATATGTGGTGTCAAGATTGCCCCTGCCCCCTAAAATGTCCTATTTTAGCAACTGGCACACCGGGGAAAAAAAAACTGTCAGTGCACAGATGTGAATGGGTGTGTGTGTGTTAGATGTGAATGGGTGTGTGTGTTAGATGTGAATGGGTGTGTGTGTTAGATGTGAATGTGTGTGTGTGTTTTTCTTTTGTATTTTTTTTTCCTCGTTATTTTTAAGTCCTCTAGCAGACGATATATAATCTGTTAAAACATTAGATCAGTGGTTCTCTAACTGTGGTACGCGGATCCCCAGGGGTCCAAAGAAAGATAAAAATCGTACACATTTAAAATAGCTTCTTCGCTAAAATCCAATTGGATAGTTTGCCCCTCACTACTGTTATGACTATATAAAGGGGTACCCATGGACAAAAAAAAAGCTTGGGAACCCCTGCATTAGATCAGTGTTTCTTCAGCTAACTCATTCAAACCTTTTTTAAAAAATTGTTTAAATCAGTGTTTCTCAAACTTTTTCCTTAACGGAACACTTCGCACATTTTGAGTATTTAACGGATCACTTTGCTTATTTTTTCAAAGAGATCAATTCACGTGGTGGCCTACTAGTTAATTATTTCAGTAGTTCGTGGAACATCTATTAAGGCCTCGATGTTCCACAGTTTAAAAAAAAATAACCTGGTTTAAATCATTCAAAGGTAAAAGTAATTTCTTACAAAGCATTGTGAAACAAGGAAAATAAAAACACTTCCTTTAAAAAAACAAACAAAGCTTATCTGATGGAAAGAACTCCGCACTTACAACTATATCTCTCAATAGTGTAGAACGTATTTCCCTTATTCGATATCAAACAAAATCACCAATAGCCACAAATCAATTGACTAATAGGTTAATTTTTTAATTGATTCATGTTAGATACTATTAAAGCTATTTAAAGCAACAGCTTGATGTGAGAATGGGTGTGGTAGAAATAACGTGTTTAATTATCTAAGGTGATGAAATCCTACATATGTAGCCTTATCTGTGAATACTGAAGGATTAATTTCCCTTGTTGATATCAAACGAAATAATTAATTACCAGTAATCAATTGACTAATTGTTTTTTTTATTGATTCATGTCTTATTCATGCTAATGACTATTTGTATAAAGTACAACGTTTTAACTTGATCCAGGAATGGGTGTTGGAATAATAACGTGTATAAGCTTTTATCCAGACAGACAAACGGACGGTCAGAGTTTATATAAATCTTTGTAAAAAAAAAAAAAAGAAATTGATTTTTCTTACCATTCCTTTAATTAGATTGCAAACTCTTCATGATTGGACGGTCACTGAGTGGACACGAAATTTGATGGCAGCTCGATTGCCTTAGAAATTCGACAGTTTATGCTAATATTTAGGAAATCAATGAATCAATTCCAAGCTAATTGGCCAAACTCTGGAAAATCTGGGTTGACCTTTTTTAATTTTCTAAAAATATAATCATCTTCAAATTAAATATGATTTATTTTGCACACGGTGCAGCGGGAATTCCCGGACTCACCTCGAATGTAAATAGACGTACATGAAGTTTTGCGCACCGTCGTAATAAAAAAAAAATTGGCTGGAATAAAAATAGAAGAACTTCTTTATGCAAACGCACTGGAATGACTCCAATAACGAAGCGTTACAAGAAATATAGTTGGTCCATCATGGTTCGATGGTGATTACTTTTGTCATCCACGGGTCTGAGGGCTTCACACTCATGTGGCTGGTGAGACCTAAGTGAGCCAGGAATGTTCGGCTGCACACTGGGAAGGTTATTCCAGCTGACACTAGCTCCAGCTGAAATATAAGAAATAAATAAATGAGAAATCATGGACCCACCATCAGCTTCTTAAAGAATAATTGATTTAAAAAAAACAACTTTTTTTGTCTATTTTACTTCTTTATGTTTGTGTAACGCAGTGAGAATGTGTTCACAAATTTGATGCATTTTGTTGCTTAGTACGAATGTGTTCACGGTATTGATGTAATGTGTTGTTGTTGAATAGATTTGTGTTCAAGCTTTTTAATGTCTATAAGTTTTTTTTATGGCTTGTTTATTATAATAATTACCGTGGTAGGTTGTTTTATTTAGTGGTTTAGCCAAGTAAGAATTTTTTTAAAATTTAAATACATGTCAGTGCACTGATTAGTTTAGTTGTCACATCTATATGCTTACGTATCAATGGCCTGTTTCTGTTTAGTCTATTCTCACAAATAAATTTTCACAGCTAATGCACACCGTCACCAGCTATCAAGCAGAGTAAAAGAACATTAGTCCAGCGTTTCTCAACCTATTAACCCAATAGGCCCCCCCCCCCCTTTTTACACATGATATACAATTTGTTTCGTATATGAGATAATCAAGAAACAAATGATGGTATCTATGTGATAACAAACCCTTTCAGAAGTGAGTCTTAATCTAAAATGACGTAATAAGGGGCTAAAAACTGGGTCTGGGTTGAAAAAAAACTGGGTTTGGGTTAAAAAAAACTGGGTCTGGGTTGAAAAGACGTTGGTTACATGTATGCATCTTTGTTAGAAACTTTGTTAGATAGTTTTATTTTTGAAATATTTATGTCTCACATTTGCATATTTTATTAGTCTTCATGTTTCACCATATAAATGTGTCAATGCATGCATTTCCCCCCTCTCATAGGTATATTCAATCCATTGATTCTGGTGACTAGACACAAGGCCTTTCAAAAAGCCTTTTTCGCCACTTTTGTTGTCCAGCGAAAGAGAAAGCAGAGAACGGATTACTCTATAAGGGTCATCGAAGTAAGACGTACTAATGTATTGTCCTCTTGTGTCCTATATGTGTCCTTACGTCTTGTCCTCTTGTGTTTTTATTTTATTGTAAGTCTAGCTTCTGTGTTGACATTTGTGACATAATACCAGGGGTCTCAAACACATTTCAGCATGTGGGCCACAGTGGAAAGTAACAACAATTCAGCGGGCCGAACCACAAAAATTGAATGTTTTTTTCATTAAATTTTACGAACACTACTGTCACTGCAGTTAAATGCTAAAATAAAGTTTTTATAATTATTAATTACATTTAGTGTAGTTTATTACATGCACAGGCAGTTTAGTTTACTAAAATAAATTGACGTTGTCTCTGTCACTAATTAAAAAGCAGAAACTGTAGTTCCTCCCAAAAAAATAACTATAATTACTATGCCTACTCCAGATGGCTCGTCACTCATGTTTCTGTTCACTCAGCTGAGAGCGTTTGGCAGAGACCAGACCATCGACGTTAGGCCTGAAGTCGAGTGTAGTGGCAAGCCGCAAGGTTGCTCTCAGATGCTCATCAGTCAGTCTTGATTGTAATGTTGTTTTGTTGATCTTCATTCTGGAGAAAAACTGTTCGCAAACATACGTACCCCCAAACATCGCTAGAATTCTAGCAGCTGCGCAGATTAAGTTTGGAAACTTCTTTCTGGGAAGAAACTGGTAGAATTCTGGAACACCAACATTAGCGTATTTTTGCTTCAGAACAATGTCACACTGCAGGTCCAGTAGTTCCATCTGGACTTCCGCTGGAACGTTTTTGACTTCAACTGCGGAGTGGCAACAATGAAAAACTGTGGTTCGAGAGCAGTGAATTGCTGAAAGCGGTGTTCAAAATCTTCCAGTAGTCTGGATAGGATGTCTTTCAGGCGCTGTGGTTCAACCGTAATGCTCTATAGAAAAGACAAATGAGCCAGGTTTCCATCTGCCGGCTGAGTACCCACAAAGTCAGATTGTATCTGGATGATTTGATGCGGTCAAACATCACGGTAATCAGCTGCTTCGTGCCCTGTAGTTGTGAATTGAGTGCATTGAGATGTTCCGTGCTGTCAGTAAGAAAAGCAATATCCGACAAAACATTGGGTCACTGAGCTGAGGTATGTCTCCGTCTTTCATTCCCATGAACAAGGCTATTTCCCGTCTCAATTCAAAAAATTTCTGCAGCACTTTTCGACGACTCAACCATCTGACTTCAGTATGATAAAGCAATTCTCCGTATTCCGTTTCTAAATCAGCTAGAAATGACACAAACTGTCTGTGGTTGAGACCCCGTGCACGTATGAAGCTCACCGTCTTCACGACAACACTCATCATGTTCTTCATTTGTAGACTTTTGCCACAGAGTGCTTCTCGGTGCAGAATGCAGTGTATGACTGGAAAAGGTCCCTCCAAGCTGAGCTGATACCGTTTCTTCACCATTAATCCAACAACACCAACCTTCTCTGAACACATTGCTGGTGCACCGTCCTTAGCCACTTCAACAAGTTTTTTTCCCACGGTAGCCCACACCTGTCAATACAAGCTTCCAGTTCTTGAAACACGTCGCGTCCAGTCGTCGTTCCTTTCATGGGTAGTAAGTCCAATATCTCTTCAACAATGTTCAAGTTTTCGTTGACCCCACGAATGAATACGGCACAGTATGCGGTGTCTGTTACACCAGTAGACTCGTCCAGTGCAATGGAATATACTACTAAGTCTTTTGCATCGGCAATAGGTTGCTGTTGAACATTTGTTGCTGATTCGGTGATCCTTCTTGCAACTGTGTTCGCAGACCAACTTATGCCTTCGAAGAGTTTCTTTTTCAGATAATTTCACACGCCTGTAGCATACACTCTTTTACAAACTGGCCTTCAGTGAATGGTCGTAATGCCATCTCGCTAACAACAAAGCTTGCCTTCACAGAATCTTCGCTTGCAGTGGGCGGACACCTCATTTACGGATTTGTGCAGTTGTAAATCATTTCACGGCTTATATGTGGCTATTGTAAATTTTATCTATTTTTTTTTAATTCGCGGACGTTGCCTCGGGCCACACAAATTTGTTTCGCGGGCCACATGTGGCCACGTGTTTGAGACCCCTACATTATACTATATCTTAACAAAACTTTAATGTCCATATGGTTGTATGTGTATGTCATTTTATGATACCATCGTTTAAATTATTTCAATTATGTAACTTTAACATGGTTAAGTGAATGCTAATCAGCTATCGTAAAGAACAATTTAACCAAAGAGCATTAGGAAGTTCAGACTTAACTCTTTCTCTCCGTAATTATTTTCCGCGTTGTGACGGAATTCTTCCTTTTAGCTTCACTAACGTTTTCGTTTGTTATAAGAAAATGTTTTATTTGGCATAGGGTTAAAGAGGAATTCAGGCTCTTTTTATACAAGACAAAGTGAGGTTTATAAAATTTAATTTAATGAGTTTATATCAACGATGCTATCGTCGATTCGGGGAGATAGAGTTAATAATTTACAGGAGAATGACCACGCCCCATGAACTAGACATTATCAACTTCCTCCCCCGCAGCGAGCAAGCACGATACAATCACCCCTGGTCGTGCGGTTTGCGCGCTGGACTGTCGTTTGGATTTATCGACGGTCGAGGGTTCAAACCCTGCCCACTCCCATCCCCCGTCGTCCTGCGGGAGGTTTGGACTAGGAAGTAAACTATCTTCAACTCTGAAGGAACATCCGAAATATGTAAAACATTAAACTTAAACTCCCACGCACTGCAGACATTTCTCCCATCCTTAAGAAACTGCTGAACATGTCAAACTTCTGACACCACAGACAGACTCTATTACACTTAAGAAACCCAGTTCAACTAACACCCATTGTGGAAGTGAATAGCGGCTGGAAAAGACAGCAAGCTACTTCTCTATGAAACATTCGGTCAAACAAAAAAATTCTTAAAACCCAGAGGGCAGCCGAATAGAAGAAAAAGAAATAATAAATATCATATAGATATTCTTAAAAGAAATTTTTTTTCAAACTAACAAAAACTGATCAATTTAGATCCAAACTGAAAACACAAAAACAAGCAAAATAAAAAAAATTATTGAAAAAAAAAACTTAGGAAAAGAATTCGGTACTTATTTCCCCGCACTATAGCTATCGGTAATGTAGAAGTTATTCCCCTTATTCGATATAAAAAATAATAAATTACCAACAAATAATTGACTAATGGGTTAATTTTTGATTGATTTATGTGGGAGAAATAATGTGTACACATTTTTTTTACCTGACAGATAGACAGAGCGAGTTAATATAAGCTTTGTAAAAAAAAGAGTAATTTAAAAAAAAAAACACCAATTTCTTATTTAAAAAACTTAAAAGAGGACATCAGTTGTATAAATAGAGTTAAGCTTCTAGTATCGTGCATACACTCAGAGCACTAGTTTTTTTTTTGCTCTCTGACAACACCCGCGCTAATGTAAAGCATTCAGAAAAAAAACAAGGAGGATAACTCTGACAAGAACGTATTTATGACTTCATTATTTCAAGGGCAAAGGTAGCGTTCAGTTCAAACCCACTAGCTCATGTTGCAATGTTCAGACTAGAATGCCAGATACATTGACAAATCTTAACCAAATCTTTGTCTACAGTTTTCTTTTCTGCCCTTTTGCCCAAGGATTTTGGGTTTAGAGGTACAATTAAATGATAAGCAATGCTATGTATTGTTTCTCTTTATTGTGTTCCAAGCTTGTATAGCTCTGGGATTAGTTATCAGGCACCAAGCTAGGGGATTGCACTTCTTGTTTAATTTAGAATGTGTTCATTTACTGAATGTTCGTTGAATGTTATTACTGTATCCACCTGGTCAGTGGCGTAGCAAGGTGGGCCCAAGTTCAATAATTCGATACTAGAATATAGAGAGTTCTAAAATAAAAACACTCAGTTCAAAAACAACGTCTTGCAAAAAATAGTGTTATTGCAGATGCCTAACCTGTGACCGCAGCAGTGTTTCGTGGATTAGCCTCTTCAGTCACAGGAAAGGGGACAGTTTATCCTTCGATATCTAAAACGTCACAGACACTCAATTCAGCAACCATCTTTATACAAGTACTAGTGTTTTGACTATAAATGCTTTGTACAAATGCTCCTTCTTCCCTAGCGCTATTAGAGCATGGAATGCTGAGCCAGCCAGGAAAACCAGTGGCTTGGCATTGGTTAACATGCATGACTAGTTGCATTACGCGTAGGACGTAATCATCGGCTTTTTTGAAGTAACGTCTGTATTTTATAAGATTAGATAAGATAATGCTTGTATGTATGATTTCTTAAAAAGTAATAAATGGTTAACTTTTAATGGTTCCTGTAAGCTCTTTTTATTCATGCGCAAGGAGCTAATTTACGTTGCTACGCCACTTTACCAGGCCTTTAAAACTTCTATATTCTCTTCAATTATCATAGTGCAATAGTATCAGCATGTTGACTATAACTCTGTTTTCTGTTGTAAGCTTGTATACTTACAGTAAAATAGGTTGCGTATTGAGTAACTTGTATTAACATTAAATACTGCTTTCAGTGTTTTGACTTAGTGTTAGGCAACCGACAGTTAACAAAAGTCTAAAAGAAATTTAGTAGTTTTATATATAAGAAGTTGTATTAGACCATTTTTGTGTATTTATTGTTTAATAATAAATGTGCATTTTTTTCCTAGGTGAGCGCTCGTGTGTAGGTACGCGTGTTCTACATTGTATATATAATTCTCTACGTCGCCCAACCATGCGGAACATCACGCACGCACGCCTACTCTCTAACCCTCGATAAAAAGTCATGGAAAGATAACTCTTTAATTTCTGCAAGTTGGACTAGAGTTACCCCAAGTAGTTTTCGCGTTGACAGAGAGCGCGTCTCAGAAAAAAAGATGGGAGGGGGTGGAGAACGAGTAATTTTCTGTCTGTATGTATAATCAAGCATCAAGCACGCACGTCGCCCTACCATGCGGGACACCACGCAAGCACGCCGACTCTCTAGCCCTCCTCCCACCCACACCCGCGCCTTCCTCGCTTTCCAGTCGTTTGCCAAAATCCCGACCTATTTGGACAACTGTGTCTTTCAGGAATTGTTCAGCCTTCACAAAATAGCGCCGTATGCTACGCCGCGGGTCAGCTAATGGTAGATATGACTCTACCTCGCATTCTTGGTCTTCTTTTGAGGCTCCTGCCTCTTAGTTTTTGCTGGTATACCATTTTTGCTCCTCTGTTCTCAGATCTGCCTGCCTTACTGTTATATGTATATATATATATATATATATATATATATATATATATATATATTGTAATAACTTAAGTGAGGCATCTCAACGAGACATAGACGTTTATTCACACGACATCACAGGTACACAAAACAACATCTATCTTGGACACAATCTCTCCATATTGATTGGCTCTTTACTTGGGCGAAAATCGTTCTCCTCTTCTAATGTTGACATCCTTTCCAGTCTAGTTTATCAGAGTGCGCACCTTCTAGCTTAGATGGCGGTGCGAATGGAATAGTTATAACAATACATATATATATATATATATAAATATATATATATATATATAAATATATATATATATATATATATATATATATATTCTATTAAAATGATTGCTATCAATATCTCTTGCAGGCCTCCTCGATCCTATAATCTACGTTGCTACTAACAAACAAATGAGGCAGGCCATCTTTGAGTCAGTGCCCTGTGAAGGCCTCAGAAACTCCCTGCTCAAGGAAGCGGAAGAGCCAGTCCCAGAAGCGGACTCGGAAGAGTCGGACGTGGAGGGTACTGCCAAACCCAAGAAGCCCGGACCTTCCGGCGCGGATAAAAAAGCGGGTCCCGTCAAAAAGGCCGCAGTGGGAGGTAAAGGAAATAAAGTGCACGCCCTGAAAGTGGAGCCCTCAGCGGACGAAGGGGTGAGTGAAATGTCAACTGTGGACACCCCAGGCACCACATTTGTCACTCCAGTTCAAATTTTACAATCAGGGGCTACTCAGGTTTCCTACTCCAACACCGAAACATCAGAGTAAACGCCCTTGCGTATAGATTTATGTTTTGCAGTATTTATAGAATTATTGTTAATATTTTGTGTGACTGGATTATATTATATGTACGATACAGCATTATTGTGTTTTTCAATGTTTTTTAAATATATATAAGGGGAATCATTGAGGCGATACATATATAAACATATATATATATTTATAGCGTTTATATAGCGCTACTTTCATGCTTAAAGCATGCTCAGAGCGCTTTGGTCCAATCTCATTTGTGGACCAGTGGGGGGGGGGGGGGGGGGGGGAAGGGGGGTAGCTAGGAGTTGGTTTTCCGTGCTGCCTTTAGGCGCTCAGTAAACACAACTCTGCCCGAGTCGGGTGTCAAACCTTGAGCCCTCTTCTAGGTAACCAAGCCAAGCTTAGTTCAAGCGCACTTAGCCTTTCGACCACGCTTCCCACCATAATCAACATAATCAATTGAATTATGCTCGGAAACCAGATTGTTAATGTATAAAATGTTGTGACCTAAACAAAGCCGGAAATACGAATGTTGACGCCCTGTGACAAGAAAAAAAAGATATGTTTATTTACTAAATGGAATCATTGAGTAAAGATCTATCTAACAATAATTAATTAAATTATATTCGGGAACCATATTGTTAATGTATAAGTCTCTTTGACATAATCAAGGCCGGACTTACGTATGTTTGCGTGACAAAATGACAACTCATTATTGGTCTGAGTTCATGTGCGTTGGACAATCGATGCACCCCTCCCAAATCAGGGCCTTAATAGTAGGCAGAGTCTCTCATTCTAAAAGCCTTCTAGACTGTAGTATGTGAATCGTTGTACAAAATTTATCAACACGATACTCCTTTCCAAAGAGGCACCATTGTGTCTTTACCCACGCATTAAGCCATTCGCCCCAACCTCCCCCCCTCTGACTCACACTTAACCTTTTATAGCAGCTTTCATGACAACATTTCAAAATCATTGCATAATCCATTTATTTCGGTATATGCTTATAAGGACCTCCTTATAAGGAATTTTACATTTTCGAAAGACATAAAAACCGTCTTTCATCCTGCCCGTATGCCCATTTAACATGCTTTTATGAAAAAATATAATGTCGTCTGATTTTGTATCTCGAGGTCATGATGCTCTATTTTCTGCGGACATTTTTCTCCCAATCTCTGCGTCTGATGTTCATTTAAGTTTTTTTCAATTTCAAAACATGTCAGCGGCTGAGGCGCAAACGAAAATGAATTAGCGGATGTCATAAAAGCATGAAAAAGAAATAGGAAGAAGTTCGTTAAGAAAGATGAAGCCATTTCTTTTTTATAGTGCAGTTGCAAAGACACAAGACAAAAGTCTGCGTAAACATCTATAGTTTCTTTAAAAACAGTGATGCGCAAACTACGGGCCGCGGGCCCCATCCGGTCATGTTGCGCAGTACTATCCGGCCGTCAAGATTTCGGTGTCTATAAAAAGCAGTAGAATATCGGGTCCATTGAACCGAGAACAATCGTCATAATAGGCCTAAACACTGACTTGCAACGTCTCAAACTGTGGGCAGTTTAGACCAATAGCACGCTGCCACGTCATAGGTCTGAAGAACGTAACAACGAACTATTGGTTTAAACTGCACACAGGTTGTGACGTGTGTTGAAGCCTTTTTTATAACGAATGGTTTCGATTGAATTCCAAGATTTTTTTGTAGTCTTGCATCTCGTAACTACAGACCTCGGACCACATCCGGGCCACATGGTGCGGTTCTATCCAGTCGTCAAGATTTCAGCATCTATATAAGCAGTAGAAAATCGGGTCCATTGAACTCGACGATTTCTCTGTATTCAAATAGCCCGTGACTACGGACCTCGGGCCACATCCGGACTTCGAACGTGGGTGTGTAAAAACATAAATAAGCCATCAGGTTGTCAAAACGATGAGTATCAGTGGGTGTAGATTTGAATGTCCTTTACCTGTCTCCTAGTTTTAGATTGACTTTTTTTATCATGTAAAAGGACAAATGTTTTCAAGGTTTTTATTTCTGAAACATTAAGAAAGTTGTGAAAAGGTCAGAGGTCAGAGGAGGCGCTTACACAACGAGAAGTTATTTTGGACTTGGATTTTTTTTTAAGTGTGAGTCTTGAGAACAGTGTATGTGTTTGTGCTCTGCTATAAACGTCCGTGTGTGCTAGAGCATCTGTCATGTCGCTTTTTTATTTGGCTATGTTTATAATAATTTCGTGTTTTTTTTCTGCTTCTTTATGCATTTTAACTAGCTCGAGAATTAAATATAACCTTGGCCTCAATGACGTTGTATAACTTCCTGTTGATTAGATTTTAACAAAATCTCCCTCTTCCCTCTGATAACTTTCTTCCTATGATATTGTGTGTATTGAGAAATCTGAAGACACCCCCGAATAAAGATAATGTCATTAATGTTGATTTTAATACAAATGTTTCAGACGTACTTAAAACTCTCTGAAGCGCCAGTACCGCTACCAGCAGTCCTCCTGACTCACTGTCTACCTCTCAGCAAACCAAATCATCCCCCCATCCTTTTTCTAAACCTGCCTAACTTCTATCAAAGCATTCCAATACAGAAAATGTACACACTAGCATCGCACATTTTAAAACCTGAATAAAAGTCAGTTTTGAGCGTGGCCTTCACGCTTTCCTTAAAGATTATCATAAGTCAATAGTGTGAGATTTATAATCACGTAAGATTGTACTGTATAGAAATCGAAAATTTCTCAAAAAGACCTGAGTAAGATTTACTCTTTCTCTCCGTTATTATTTGTCCACGTTTCGAAGGAATTCTTCATACTGTTCATTACTATCTCACTCCCCTGTTATGCTTAAGCTTCAATAGCTTTGTTGTTTGTTATCAGAAAGTGTTGTATTTGGTATAGAATTGAAGGGAAGTGCATGCTCTTTTATATAACACAAAGTCAGGTTTATAAAATTAAACATTAATTTAATTTAATGAGATCAAATCAACGATGGTATCGTCGATCACGAGAGAAAGAGTTAAGCACTGAGTTCCTAAAGTCGACAGCAAGACTAGATCTGTGTCTTCTTTGACAGCCAAAATAATTTGTTCTTTGCACAGGGCTGTTGTCTTGATGGTTCCGGGTTTGAACCCCGCCAGCTGACATCTTCTGACATCATTTTATAATCTTCCTTTCTGAGGCAACGTCCAAAACTGAAGTCCATTCCGTTTTGCAATCGTTTACAAATTCTTTTGTATACGTCGCTTGCATAAATATACATTTGTATAAACCACAAACGAAGACAAAGAACTGTAATGCCCCGCATGACAAATGAGCTCCTAGTCCCGAATGAAGTATCACTTCTTTTAAAATAATCACGCGCATCGAGTCATAGGTTGATGTATTAATGCGCATACGTAGTGCATATGTATTAAAATCCAATTATTTGATGAAACGGTAGAGACTGACTCATCACTCCCTTCCTCCTCCGCTTAGAAGGATTAATTGTTTATCTTTCTTGTTCGCAAAAACTGCACTTTAATGTCAGGCTTTCATTTAAGGTGCAAATACATGTGAAGGCTCAGGTCAGGTCAGGTTGACACAGAAGTTGTCAGGAAGACATACTCTTACAGATCTGCTAGGATGACATACTTTAAAAATATATGCAAGTCTTTTGATATAGGCTCTCGAAGACTAATTACATGAGTTCAATTTCCAAGCTTGTTAAAGCTACTTTATTGTTAATAACTTATAAAAAAAAAAATAAAAAAAAGTTTAAGTTCCACTTTATGACCCTTGTGATCTATAGGGCAGATGAGGTATAGGTCATCTGTTTCTGTGGCCCAATGTTAACGAGCGTGTCATGTGGTCAGCACTACGATCAATAGCCATTACTTTTTCCCCAACAAATGTCAGGTGCCCATTAGAGCTGGATAGGCTCAGCAGCGCCCTAAAGATACCGAAATTAATAATCCCAGTCTTCACTAGGATTTGGACCCAGGACCCCTCGCTTCGAAAGCCAAGCGCTTTGCCACTCAGCCACCGCGCCTACTGCTAGTATCATATAACTATATTATAACAGCGTTTCTTTTCAAATGGCTAATAAATCTCCATGTATTATACTTGCATACTCATATAAATCTATATTAGACCTTGCGATCTATGGGGAAAAATGATATAAAACATATATTTTTCTATTACGGCTAACGAAGGTGTCATATGGCCAGCACGCAGCACAACGACCAATCGCCTTTTCTTCTACAAAAATAAATCCCAAAGTTCAAAATCCCAGACTTCACCGGAATTCAAAGCTGAGAATATGTCTGCAGTGCCTAAAATATGTGACATTTATCATCGTTATAATCCTCACATGTTTTACAGTTTGATGGTTTTAATGTTTACCGTAATTCACTGTAGTACATCAGTGATCACATCAATCAGACTCTGTTATTTTGTACGACACTGTAGCTAATAGTTTCAGAGTTGTTGGATGTTTTCTGTTTGTCACGAAAAGTACATAAAACATTTTATTACAATGTATTAAATTTAAGGCACTAAAAAGAAATAATATAATAAATATAATATTTATATGTATAATATATAATATGAATAATACATTATGTGTTTGTTAACATTTACAAAAACACGTAGACAGTGACTTCATCCATCAATGTAGGACGTAATCATCTTTTTTGAAGTAACGTCTTTATTATACAAGATAAGGTACAAGAGTCTTGTCTTTGGTTTCAACAGTTCTTTCCTATCCAAACCTTACGTTGTTACGGATGGTTGACTTGTGGCTGGTGGACAAATAAACCTGCTTAGGCCTAATATATCTTAAAATAAAATTTCAAATAACTTGAATAATTTCCATTTGTGAACAAACTAAATTGAACATTAATTACAATCTTGATAACATCAACATGAGATAAAATTAAATAAATCTAGCAGGCTTTAGTAATAATATTTTTTAACAAAATCTAACTCACTACACAACCTTTCAATCTCATGTTCTGGAGTCTGTCCCAACAAAGACCTAATGATGACAAAGCCACCTATGTTGCATCATTCACGACTAATAGCTAACCTCTTCCTACCGTCACCATAGAAACACACACCCACTCACACTTTATGACACTTACTACCGACCACCAACACACTCCCAGTGTCGCTCCAGGTCCTTAATTCATTTCTCTGCTAACACGAAGGACGGCTCTTAGTCTGAAATAGCTATGGCTCCTATACCTTGCTGATCACGTCTGCCTGAGATGAACTCCTATTGAAAAATCAGAGCAGGAAGGACTAGTCCTCTCGTAGTGCTCTGGCAAGAAACTTAGCCATTCGGCGTAGTGCCTCGTAGCTACCATACAAGTCGAGTGACTGCTCAGACAGGTCCCCCCTGGGGACACTCGTACAAGACGTGCGACACTTTCGACGCTCTCTCCACAGTGACGGCATCGGGAGTCAAAGTTCTTGCGGAACCGGGCAAAGTATGCTTCAATAGGACAGTGTTCCGTTTATCACTGCGCAATAATTGTCTGCTCTGACCTCCTCAGTCGCCACCATGGATCGTCGCGATCTGGGTGACGAATGCGCTGCCAGACACCACGGGCTCTGTCGGATTCCTCCCAGGACTTGAACCACTTCTCATGAATGAGTGCTCGGTTTTGTGCCGTTGCTTGTAAGTACGTGCTTGGTGCTTCGAGCTGTGTGGCTAAGATCTGCTGCAAGATCTTAGCAGTCCTTCTCTCTCGCCTATCACTCGTGTTGAACAGTGCGCTATGGTGCGCACAATACGCGTCGGCGCTGGAGAAGAGTTCTAACAAGATATCTATTAAAAGAAGTTCACACTCAGTGACCCAAGTTCAGTTACACGCTAATCGCTTTTAAAATGGCCTTGGCAACATATTGCAATCTGTACTACTAGGTCGCACAGTGCACATTGCGATTGAGAACATCTTATTGCATATAGAAACTACGAAGAGTGTGGCAACTATTGAACACAAAAAATTAAGTATGTTCCCTTCTTGATGCACTAAAAAAAATGGATAGTAGCAGAGAAAAAAAAAAGATCTGCAAATTTTGATTTAAATCAGCGATTCTCATCCTTTTATGCTCGGCGATCCCTTTCTACAATCCCCCACTCTGCCGCGACCCCCCCCCCCCCACACACACACACATACAGCAATAGAAGAGTAGACAATAACAATTCATATTTTCGATGGTCTTAGGTAACCCCTGGCAAATCGTCAATCGACCCCTAAGGGGGTCGCGACCCACAGGCTGAGAACTTCTGGTTTAAATAGACAATGAGTTGCCCTCATATCGGTGCACATAGAAACTACGATTGTGGTAACTCTTGTGCATTCAGAAGATCAGATTGTCCTTTCTCTCCTGCCAAATTGGAGACATTGAGCTTGTGATCATTTTGGGTGCGTAAAGAAAATCTATTGCTGATCACAAACTTATTTAGAACAGCCACTTGATCCTCACAAAACTAACCTTGGTGTTTCTGACCTGATAGCCTTATCAGCTGACTGCCGTCCATTATAACCGTTGATTGTTATGTATTGATAATAAAAGACTTAAACACATCTATACCATTTATGTCTACCTTTATGTCTCACAAGGCTTAAGATATCTAATAGCTTCTTACAGTGACACGAGCCGTAGCGCTATGTCTTTGAATAGTACAAAATCTCACACAAACAATGGCTCTGTTTCTGATGTACTGTAAGTCAACCGTACTGCTCTGTTTCTGATGTACTGTAAGTCAACCGTACTGCTCTGTTTCTGATGTACTGTAAGTCAACCGTACTGCTCTGTTTCTGATGTACTGTAAGTCAACCGTACTGCTCTGTTTCTGATGTAGTGTAAGTCAACCGTACTGCTCTGTTTCTGATGTACTGTAAGTCAACCGTACTGCTCATAATTCGTTCTTTTGTTTGTTACTTTCGTTTCTAAAATAAATATAATTATTACTATTATGTTAGAAACGAGCGAGTATTTATTCTCTGTTATTATTATTATTATTATTATTATTATTATTATTATGTTCGGAATGTGTTGCTGAATGGCATTAACTGTAACTGTTAATCAAGGATGTTCAAGTTCAAATCCGATATTGGCGATAGAGATTAGGCACTCTCAATTCGAGCTTCGGCTCGGTCTGACTCCTGTTTTTACAATCTGTTGTTCTGAGCGTCTAAAGGCAGCACGGAAACCTTCCCCCCTTTTTCTTCTCCTCCCCCCCCCCCCCTTTCGGTTCACAAAAGAGAATGGACCATAGCGCCTTGAGCGTTGCATAATACTATAGAAGATGCAGAGGCGTAGCTAGGGATTTGAAGGCCCAGGGGATGGACCTCTTTGGTGGCCGCTTGCAATTGACATTCGACATCATGACATGAGAACTTTGGGGACCTCCTCAAGTGGGGGGGGGCGGAGGATCTTTAAATTCTCCCCCCTCCTCCCCCACCCTAGCTACGCCACTGAGAAGATGCTATCTATATTTATATTAATAATAATAATAATAATAATAATAATAACGGCAAAGCAGTAAATTTTGCCGTTGACCTCGAGTCTTCATCGAGATTGCAATGTAAGCCTTCGGTTGAAAAGTTTAGGGTCCTACTAACAAGGAGCAACACGCTCCCTCCACTACCCAGTCATATTTAAAAGTTTTGTGTTTTCTAAACAACATTTTTTATCCTGACAAATCAAATTGTATTTCTTTAAAAAAAAATATATTACTTATGTTTTTTTTCTGGGTTAAGAAAAACCTAAAACCTGTTGTTGTTTTTTTTCTCTGGTTTGAAACTAACTTGAAAACTGGCTATCTGGGAAAAATTTTCAACCTAACAGATGTTACTGTGTTTAAATCCATTGAATCACTCACAATGCCAGCATTAATAGATTAACGATTAGCGTTATTTATGTGTTTGCTTGTGTGTAAATAGTCAGTCTCAGCTATTTCATATCCATGGTGCATTTGACGTAGAAACCACATTAATAGAGACATCAATATATATATATATATATATATATATGTGTGTGTGTGTGTGTGTGTGTGTGTGTTTGTGTGTATGCACGTGTGTGTTGCGTAATTATCTTACATTGAGACTAAATTGAAATAAGTTTATTATTTACAATGTAGGATATTTAGGGCGCCTCTGACTCCACCCCAGCCCAAATGGGTACCTGTCATTAGATGGGGAAAAGTAAAGTCGGTTGGTCGTTGTGATGGACACATGTCACCCTCGTTAACCGTGGGCCACAGAAACAGATGACCTTTACATTATTTGCTCTATAGATCATAAAGTCTGAAATGGCAATTTAACTTACATGGTTACATAAAGGGTATTCAGTGCTGAATGTTCCACGGTATCGTTTGTTTGTGTACTTTTCCCAGCGCTCATGTTTGAATGAACATAGAATCAATATTTACACCACGTGCTGTTTTGTTAATAATTCATCGTATTTTCCATCTATATATGCATCTTTATTTCTCACTTGTCTGGGAATATTTATCGCGTGTTTTAATGTTCTAAATGGGTACGTCTATAGATACAAGTTGTGTCATTTCAAAGCATTCACATACGTACGTTTTGGAAGCTGAATTGTGTAAATGGTTAATGAAGGACATTGTAAATTTTTTTTTTTGGTTTCTTACAACATTCACTCTCACGACATATGTGTATTCTACTATTAAATAAGTTATTAGCGTCTCAGAAAAATCTTTTGTCAATTTTTTTATTTGGTGTGGCTAATTTACATAAAATTGTAATAAAATTTTGTTTTAAACTCTTGCAGATTTTTTTTTTTCAGTTCAGTATAGTTGTCTACTCCTAAGTTTTGATTTTTAATATCCAGTTGACATTCTTCTAGCAAGAAAATACAGTGAGCGGAAAAAAAAAGAAGGCAAATCGGTGATTGCAGGGAACCTAATGGAAAATGTAAAGAGATGAGAAAAAAAGATAAAGAGAGCTTATGAAATAAATAGACAAACTTAACGAAATCTGTCGAGTGCAATACCGAGTGCAATACCGAGTGCAATATCGAGTGCAATATCGAGTGCAATATCGAGTGCAATATCGAGTGCAATATCGAGTGCAATAACTGTTGCCAACTAAACAAGAAGAAGAAGAAAAAAATTACTTTAAAAGAAAGCTTTATTTTAAGCAAAGTTGTATCACATAGGTTGGATCAGTCATGTCATTTAATTTGTCATAGATCTAGACTCATAATTTTAAAAAGCATTCATAAAAATATAAAAAAAAGCAGAGGAATGACCTGAATTCAAATTTGTGGCTAAAGCCTTCTCAGGCTTCTCAGGACAACACGGTAACCACTCTGCTAGTGGAGAGCTTTCGAACATTGAAGATTGTAGAGTTCTGTATTGTTTCTCGTCCGATTGTTCATGTTGTGTTCACTAAGATTCAGACGACAACCTATAAAGGGGACTAATTCAGCTTATATCACCACTACAGTCAAGTACAATATCTTTCCCTTGTTGTTGATACCAAACAATCTAATAAATTACCAATGGTTAATTTACTAATTGTTTTTTTTTTCAGTTGATTCTTGTATAGTCAGGTAAAGGAAATAATTGTGCAAGATTTCAGCTTGATCCGAGATTGTGTGTGAGAGATATAACGTGTACAAACTTTTTACCAGACAAAGTGAGTTGTTATAAGCTTTGTCAAAATAATTTGAAAACAGAAGGATGGAGTGTACAATTAATGAAAAAGGAATAAGCAAGAGAAAGAAAAATAATTTTCAAAAAAGGTTATTTAAGGAATAGAACTGCACATATACAGCCACGTATTTTAATACTGTAAGACTAATTTCCCTTGTCATATCAAGTCAAATCATTTAATTACCACTAATTAATTACTTAATAGATATTTTTTATTATTATTAATTCATGTTTTGTTAGGAACTATGTATAACAGAACATGAATAATTGTGCAAAGTTTTAACTTCATCGGAAAATTGGAACTGAGAGAAATAACATGTACCTGACAGTCAGACGGAGTTGATATCAGCTTTATAATAAGCAAAGGGTAAATAAAAATAAATAAATAGCAGAAGGAGACACTGAATTCTCAATTAAAAAGAGACAGTCGGTTCAATCTATAAACTAAACAAATGAGCTGATTAAAAGACAATTCTTGCTTTGCCTTCATTTTAAAAGCAGTATTTCGGTACTGGTATATGTAAATATTGTATTCTCTGCCCTTTTTTATCACAAAAAAGTACATATTTTATCATTATGTAAATACATTTAAATCTATTTTAAAGCTGTGAAATCGCAGTACTTATTACTCACAAAATTTAACATTGTCTTCCACTAACGGGCGCCCACGTTAGCAGACGTGTGTAACACTATGACCAAATCGCTACAGTATGCAGGAGTTCCTTCATTGCCGGTCAATGTGGCTTCCTGGTCGTCTCCATGGTCTCGAGCTCATGCACTGTCCACTTTCATCCCCCTGTCCTTAGGTAGGTTTGGACTAGGGAGTAGAGTTATCTTCAACTCTGACAGAGCATCCGAAACATGAACAAATTTTACAAACATTTCTAACTTGTGAATGTACGAAGATTTTTTTTCCCTGGTTTATAAAATAGCAGGCTTAGCATTCTATCTACAACAAAGAATTTGTCTTTTTCCTTAGTTTCCTGATTACTCGATCTCCCAAAGAGAGTCCTACTTTCCTTGGATTCACCGCCACTGCTGTATATAAAATATTTGAAGATTCGATATGATTTCAAATTTTCCATCCACTGTCAAATAAACAAATTTAATATAAAGATACTAGAGAAATACTAGTGAAAAATCAGTTATTTGATGATATTATACTCAGGGTTTCAAGAAGAAACTTCCGCTATTTGTCAGTCAGTTAGCTAAAAATGACCTGTCGCATTCCACCAGGATAATTAAACTGACTGATGGCGAAATATGGTTTTCCAAAATGATGTGTCATGCTCAGAGAAATTTGGCAATATTTTCAGTTTAAAAGCAGCTTTTTTTCAGTGATGATACCGAACAAAAAAGTGTGATAAACTTTAGTTCACTTTTAACAGTGAGAAACCTCATTAGTAACGATGCATGCTGGGATTACAGGTAAAAGCAAGTTGGCATTGAGTTTTAAGGTCGCCTTGCCCCCATCAAGGACAGACGAAATTACGGGCACGAACCAGTTCTCTCTCTTTCAAATCCATGCCCCGATCGCCCTTCAAGCAGAGCGCGACATTCTTACTGAACCTGGTCTACTGTTTCTTGGTCCTCTATGCAGTGACGACACCTTGTATCTCGGTTCTGTCAAAGCCATCCGAAGTAAACAGCAAATGGAAAGTGACAGACTCGGAACTGAGCTTGGACGGCCTGTTCCTCACGATTAAGTTATTACCACGCATCCTTTCGGTCTGGTCTACTCAACTGCCTATGAGGCTCGCAGCCTTTATCGGGCGCGTCCCAACTGTTAAGAAGAATAAGGTCTAAATTTAAATAAAATTATGACAATCTTTCATCCAAACAATTGCATCTTCATGTATCGCATTAGTTTAGTCTTGATAACAATAAGGGAAACACTACATTTATATATATATATATATATATTTCCCACTAAAATGTTTCCTTTGAGTTTGTGGCCCGCGTCTAAGACAAGGTGTGATCAACACAGAACCAAGTGATAAAAAAGGAGAATTTTTATGCTTTTAAATTAAGTTGCAAAATTCAGTTTCTTGTACTAAGATGCATTTTGTCTGACATTTATATCATGTGCTGGGAACTCGGCCTTGTGTTAATGTTGAAGCTAGGAGTAGATTCTTTTAGAGTTTCTAGCATGATATGTGTTCAAAGGATAAACACCAAAACCTTAAGGACATAAATGAGCTTTTCATAGAAACTTTACACAACCTAAGTTTAGATCAAATCATTAAAAAGCCAACTAGATTAAACAACACATTAGATCTCTTCTTAACCAACAGACCTGGATTAGTAGTTGATTATGATATTATCCCTGGTCTATCAGACCATGAGATCATTAAAATACACAGTCAGATAAAAGCAGTAGCCAATACAAAACCCAAAAGAAAAATCTTACTCTGGAATAAATGTAACCTAACACAACTACACCAAGCTGCATTAAACTTTCAACAAACATTCTTATTAGAAAAAGACATTAACCAACCAGTCGATGACCTCTGGAATTTCATTAAAAACCATCTTAAAAGCATTATAGAAAATCATATACCAACTAAATACACATAAAACAAAATAAATAAATGCTGGTTTAATAATAGACTAAAGAAGCTTTGTAAACAGAAGAAAAACCTATATAGAAAATTTAAAGAAACCAAGGCAGAAAGAGTTCACAAAAAGTATATAAAAATTAAACACCTAACCCAAAAAGTAAGCAGACAGCTGCAGAGTGAATACATAAACAATGTAATATCTAAAGATAACAACAAAAACCTATGGTCATACATTAAGTCTAAGAAAATGGAAACAACAGACATAGCACCATTAAAAGATGAACATAACATAATACATAATGACAATGAAACTAAAGCAAACATCCTAAACAAATACTTTGCATCAGCATTCTCAGCCCCAGGAGACAAAGACATATTTCTTAATTTGAACCAAGTAGACAACATAGAAGATTTAGTAGTACAAGAAAATGGAATTCAAAAACTATTATCCAACACCAAACCAAATAAAGCATCTGGACCTGATCGTATTCCAGCTAGATTACTCAAAGAACTAAGCAATGAGCTAGCCCCAGTGTTCAAAATACTCTTTCAGGCATCGCTTAATCAGGGCAGAGTACCAAAGGACTGGAAAGAAGCTAATGTCACCCCCCTATTTAAAAAAGGAGAAAAATCTGATCCAGGAAACTACAGACCAGTATCACTTACCAGCATCACATGTACATGTAAAATCCTAGAACACATAATATGTAGCAACATCATAAACCACTTAGACAAACATAATGTTATCACCCCATACCAACATGGCTTTAGGAAATATAGATCTTGTGAAACACAACTAATAGGACTAATTGATGATTTTTCAAAAGGTTTAGATAATAGTGAACAAATAGATGCTATTTTACTCGATTTTTCCAAGGCTTTTGACAAAGTTCACCACCATAGTTTGCTTAAAAAATTAAAATATTTCGGCATTAATGGTCCACTGCATCAGTGGATTAAAGATTTTCTGATAGGGAGAGAACAAACTGTAATAATAAATGGCTCTAAATCAACACCAATAACAGTAAACTCAGGTGTACCTCAAGGAACAGTCTTGGGTCCACTACTATTTTTAATTTACATAAATGATTTACCAAATTGCATTAGTTCAGGAACAAAAGTCAGATTATTTGCAGATGATTGCATAATATATAGAACAATAAAAACAACACAAGACACAGATATTTTACAAAGAGAATTAGATGAATTACAGAAATGGGAATCAAATTGGAGCATGTCTTTCCACCCAGAAAAATGTTAGTTGTTAAGAGTAACAAAAAAATTAAAACAAATTAATTTCACTTATCTTATTCATGGCAAACCAGTAACACAGACTAAAAACGCAAAATACCTAGGTGTTATAATAAATGAAAAACTGTCATGGAATCCACATATTGATGAAACTACAAAAAAATCCAACAAAGCATTAGGGTTTATAAAAAGAAATTTCTATAAATCAAATAAGAACATAAAACTTAAATGTTATTTAACCTTGGTTAGGCCAATAATAGAATATGCATCCACCGTTTGGGACCCCTCAACTCAAGAAAACATTAAGAAACTGGAACAAACACAAAATAGAGCAGTGAGATTCATAACAAACGAATATTCACATTTGACTAGAGTAACACCATTAGTAAAATCACTAAATTTAGAAAGCCTTCACGACAGAAGACTCAAAAGTAAAGTAGCAATTATACATAAACACTGAACCATAATCTTCAAATACAAAAACAAAACTTAATAAAATACTCTGAAAGACACAAAAATAAAGGCACATCCCTTGTCCCCTATGCTAGCACAAATTTGTACAAATACTCCTTCTTCCCTAGTGCTATTAGAGCATGGAATGGGTTGCCTGAGCTAGCCAGAAAAACCAGTGACTTGGCAGAATTTAAGTCATTGGTTAATATGCATGACTAAATGCATGACGCGTAGGACGTAATCATCTTCTTTTTTGAAGTAACGTCTGTATTATATAAGATAAGATAAAGGAATAGGAAAAGGACAAGATTGGATTTTCGCAGCACTCAATTGGATCTTTATTGGTCTATCTAAAATTAGGTTACATCGTTCCGTCATTAATTAGTCAAGGATGTTAAAATAATGTAAAGACAAAAATAATATGTACAGGTTGGCTTCCAAACTGCCTCAGAGAGTATATGTTTGAAAATTTTCTGTCTTAATTTTATGCTTCTATTATTTACATTGACATTTTCATCTAGGTCATGTGATGGTCATTGCATTAGATATTTTTTTACTTATGAAAGAACCGAACGGTGTCAAATTTTTCCTATTTATATAAATAAAATATTAAAATTAATATTAGTTTAAAATTGAAATGTACTACATTAAAAAAAATTTAAACTTTATTACAATAAATAGAAAAATGAATATTTTTTTGTAGTAAAATTTTGTAATGTAGAATTTTAAAAACTTTGTAGTACTGCTAAGCAATTTGGAATTTTAGCTTTAAATAATTATTTAATTTTAAATAAAATGCAAATTTTTCTTATTAAAACACCAACAGAGTTCTCTATGTCGTTGTACTATGACAATAACAAAACGGAAAGGTCATTCCTCCAAAGTTACATTACTACTGGAAAAGATGTCATTTATTTTAAATTGATATAGTACCTCTAAATGTAGAACTTTAGAGGTCAAATATAGAGTCAGTTTTAAACATTTTGGAATTTATATTAAAGTCCAACATTTATAAGCAATATTTATAAAATGGTGAATGAAAAAAAATGTAGATTTATCTTTCAGAAGGAAATTATATTCCATGTGCGTATAAGTAAATCAAAAATGCCCAAACCATGTTGGTCGTGTGGCACTTGCGTAGAGCTTTGACTTTCCAAACCAATGCAACAGAGATCGATTCTCAGTTTGGGAATTTTTCTTAAATAAACTTTTTAAAACTTATTTCTAATACAAGAAAATAATTGCAATATAAAGTTATTACCCTTATTATTATTACATTTTTACTATTTTTATCATAATCTGACCCTTCAATGATACCGCTGGGATGCTTCTATGGTTAGCGTGACACATTTTTTTTTTCACTCTTTCCAATTAGAATCTATCGTCAGCAGAAATCAGGGACATTCCTTGTTTAACGTCATCGATCATCTTTTTGCCTTTTTCTCGATGAATTTTCGTTTGTACCTTTATTAAAGATGATTTTGACAGCGAGAAGTGTCGAACTATAGGAAATGAAATAGCTCAAATGTCCGTCTCGTTACTGTTTTTATGAGTCTGTTTTTGTTTACCGGTCAATGTGGCTGCGTGGTCCGTGTGGTATGCTCATCGGTCGTCTCGATGGTCGCCAGCTCATGCACTGCTTACTCCCCTGTCGTCCTTCGCTAGGTTTGGATTATCTAGTAGATTATCTTTGGATTCTCTAGTAGATTATCTTTGGATTATCCAGTAGATTATCTTTGGATTATTCAGTAGATTATCTTTGGATTATCTAGTAGATTATCTTTGGATTATCTAGTAGATTATCTTTGGATTATCTAGTAGATTATCTTTGGATTATCTAGTAGATTATCTTTGGATTATCTAGTAGATTATCTTCAACTTTGAAGGAATATCCGAAACGTTTATAACATTTAAAAAAAAACAATGTTCCAAAAGACCCACTGTACAGGCCATGTTTTTGTGATGTCCAAATGTTTAAAGAGATTACGCCACAGGTGGCGATTTAATATGCACTTCGTAACGTAACTACTTTTCTATTAAGTGAAGAATAAAGCTGTTTGGTGTCGCTGTAAGCACGACATGCAATCTAAAGCTGTACTGTGGTGATAGTTGTAACATTAGGTCTTAAAGGTCCAGTGTTACCACTTTTTATATGAAGTTAACTGTTTTAACTTTTGTTTCATTTTCTTTTTTTTTTTTTAAAAGTTCCAGTCTCAGTGTAAAGGATTTTAAGTAGTCTCAAGTTCAAGGCTATCAGTCATGCGTAGCTTACCACAATCTAACGAAGTAAACAACGGCCAGTTAGCCAGGTCTCTCATTGGCCTTGACAACTGTACAAGTACTGCAGCGTTACTTTTCAAGGTCAATGGGCTCGTTTTTTTTTAAGGAATTTAAAGCATGAAAATATTTCAAGGTTTGAAAAGATTCTCACAATGTAAATCTCAAACTGTACATCTCAAACTGTAAATCTCAAACTGTAAATCTGAAAAATGTAAAACTGAAATTGTAATCTCAAACTGTAAATCTCAAACTGTAAATCTGAAAACTGTAAAACTGAAAACTGTAAATCTCAAACTGTAAATCTCAAACTGTAAATCTCAAACTGTAAATCTCAAACTGTAAATCTCAAACTGTAAATCTCAAACTGTAAATCTCAAACTGTAAATCTCAAACTGTAAATCTCAAACTGTAAATCTTAAACTGTAAATCTCAAACTGTAAATCTCACAATGTAAAACTCAAACTGTAAATTTCAAACTGTAAATCTCAATGTATAAATCTCAATGTATAAATCTCAATGTATAAATCTCAATGTATAAATCTCAAACTGTAAATCTTAAACTGTAAATCTCACAATGTAAAACTCAAACTGTAAATCTCAAACTGTAAATCTTGAAATATAAATCTTAAATTGTAAATCTCAAACTGTAAATCTCAAACTATAAATCTCAAACTGTAAATCTCACAATGTAAAACTCAAACTGTAAATCTCAATTATAATGTACTATATTGTATTTTATTACCTATGCAAAGAACACGAAGGAGACATCTCTCAAATTAAAAGTGTTACCAATAGAACCGTTCTGCCTGAAGCCGCCAGGGTCTAGGGTTTTCATTGGATCGTAAGCTCATTAAAACATAAGTATCAAATTAAAACTCTTTCTGTCCAAAATATAACTTGTACATGTATATTTCCTTTAAATTAAACAATAACAATGTGTTACACTCTTTAATATTAAAACATATATAAATGATTTGCATTAAATTTAAATATCAAAATATTGAAGTAATCGACTACAACATTCTTGTCTTAGTCGACATTGGCAGGTACGACCCACATTCTTGGAAAATTATATCATCGACGTTGTCTCATAAGCTTATTTCATTCTTATGTCTTGGGAGCTAGATCAGTGGTTCTCATAATTTTATATCATCGACATAGTCACATAAACTTATTTCATTCTTCTGCCCCTGCTCATAATTTTATATCATTGACATAGTCACATAAACCTATTTCATTCTTCTGTCTCGGGTCCTAGATCAGTGGTTCTCATAATTTTATATCATTGACATAGTCACATAAACTTATTTCATTCTTCTGCCCCTGCTCATAATTTTATATCATTGACATAGTCACATAAACTTATTTCATTCTTCTGCCCCTGCTCATAATTTTATATCATTGACATAGTCACATAAACTTATTTCATTCTTCTGCCCCTGCTCATAATTTTATATCGTTGAAATAGTTACATAAACCTATTTCCTTCTTCTGTCTCGGGTCCTAGATCAGTAGTTCTCATAATTGTATTAATAGTAGAGTTGAGAGTTCTAGAGGCAGCTCTGAGGGCACTTTCATTCCTAATCCAAATTGGGAGAGAGAGAGAGAAAGATGTAAATGTAGATATAGATATAGCATTTGGAAAAAAGACAGAGAGATTTGGAAAGAAAGAGAGAGAGAGAGAGAGAAATTTAGATATAAATATGGAAGAGTGATAGAGAGATGGAAGCGCGATGGCTGAGGGGTAGCGCACTTGGCTTCCATACCAGGGCTCCGAGTTCGAATCCTGGTGATGATCTTCAGGGCACCTCTGAATGTACACAGCTCTAATGGGTACCTGATATTAGTTGGGGAAAAATAAAGGCGTTTGGTGATTGTACTGGTCACATGAAACCTTCGCTAACTAACCGTGGGCCACAGAAACAGATCTGCCCTAGAGATCGCATGGTCTGCAAGGGGAACTTTAATTACTTCTTCTAGATAAATTAATAGAAACATACACATAGATATAAACATAGATTAATAGATGGATCAATACAGATATTGATACCAACGATACCTAGTTAATTCATCAGTGTGATATGTATATATTTGGATAACAAGATAGATTTGACATTAGGTTTAAGAGTAAATCAGCGCTTTGTAAATGTATCATGTCAATATACATAATATGTCATGATATTGAAAGAACACAGTATGTTGTAAAGTGGGGGACTATTTACATCTCCTTCATCCATTTGACTCCCATTGAAGTTTATGGCCGCAGAGTCATTACATCACATCCGATACATTGAGAAACTATCCTTACCATTAGGTTCTAAGTCGTTTAAGACGATTGATGTTAATGCCCGGAGGTAAGTTGTTTGACCACTATTGACCACTCTCAGGATGACCAACGACTTAAAAAGAAACCCTTGGTAGAAAGTGTAGTACATGCAAGATAAATCAGACCAAGGGAGGCAATCTATATACAAGTTAAATCAGACCAAGGGAGGCAATAAGAAGAAAGTAAATAAATTACAGCTTATATCTTTTTACAGGAAATGAGGTGGCTGAATTGTGAGAGAGAGAGAGAGACAGACAAACAGACAGAGAGAGAGAGAGAGCTAGGCTTCCGAACTGATAGGTCCAGTGTTTGAATCCTTGTGAAGAATGGGATTTTTTTTTATATTTCAGGTCTTTAGGTCGCCTCTCAGTCCTAATAGGTACCTGACATTAGTTGGGGAAAAGTACATGCTAGGTTGAAAACTTTATTTTTAAATATATATATATACTGTGAAGTCAGTGTTGTTGTTTTTTTGTTTTGTACAAAGTTGTCTTACAGACTCGAGCATGTTTTGGGGAAAATACAGAACTTACTTAAGAGAAAAAATCTTGGTCAGGATTTACTGCACCGCTAGACGGGGGATGCCGCTCAAAGCCTTGCCCCTAAGGATCCTCCGCATTTCAAAAAAATATATATATTTCAAACGATATATGCATATTAAGTAAAAAAAAATGATGAGAAAAATGGTATTAAATATAAACAATTTTTTTTTTCCACAAATAATGACACACATTTAGAATTTATATATATTAATACTATCAAGAGGGTAGGGGCCCCGACGTGAATCCTGCCAAGGGGGCCTCTACTTACTAAGGGCCGGCACTAAAACAAATAGACGATCATATCTGAATGAGCTGCATATCAATAGCTTTTCCCTGGAGGTTAATAGAGGTTGCAGTGACAAGACTTAGTGATCAACAAAAACATAGAATTGCCTAGCAACGCAACCTCAAACGTGGGTCAAGGTTATATATCAAAGTAGCAGATATTTTGTTTTAAAAACAAGTTTCTTTTTTCTTTTTTATCGCATTGCTAATATTATGCAAAACTAGCACTGACATTCATTACAAAAGACACTGTATCCTCAAAGATATACATCTAATCCTTAGTTAAAAACAAAATAATAATATAAATAAATAAATACACAGCAAGCGACATCACTCGCGTTTTCTTTTTTTTTTTTCCTATTAAAAAATCGGCAGACGATAGATAGTAATTATCGATGAATCTATATTGATAATTTCAACGCTATGTTTTAACGTGTTCTTTGTTTATAGGACTTACTAAGATAAAAAAAAATAAAAGTTATTTCGTCCCTACTTTACACTACATTAACCCAAACCAATATCCCATTAAAACCAAACTTATTCCACAACAACCTTGAGCTCAGCCCCCATCTCAACAAATTCCTACCTCCTCCATCCAAGACTTCCCCTGAAACCTAAGCTTGCACAACCCATAATATATCCCATACCACACAAAAACCCAACCCCAGTACACACCAACCACACTTTACCTTCAACCCGACCACGCACAAAGCACTACATCTCAATTCTCAACATATGATAAAACACACTAGACCCCCGGACTTTCGCCACACAGAAAACACTTTATATCAATTCTCAACATAAAAAAATATGATTCTAAACCCACAACACTCAAAGCACTTTAAATCAATTCTGAACATAAAAAAAATATATTTCTAGACCCACCACACACAATACACAATACTTCAACATAAAAACACATATTACTATACCCACAACATACAAAACACCACATCTCAACGAAAATAACCATATCACTAGTGCCACGGACTCCCGCCACACATAAAACGCAATATCTGAACATAAAAACACATATCATCAACACTACCACACACTAAATGGTATATCTTATCCTAAAAACACATATCACTAGACCCGCCACGCTTAAAACACTACATCACAACATAAAAAAACAACAACATTACATCAGAAAAGAAAACAAAGATGTCGCTAGAAAACAAATGTGCAATGTTTACATCCTCCTCTTCCATTCTCTTTGTTGACCTGCACTTTTAAGTCCGTTTTTAGACCACTTTTATACTTCATACAAATGTCATTATATCTTGTGCGCTAACTGTACGAAAGGCATTATTTGCGCTCGTTTACTGTTGACATTAACAGAATACTGTTGGAAAGAGATTAAAATGAATTTTTTAAAAAAGCTATTCAAAGAGCTTAAATATTGACCCATTGAGAGTAAACGAGAGAACATAATATTGCCGTGATGTATGACTAATTGAAGTTAACGACAGAACATCATATTGCCGTGATGTATGACTAAGTGAAGTTAACGACAGAACATCCCATATTGCCGTGATGTATGACTAATTGAAGTTAACGACAGAACATCATATTGCCGTGATGTATGACTAATTGAAATAAACGACAGAACATCCCATATTGACGTGATGTATGACTAATTGAAGTAAACGACAGAACATCATATTGCCGTGATGTATGACTAATTGAAATTAACGACAGAACATCATATTGCCGTGATGTATGACTAATTGAAGTAAACGACAGAACATCCCATATTGCCATGATGCATGACCAATTGAAGACACCAGAAAAACATTGAAGAAGTAAAGTGACAGCTCTAGACTAGTGTTTGTTAAAGTTCACCTTGTTGGCAAAGTGTTGGTATGACTGCACTAGACTAGTGTTTGTTAAAGTTCACCTTGTTGGCAAAGTGTTGGTATGACTGCACTAGACTAGTGTTTGTTAAAGTTCACCTTGTTGGCAAAGTGTTTGTACGATTGCACTAGACTAGTGTTTGTTAAAGGTCACCTTGTTGGCAAAGTGTTTGTACGACTGCACTAGACTAGTGTTTGTTAAAGGTCACCTTGTTGGCAAAGTGTTTGTATGACTGGTTACTTTGTTGACAAAGTGTTTGTATGACTGGTTACCTTGTTGGCAAAGTGTTTGTATGTCATAACGTTATATGCTAGTCTCACTATGATCTCTGACTGATGGTCTTAAAGGAAAATGACAAGGAAAAAATACCTTTTGAAAATCAAAGCAAATATAAGTGAAAGAACCACTAATTACTGTCATTTACCTAAAAATGCAGGGTTGAGCTCCCTTTCTGCTTTATAAAACAAATATTGATTAACTAATTGATGAATTCATTGATTGATTCATGTATTCCCGACTATAAATAATTATGCGAAATTTGATCCAAGAATCGGAAGTGGGAGAAAAAAGAACGTGTCAAAACGTAATAAGGGATTAAGTCCATATATACATCAACATATCTCATTAAGTAGCATTTTCTCCTCTTATATCGATATCAAACAAAATAAATAATCATCAATATTTAATTAACTAATTGATTATTTTTTTTGTTGATTAATGTTTTGTCAGGCACAAGGAACAAGTGTGCAAAGTTTCAACTTGATCCGAGAATGTGAAATGGAAAAAAAAACATGTTCAAACTTTTTACCAGACAGACAGAGTGAGTAAGCTTTGTAATAATATTTTAATAAGCCAGATTTAGCCCAAAAAAATGTACAAACCTTCATCAACAGATGCCTGAGAAATATCCTGAAACTCAATGACCGTAAAAGGGAGAAGCGAATATTTAGCGGGAAAAAGGCGTGGCTTATTTGGAAATGCAGAGAGAAAGAGACAGAGACAGAGAGACAGAGAGAGAGAGAGAGGTTATTGAATCAAAAGTTTGGGAGGGACAAACAAAAGTAAGTTGTTTAAAAAATCTAATCAGCAGTCTTAAGTCATTGACTGGCATGCATGACTAGATGGACCAGGAATATTCAAACTTGTTTTGATAGTTTAATTAAAGTAAAAATTTTCAAAAAAAAATAATAATTTCGCATTATATTTCATTTCAAAGCGAACAGAATAATAGGTCATCAATAATAAGACTCTTCTAACTCTTCTCGAATAAGGATTTGAAAAAGAGTTCCCTTGACAGCAGAGCTGCGTACACTGCGTAAGCTGCGTTAACTGATCACTTAAAAGCAGCACGGACACCGCCCAAATACGTCCCTCTCCCAAACTATTTCGCTATATTGGAGTGCACCGAGCTTATATAAGAATGAAAGTTGCGCTATACAAATGGATTTTAAACAAATATTCTATCATGATTCAAATGAATCACCCTTTCCAATTGGATCACACAGCTCACTTTATCATTGGTGGTTCTGAATCTCGTTAAACTCAGAAGTTTGTCTCGAGCCTTTTGACAAGGTTTAAAATAAGAGACTAGAAATCATTAATTGTCACAATGAAGTTACAACAATGCTCTGACAGGAGATAACACCCTTTTAAAATGTATCTTGTTATGTTTTTGTTATTGATGCGTTACTTTCGTTCAATGTGTTATCTAAAAAATTAAATTCTTGGTCTGGACAGCTCATTCATATGTTGAGGACTATTAGTAGACCATTCTCGACTTTCATCATTATCATCATCATCCAAGACATTTCCAAAATATACATACGTGTCCTGCAAAATTGTTCTCCTTGGCCGAATTTGAAATCTGTAAAAAAAAATGTTTGTAAAATGTTTTACATGTTTCGGATGTTCCTTCAGAGTTGAAGATAATTACTTCCTAGTCCAAACCTCCCGCAGGACGACGGGGGATGGGAGCGGGCAGGGTTTGAACCCTGGACCATCGATAAATCTGAACGACAGTCCAGCGCTCAAAACGCACGACCAGGCAGCCGTCTGTTGCGTATGTAGTACAGTAGTTTCCTCCATTATCTCCCTTCATAGAATAAGATCTTAGAGGTTGTTGTTCTGTGATCATGCCAGGATGCCATCATGTTGGTCCTGGGTTTTGGTAATAAATAGTTGTGTAAATCTCAAGGCTGCTTATCATATTGTCTTTTTACAGATCCTTTATATTTCTCTTCTTTCTCAGCCACAACATGTTTACTTATATACTTTCCAGTAAACAAGGGTGGACTAGGTGTCAAAATCGGCCCAGGCATGTCTATACACTCCGGCCCATAAATTGTATATCATACGATGGGCCTCCATTTTTTAGGCTTACGTGTTCTCAAAATCGTTATGTTAAGTTTAATAATGTATCTATAACTGTACGCATACTCTATATATTTGTAAGATATAAAGGTCCCATGTTGCTTTTTCATCGCTAAGTGTGTAGGCCCTAAAAGGATGAAGCTTACAAGTTGCACTTCTCTACGGATGTAGGCTATTACATTATTTTGGAAAATGTCTTAAATTAAATTAGTATTAGGACTATTTAGGACCTACAATGTAGTCTATAAACGATTTTTTTAACACGACGCTCAGAGAAAGTTATAAAGCTATTAACAATTTAATACGTACCAAAGTTGCATTCATGTGGACCTTTAGGTGACCCTACCGGCCCATTTTGGGTACCGGCGCACCGGGCATTTGCCCGAATGCCCATATAGCCAGTCCGCCCCTGCCAGTAAAGTTTCAGATCACCACCGCTACGTTTAGTAGGCAGTATCAAATGGTCTTTACAGAAGCTTCGCTTTTTCATTTGTTCTCGGCTATCTTTCAAAGGATGATAAAAGCTAGTCTAGCACATTCTTTCTTAACATAATCTTATCTTATCTTATTTAAATACAGACGTTACTTCTAGAACATCTGGAACAACTAAACCAAATATGATTTTTCACAATATCTAGTAACAATGTCTTTGGCAGCTGACAGTTTAATGTCTACGGTAGCTGATCTTTATCCGATAAAATACAGTACAAAGCAATCAATCAACTCCTCTGTTTAAGCTTTTTTGAACACTGTTCTTGGTGCGCAATTTTCTTACGTTCAAATTGGATATATTTATATGTGTTTCATCACAGATTTAGATCTATTTAATGTAATTCTTACCTAGGTGTAAACATTAAACACAGTGAATGCGAGGAATTATCCATAGATAAGTGTGATTGAAAACCCTGTTTTTACACCTGTATGCAAGAGAGTGGGTGTGTCTGTGTGGAAAAAAATTAATACAATTTGAAATTTAAAGACTGTGGTTAATGATTATGCTTAGAACAATTTTAAAACGATACTGCTACACGTATGCATCTATTTTAAAATAAAAAATAAAATCCTAAATATTGTCACAGTCCATATACAGGCATATTAAGAGTGAGAGTGTTCCTGCGTTTGTTAGAATATTGTTAGAACATTTAGTTAGTATAGATACGCACTATAATTGATGTACTCTGTACGCACAATCAGTGACGTCACGGACTAGTGGGCTATAAGTCTATTTATGATATTATTATCAGTTGGTGTTAAGACTCTTGGGACAAAACTTCGTAATAAGGACAGAGACGTGACTGTGGCCTTTTCAGTATTGAACTTCATTTGAATATACAATTATACAATATTCAGTCTGTCTGTCTGTCTGCCAGGTAAAAAAATTTTACACGGTATTTCTCCCACACCTAATCTCGGATTAAGCTGAAATTCTGCTAAATGCTACTAACTATCGCCAAAAAAATATAAAAAAAATAAAAGCAAACTACAACTCTATGGTCATATTATAAGGTCTCACATAAACCTTCCTTCAAGGTACAGTCCCAGGAAAAAGAAGCTGTGGAAGACAGAGCAAGTGATAGGAAGACAACATAAAGGAATGGACCGGCCTGTCGTTCTGTGCAGGGCAAAAGAAGGAGGAATGAAAAAAGACGGTCTTCAGATCTTGTGTGGTGCCCCAACGGTAAAACAGACTAAGGGCTATGCGAGTGAGATGAGGTGAGAATTATAACCAAAGTAAAATGCCGTAATCTTTAGTTCTATACTACTACTACTAATAATAATCTTTATTGTCCGTGAGGAAATTTGTCTTACAATTTGTGTATTACACCAAACAGAACATAGTAACTATGAAAAAATACTAGATCTAGCACTATATCTACAAAAAGAATCTATTTCTAATGAATTATAGCACCAGTCTATCAGTCTTTCTAATCTATTTAGTTTGATTATTATATGAAAATCGTTATTCCCCAGCCCAGATCAAGTCATCGTCAAGAAATTCGTTATTCGTCAGTCGCCCAGATCAAGTCATCGTCAAGAAATTCGTTATTCGTCAGTCGCCCAGATCAAGTCATCGTCAAGAAATTCGTTATTCGTCAGTCGCCCAGATCAAGTCATCGTCAAGAAATTCGTTATTCGTCAGTCGCCCAGATCAAGTCATCGTCAAGAAATTCGTTATTCGTCAGTCGCCCAGATCAAGTCATCGTCAAGAAATTCGTTATTCGTCAGTCGCCCAGATCAAGTCATCGTCAAGAAATTCGTTATTCGTCAGTCGCCCAGATCAAGTCATCGTCAAGAAATTCGTTATTCGTCAGTCGCCCAGATCAAGTCATCGTCAAGAAATTCGTTATTCGTCAGTCGTCGTCAGGAGAACCGTTAACCTATTCGTCAGTAACGGTTTACACAAAGTCGTCGGAACTTTACATACGGTAATCAACAGTCGTCTAAGAAACTGAAACATTTTGCTGTGGCATATCAAGACATCTGGGGCAGTACGTGGGATACTCAACACGGATTGTATCCACTGGCAGCACCGGAGAACAGAGTCAGAACTGGAAGAGAGGCAGTGGACTTTGCTGTAGATCTATCATATTCAAGAATCCGAGCATAGGAATCTTTCTTATCGAAGCTAAGTGCTTTTTTCTTATTAGTATATGTTTAGATTGCCCTTAGAAATAGATTTTGTCTAAATTTGGTACGTTAGCCTGAGTAAAATCAGGTGGTGCGCCTTAAACCGTCGGGGAAAGACGTAATTTAGATGAAAAGCTATATTATACGTTTAGGATAGTGATTGTTTTTGTTTGTGTAAACGTCATATCCGTTGTTGCTTGGTTACTTCGCGACGTTATCAATGTGTGCCATATTGTCATATCCCAACCCATAGCGATAGTCTCATTTAATTATTTCATTGGTGTATATTATATTATACTATTAATTTTTATTACTTTAATTAGATCTATTATTTTTTCCACTTAATGATAGAAAGTGCAGGTAAGATTCTTTTATTGTGAATCAGACTAAAATACATTTTTAGTTAGAGCGGTTAAAATCAAATATGATTTAGCCATGAGAATAATGCCGAAACTGGCATAGTAGTCAAACATTGTCGTCTGGCTAATTTTAGATCCACAAATTCTTGTACATTTCGTTTGTTCATCTACTGATCTAGACTCTAATTTTGAAAATTAATTTCAAAGATGAATGAAGGTAGTACATTCTAGATATATATCTTGTTAAAGATATATTTGATACATATTGTATGGACATGTTTATTTCATATGGTTAAATAGAACCGTAATCTCTATCTAATCTAGACACTGACTTCAGTCATATCAAATTTGAAATTGGTCATAGTTATTCATACTCATAGTCATAGTGCTCTTGGTAACTCTGGATCTAAATGGTACCATTATATATACTATAATATACTAGATTTAAATTTGTGTGATATTAATATACAGATTTGAATATAACTAAGACTAGATTTACACATTTACTGAATCTATAGGGACATAACACTTAAAACTTGTTTAAAATTGTGAAAAAACTTAAATATAAAATAAGTTTAAAGTATAGCCATAACCAATATAGGCTAAGTAAAAATATATATAAATTTGGGGTGAAACTATAATACAATGGCTACATCATCATATGTGGACCTTAAGGAGGTTAAGGAAGCAGCTATGCAGGGTGGAAAGGCCATGGAGTTAAAAGGAAAGGACTTGGCAGCTTATGTACAGCAAGTTGTGAGGGAAGAAATGGAACGTCAAGATAAAAGGGAAAAAGAAGAGATAGAAAGACAAGATAGGATCAGAAAGGAAGAATATGAGAAGCAAAAAGAGGACCAAGAAAGGCAAGACAAAGAGAGAGAAAAAACCAGAGAGCATGAGGCTAAAATGGAGAAGATGAGATTGGATGCAGCACAAGCCAGAGCTCAAACTGCACAGACAACTCAAGGAAATAACACAAATAATTCAAATAATGCTACCACACAAATAGACAACCCTAATTCGCAAACATGGCTAAAAAGGAAGATACAAAGTTTTGATGAACAGAAGGATGATATTGGTGATTTTCTGAAAAGATATGAGGCAAAAATGTCTACATTTAATATGCCAGAGGAAGAATGGTCTGAAATACTGATAGACTTCATTCATGGTCAAGCTTTAACAATATGCCAAAATCATGACCATCTTATTGATGATAGCTATCAAGTCTTGAAAAGAGAGTTGTTGAATGCCTATGGTCATAATGCTACAACTTTCAGAAAGAAATATTTTGATAATGTACCATCATTAGAAATAGAACCTCAAACTACCATTAATATGGAGAAAGATTTTTTCAATAAATGGGTAAAGTTATAAAAAGTGGTAAATTCTTATGAGGGATTAAAAAATTTCATTCTGTTAGATAACTTCATTAACAAGTGTGATCCCCAACTTCAATCATTCATTAACGAGAGAAATCCAAAATGTTTAGATGAAGTAACAGAAATAATGAGAATTTATAAAAATGCTTATCCAACTAATCCATTCTCTACTAAAGATAAGAATAAGGTAGATTTAATAGGATACACAAGTGAGAATAAAGTCAGAAGAAATGATAGATATTCTAGAGAAACTGGAGATAGGTTTGAAAATAGAAATAGAGATAGAAATGGAAGATCAAAATCTAGGGATAATCATTCTGAAGAAATAACTTGTTTCAATTGCCATAAGAAAGGTCACATAGCTTCCCATTGCAAAAAAACAACATACTATAGAACAAATGATAAGAACTCATATAGAGATAGAAATCAAAACAGAAGTAGTAGTAAACATAGAGATAGTTTACTATACTAATGAAAATCAGGATAGAGATTATAGGGATGAGGATAGTGATATTGAACAACTAAATTATGGTAACACTATAGAAGAAATTAACATGGTTGAGGGAAAGAGAAATACTTTTAAACTATTCAAAGGTCTAGTAAATGGAAAATCTATAAATTTTATCAGGGACACAGCATGCACAACAATTGCAATTCATTCAGGATTTGTAGAACCATGTTGTTACTTAGGTTACATGAAAAAGGTTAGATTATTAGATGGCAGTATTAAGTAATTTAAAGCTTGCAGAATTTTTATCAAGACACCTTTTTTCACTGGTTACTGTAATGCTGTAGCAATACCTAGTTTGACACAAGATATGTTATTGGGTAACATTAGAGGAATTAGGTTTTGTACTATGAGGGACATTGACAGATGACAAAACAAATATGAACATTTATTGAACAGAAATGTGTTAAACAGAAATACTAGACAAAATACAATAGACCTATGAATAACTCATTCAATAGAAGAAACATGACTTGTTATAATTGTCATAAGCAAGGACATTTTGCTAGAGAATGTTGGAGTAGGTCTCATACCAATCAGAAGATAGCGAGTTCTAGTTGTAGATTTGGTGGAAGAATTAACCAAATTAGAAACAAATATAATGATCATTGATCAAATGGGTACAGAACTTATGATAAACAAAATGACAGGACAAGATATGATGTAAAATAAATAAGTATCCTGAATATGGAATCGTGATCAAGTTTAAACTAGTCTATTAAAGTTTATTTATGTATTGAGAAATAATATGAGACAAATGAATTTTAAATTGAAGTATAATGTTGATTGATCAAGTATAGGAATATAATGATAATGTGTAAATTCTATGATGTGACATTCCATAGAATAGTAATGATATGTTTGAAACTTTTACGGTTATAAAACTAAGGTGGAAGTACCTCTTGTACTTAATTAACATATGGATATTGATTATTGATTGATAATTTTAAATTGGTTATATGATGTCTAGATTGACATGAGGAACTGATACTTGTAAATACTATGTATATAGTACATTGCTGTTTGATATTATATGGTATAATTAATTAACATGGCACAATTTGAATGTTAGTTGAAAAGGGAAATAAGTAAATTTGATCGTTAAGCATTTGAAAGTAAGTCTGGGGGGAAGGGGGATCTATTTTGTGTGAATCATTTCATGTAGCATTGGAAAAGGTTATGTGGATGGAAAAGAAAAATGGACGAAAGCTTATAAAAGGATGGTAAGGAAAAACGTATTGAATGTGGAGATAAAGTTTATAATTTGTTTTTGAAATATTATATTTTATCAGATTACTGCCAGAGGAGAACATTTGTGAGAGGTGATAATGTATGACGTGCCCATGAGATGCCACATCTCTATGATGAACTGTTTATTAAATGAAGATGACTTTGGAACTTTGGAAGTCTACACAGTGTAATGATATGAACATTGGCAGGAACATCATGAACTGTGAAGCCAAGATGAAGATGTCAATATTTTATGTTTGTTGTCTTCCCCATAAATTGCAAATCCCCTTGTAAGACTTGACAGTAGTAGAAAAATATTGACATTTTTTTTTTCAAGGGGGGGAGGAATCTGTTAGACACCTTATTTATAGTATTAATTTTTAGCGACGCACCATAGAAGACGTGTATTGAACGGGACTAGTGACGTTTGGGATATTTTGTGTTAGAGACCGGAAAATCAGTTAGAGATAGAATTCTAGGGTAAAGACGTGTTTATTTTGACAGAGACTTTTACTGTGGCCTTTTATTGTGGCCTTTTATTGAAATAACTCTAGTATGAACTGTCCATCAGTGTTGACCACATCTCTTGACTCGTTACATCCATCGTCTTGTTTATACTGTATTGTTGATCAACTACACTGAATACACCCGAACAATAAAACTCAAACGCTTGCAGATTAATTGGTTGAAATTCAACAGTCATCTATAGTTGACCTCAAGACAGCCTGAACAAGCACATCACAATAGTTTGGTCTTCTTACTCTGTCAATTGCTATTTAAATGATTTTATTTAAATCGATCTTATTGTCTCTGGAGGTATTTTTGCATAGCATTCGCTCTATCGTCCCTTATAACTATGTCATGAGAGCGGTAGCAATCCTAGGGAACACATATACATGACGAAAGTGGCAACTTCTGCCGTGTCTTTATGTCGCAAGACTAATCTATAGAAAGTGAGAAGAAAGCTGAAGATCTTCCACCTGCAAATATATTACATT
The DNA here is from genome assembly GCA_030265305.1 of Biomphalaria pfeifferi. Taxonomy (NCBI): domain Eukaryota; kingdom Metazoa; phylum Mollusca; class Gastropoda; family Planorbidae; genus Biomphalaria; species Biomphalaria pfeifferi. Next base: position 422,543 of record JASAOG010000019.1, read on the forward strand.
TGAAGACTCTGCACTCTATCCAGAAGAATTGAAGAAATTAATTGTAAATAAAATAATGAGAAATGGACGAGCTCTCATCCAAATAACAAGAAAGATGACACTTACTATAAGCTATCCCGACAAGACCAACGTCTAATCTTTCGACTCAGGACCGGACACAACAGAATGCGACAACACATGTACCGGAAGCTCAAAATTGGAACCAGTGAAATCTGCCCATGTGGAGTATCACCAGAGAATGCCGACCACGTCCTCCAAAACTGGTCTCTTTACCAAGAGGCCCGTATAAGACATTGGCCCCAAATCACCCCAATAGAAAGAAAACTATATGGAGAGCTCCCTGATTTGGAAACCACTGCGCAGTTCATCTCATGTATTGGTCTACTCATCTGAACACTCCGACATAACAATGAGAACGAAGAAGAAGACACTTTAGCTATACTCTCTTGTACTGTGTTAGCGGATAGTGGCAAATCTTTAATTTTTTTTTTCACGATTTCTGATTTGTTTTTGAAATCACGAAACAGTTCTTCAGATGCACGTAAGAAGCAGTCTTTGACATCTGTAAATGGTTTGCCTTTTTTTGTGCAATTTCTAGTGGCACCGCAAAGCTTGCCAGATTAGCAATACTTGTAGATCGCTGATAACTTTGAGGAGATCATTCGCTTCTAACTCATTGACTTAAAACGAACAAACTCTGCGTCACAGCCAAAGGACGTGGTTGAGACGCCAATTCGTCTTGCGTCAAAAGCGAGTTAAAACCTACATAGAAACATCCGACGACGGCTTTATTCGAGAGCTTCCAACTGACTGAAAACAGGGACTACGCGTGTAACGGGGGAGGGGGTGTAATGAAAACCGAGTACAAGTGGCTGAGAGATCGAACCGGTGCCTAAGCCTCGTTAAAAGATGATTCAGAACTATTTTAAAAATGTTTCGATAAAATAAATAATATTTGTCTATGGAACTAAGGATCCGGGGCTTCACATCCAAAGAGCCGCTTGTGGCTCGCGAGCCTCATGTGTTTCGCAGGTAGCCTACCCCTGATCTAGGTCATCTAGGTTCCTGCCGGGTATAAGTGCATATATAATCATAATCTGGTTCCGCAATATAATGTAAATCCATTATATTGTTATAAACCTGGTGGTGGCACAAAGAGGGGTAGTGGTGTGTGTGTAGTCAGCCGACACAAATCGCCCCAGGCCAGCGCTAGACGAGCGGTCAACCGTGACGAGTTACAACTGTCAGCCGAGTCGAGTGTCAACAGGGCGGTTCGGGAAGGATCGACGTCGTGAACAAAGCTCAATAGCGTCACGAGAGTTGTAGTCATCTGACCACCTAGAAACGTCGAGCGGCGTTCTGTCCGGTTCGAGAAGGCCAGTAGGGACCCTATATAAGAGCAGAGGTGTCGCAGTCAGGTCGGTCGAGAAAAGGGGCTCAATACAGCAAGGTTCAGAGCCCGGTTCACTACGGTCCGGTCGATTACAACACAGTTCAGCGGTGTGGTTCTGTACGGAGCATTACGACGGTTCAGTGCGGAGTACTGTCAAGTACAGTTGAGACGACTGGCGTCTTGATCTTGGTCTGCGATCGAGTCCGACACAACGAACCTAGTGTGTAAAGTTAGTCCTGAACTGTTGAACCCAGTGCAAGCCCCGAACGAGACGGAGAGGCCAGTGCAAGAGTTATTACGGCGGAACGGTGTTATCGGAGAGATATTTGTACAGTGTACGTGTTGCCAATTGTACAGTATTGGCTGTTATTTATTCAACTATTAAAGTGTTACGTTATTTTGGAGCCCGGAGTTGTCAAGTTCTTTAAGTTGGTGGTGTATGGTGCAGTTTGCAGAGAGCCTGCATAGTGAGATCCGTAACAACTGGTGTCAGAAGTGGGATCGGATCGGATTGGATCGGATCTACTATGGCTCGTCTGAAACTGCTGTACGAACTTGAATTTAGAGAACTGAAGCAAGAACTCCGTGGACGAAGGCTAAAGGCATGTGGAAACAAGGAAACTTTACAAGCACGCCTCCGAGAAGACATGTTGCAAGAAAAAGAAGATCCGGACACATATCTTTTTGAAGTCGAACCGGACTTGCTGGAACAGATCACCAGTAGCATGGCAGCTATGCAGGAACAGATGGCAGCTATGCAGGGACAGATCGCCAGTAGCAAACAGGAGCAGATAGCAGCTATGAACTCGGGGCTAGAAAGCACCAATTCCAAGGTAGATGCCAAGATAGATTTCATGGCCTTGAGAATCAAAACCGAGTTATTGGCCATGAACCAACGCATACCTGCTGTGAAGGAGAGAATCATTAACTCAGACGTTCGTTCAGATGCTAAAACCAGAGAAAGGAGCCTTGGTGGTGATCATGAGGACCCATTGAAACCTGACGAAGCCGTTGAGAGACATATGCAAGTCGAGAGATACCAGCCAGGTCCGAACCTAACAGACCTTGGTCCAGCTGCCAAGACTGGAGAGGAAAGTCCTAATGGTGGTAAAGAGAATCCAAGGCAGTCTGACGTTGACGGACATTTGAAAGACGAAAGTCATCGACAAGGTCTGAATCCAACAAGCGATTGGCCCGATACTGGGACGAGAGAGAGAGGTCCCGATGATAAAGAAGAAAGCCGAATGGAGCCTGAAGCCGAAGACGAAGGACCATTGCACGAGGAGTGTTACCAACCTGCCCCACGAGTATGCCCTCCAGACAAGGCTGAAGATGATGACTTGTCCCTCCATTCCCAGTCCAGTAGATTTGAAGTCCATCCCAGTCCTTCTTCGCAAAGCCCTATGAAGCCACCTCTTTGGTCAACAAACTTGGTAATCCCTGCCCTTACATCCTATACCTCTCCATGTGTCAGGTGGTTGTCCTCAGTACCGACCGACAAGAGAGCGATGCAACCACGACGTCACTGCAACAGAAAGAAGATCAACTTGAGAAAAAGAAGAAGGCGGCGTTTGCGTAGTCCAACGTGCATGGTGATGCTACCAAGAAATAACTGCAGCCACTTGAAGACAAACTGGCGGAGAAGAAGGCGACGTCGGTCGAATGCAACATGGATGGCGATGCGAACACAACGTCCATGCAACCAGGTGAAGGCCAATTGGAGGAGAAGAAGGAAGCGACCATTGCTGACTGCAACAGGGATGGCTCCATCAAGCTCAAGAGGCAAGCCAACTGCCACTGATCGACCCCCGCCTGCCGCGATGAGACTTTACAGCCAATGTCATGATGTCGATTCTGTCCGGGACGGACAGATCTAAGGAGGGGGCAGTGTTATAAACCTGGTGGTGGCACAAAGAGGGGTAGTGGTGTGTGTGTAGTCAGCCGACACAAATCGCCCCAGGCCAGCGCTAGACGAGCGGTCAACCGTGACGAGTTACAACTGTCAGCCGAGTCGAGTGTCAACAGGGCGGTTCGGGAAGGATCGACGTCGTGAACAAAGCTCAATAGCGTCACGAGAGTTGTAGTCATCTGACCACCTAGAAACGTCGAGTGGCGTTCTGTCCGGTTCGAGAAGGCCAGTAGGGACCCTATATAAGAGCAGAGGTGTCGCAGTCAGGTCGGTCGAGAAAAGGGGCTCAATACAGCAAGGTTCAGAGCCCGGTTCACTACGGTCCGGTCGATTACAACACAGTTCAGCGGTGTGGTTCTGTACGGAGCATTACGACGGTTCAGTGCGGAGTACTGTCAAGTACAGTTGAGACGACTGGCGTCTTGATCTTGGTCTGCGATCGAGTCCGACACAACGAACCTAGTGTGTAAAGTCAGTCCTGAACTGTTGAACCCAGTGCAAGCCCAGAACGAGACGGAGAGGCCAGTGCAAGAGTTATTACGGCGGAACGGTGTTATCGGAGAGATATTTGTACAGTGTACGTGTTGCCAATTGTACAGTATTGGCTGTTATTTATTCAACTATTAAAGTGTTACGTTATTTTGGAGCCCGGAGTTGTCAAGTTCTTTAAGTTGGTGGTGTATGGTGCAGTTTGCAGAGAGCCTGCATAGTGAGATCCGTAACAATATTAAATAGATCTATATCTAATGTTTGTTGTGTATTTCAAATTAATGCTATTGCTTTTTTAAGCTTTTTTTCTGTGTGTGAGTTCACGAAAAGTATTGAGTGGGTGTTTTATTTGCTTTTTTTGTCAGTGACTGTTTATCACTGTATGGTGTTCTATTTTGGCTATATTTCAAAATGTGTATCAGTTTACTACTTTTACTAAATTTTTCCGGTTTACTAGTTCGATTTATATGAAGAGATGCTCGTCCCTCATCCTTTTACATTCAGGACTTGGGACCAGACAATGGTGGGCTTGCGGCATTGTAACTAAATTTTATTTTTAATAACGATTTTAAGCCGGCAGAGAAGACATGCTATTTGATACAAAAGCACATTAATGTAATGACACGAAAACCAGATGGAAAAACTAATGGAAAGAATATCGATATTTTAAATATATAACAGTATGGCTCTCATGCATTTAAATTTATTGACCGGTACTTTAAAGATTCGTGTGGTAGTGAAATTTTTACACTTTTTTATATGACACATATTATGCTTTTGATTTGAGATAATATTGTTCCTAAATATAAGGCCAAGAATGACGTATATTTAAATAGTTTTCTGTATAAAGAATAATTAAAAACTACTTAGACGATCTACATGTCTGGTTTGATTTATCTTCTTATTTGATTATAACATATAATTAAGCATTTCATTAATAGTGTTACACTACTGATGCAATAAAAGCTGTATTACTTTTTTTTATTATTTTAGATATCCTTAATCTATATGTATCAGAAAAACGGGTGGGGGTACTTAACTTGCTTTATTTCTCTGCCCAGGCACCTGCAGAGATAATATTGACACTATACTTAAAAAGCACTAATTTATATACATCAGAAAGAGGGGCGAGGTGATTGAATTTCTGCACTTTTTTTCCCCTGGCAATTTATGTCCTGGCACTTTTAGAAACAGATTTGTTTGACACAACGCTTAAATATTGCTAATCTACATGCATTAGAAAAGGGGGGAGGGTACTTAACTTACAAGGGCGCAGTGGCTGAGTGGTTAACTTGGATTCTGAATTTCGCTCTGGGGTGGGGGGCTTAACTGAGTCCATTCAACTCTAAAGGATACCTGATTTTGGTTGGAGAAAGTAAAAGAGGGTATGTCGTTGTGCTGGCCACATGACACGCTGCTCGTTAATCGTCGTCCAAAGAAACAGATGACCTTAACATCATGTGCACTATACATGGCAAGGTCTGAAAAGTAAACTTTACTTTTTTGACTTTCTGCCCTGTTAAAATAGCTTTGACACTACACGTAAAGTTCCCTAAATAAAAATAAAGACCCATAACAGCCCGGAAAAAAAAAATTATTGGTGTTGCTACGCATCCCTTTCCACCCCCCCCCCCCCCCCCCCCCACACCAATATTCCAAGAATAGCAGATAGAAATATAAGCTTTTTTTAAAAAAAGGATTTAACAATAATATAATACAAATAACCTTAAAATGTATTACCTAATTAAATATCGATAATAATTTGTTATTGGCACCACACTGCATGTGGTTCTTGTACAGATTTATTAAAGTTTATAAATAAAACTTTAAATTGTATACGATTACTTGTAAGTTCGCGCTAAAAATTGAGAAAGGAAAAAATTCATTATTATACCTTGACCCCTAAGCCCCAAGAGCGCTTAAAACTTTTCGTGTCGGCTTTTCCCGCACACTGCCTTTTTCTTTTTCCCATTCCTTAGGCACTCCCCCCCCCCCCTTCCAATTTTAGTATCTCCTTTCCTAATACCATCTCCCTTCCTATTCCCATCTCTCTTCCTAATCCCATCTCCCTTCCTATTCCCTACTCCCTTTCTATTCCTATCTCCATTTCTTTCTATTCCAATCTCCATTCCTTCTTATTCCAATCTCCATTCCTTCTTATTCCCATCTCCACTCCTATTGCCATCTCTCTTTTCCATTACCATCTCAATTCCTATTACCATCTCGATTCCTATTCCCATCTCCACTACTATTGCCATCTCTCTTTTCTATTGCCATCTCCCTTTTCAATTACCATCTCCCTTTTCAATTACCATCTCCCTTCCTATTACCATCTCCCTTCCTATTACCATCTACCTTCCTATTCCCATCTCCCTTCCTGATAACATCTCACTTTTCTATTCCCATCTCCCTTTTCTATTCCCATCTCCCTTTTCTATTCCCATCTCTCTTTTCTATTCCCATCTCCCTTCCTGTTCCCATCTCCCTACCTATTCCCATCTCCCTTTTCAATTCCCATCTCCCTTTTCTATTCCCATCTACCTTTTCTATTCCCATCTCCCTACCTATTCCCATCTCCCTTTTCTATTCTCATCTCCCTTTCTATTCTCATCTTCCTTCCTATTCCCATTTCCTTTTTCTATTCCCATCTCCCTTTTCTATTCCCATCGCCCTTTTCTATTCCCATCTCCCTTTTCTATTCCCATCTCCCTTTTCTATTCCCATCTCCCTTTTCTATTCCCATCTCCCTTTTCTATTCCCATCTCTCTTTTCTATTCCCATTTTCCTTTTCTATTCCGATCTCCCTTTTCTATTCCCATCTCCCTTTTCTATTCTCATCGCCCTTTCCTATTCCCATCTCCCTTTTCTATTCTCATCTCCTTTCCTATTCCCATCTCCCTTTTCTATTCCCATCGCACTTTTCTATTCTCATCGCCCTTCCTATTCCCATCTCCCTTTTCTATTCTCATCTCCCTTCCTAATCCCATCTCACTTTTCTATTCCCATCTCCCTTTTCTATTCCCATCGCCCTTTTCTATTCCCATCTCCCTTTTCTATTCCCATCTCCCTTCCTATTCCCTACTCCCTTTTCTATTCCCATCTCCCTTTTCTATTCCCATCTCCCTTCCTAATCCCATCTCACTTTTCTATTCCCATCTCACTTTTCTATTCCCATCTCCCTTTTCTATTCTCATCGCCCTTCCTATTCTCATCTCCCTTTTCTATTCCCATCGCCCTTTTCTATTCCCATCTCCCTTTTCTATTCCCATCGCCCTTTTCTATTCCCATCTCACTTTCTATTCCCATCGCCCTTCCTATTCCCATCGCCCTTTTCTATTCCCATCTCCCTTTTCTATTCCCCTATTCCTTCCTATTCTCATCTCCCTTCCTATTCCCATCTCCCTTCCTATTCCAATTTCCCATATCTATTCCAATCTCCCTTCATATTCCCATCGCCGTTTCCAATTACCATCTCCCTTTCCTATTCCTATTCCCAACTCCCTTTTCATTTATCATCTCCTTTCCAATTCCCATCTCCCTTCCTGTTCCCATCTCCCTACCTATTCCCATCTCCCTTTTCAATTCCCATCTCCCTTTTCTATTCCCATCTACCTTTTCTATTCCCATCTCCCTACCTATTCCCATCTCCCTTTTCTATTCTTATCTCCCTTTCTATTCTCATCTTCCTTCCTATTCCCATTTCCTTTTTCTATTCCCATCTCCCTTTTCTATTCCCATCTCCCTTTTCTATTCCCATCGCCCTTTTCTATTCCCATCTCCCTTTTCTATTCCCATCTCCCTTTTCTATTCCCATCTCCCTTTTCTATTCCCATCTCCCTTTTCTATTCCCATCTCTCTTTTCTATTCCCATTTTCCTTTTCTATTCCGATCTCCCTTTTCTATTCCCATCTCCCTTTTCTATTCTCATCGCCCTTTCCTATTCCCATCTCCCTTTTCTATTCTCATCTCCTTTCCTATTCCCATCTCCCTTTTCTATTCCCATCGCACTTTTCTATTCTCATCGCCCTTCCTATTCCCATCTCCCTTTTCTATTCTCATCTCCCTTCCTAATCCCATCTCACTTTTCTATTCCCATCTCCCTTTTCTATTCCCATCGCCCTTTTCTATTCCCATCTCCCTTTTCTATTCCCATCTCCCTTCCTATTCCCTACTCCCTTTTCTATTCCCATCTCCCTTTTCTATTCCCATCTCCCTTCCTAATCCCATCTCACTTTTCTATTCCCATCTCACTTTTCTATTCCCATCTCCCTTTTCTATTCTCATCGCCCTTCCTATTCTCATCTCCCTTTTCTATTCCCATCGCCCTTTTCTATTCCCATCTCCCTTTTCTATTCCCATCGCCCTTTTCTATTCCCATCTCACTTTCTATTCCCATCGCCCTTCCTATTCCCATCGCCCTTTTCTATTCCCCTATTCCTTCCTATTCTCATCTCCCTTCCTATTCCCATCTCCCTTCCTATTCCAATTTCCCATATCTATTCCAATCTCCCTTCATATTCCCATCGCCGTTTCCAATTACCATCTCCCTTTCCTATTCCTATTCCCAACTCCCTTTTCATTTATCATCTCCTTTCCAATTCTCATCTCCCTTTCTATTCTCATCTCCCTTTTCTATTCCCATCTCCCTTTTCTATTCCCATCTTCCTTCCTTTTCCCATCTCCCTTCCTATTCCCATCTCCCTTTTCTATTCCCATCTCCCTTTTCTATTCCCATCGCTCCTTTCTATTCCCATCGCCCTTTTCTATTCTCATCGCCCTTTTCTATTCCCATCGCCCTTTTCTATTCTCATCGCCCTTTTCTATTCTCATCGCCCTTCCTATTCCCATCTCCTTTCCTATTCCCATCTCCCTTTTCTATTCCCATCTCCCTTCCTATTCCCATCTCCCTTTTCTATTCCCATCTCCCTTCCTATTCCCATCTCCCTTTTCTATTCCCCTCTTCCTTACTATTCCCATTCTCATCTCCCTTCCCATTCCCATCTCCCTTATCAATTACCATCTCCCTTTCCTATTCCTATTCTCAACTCCCTTTTCGATTATCATCTCCTTTCCTATTCTCATCTCCCTTTCTTTTCTCATCTCCCTTTTCTATTCCCATCTTCCTTTTCTATTCCCATTTTCCTTTTCTAATCCCATATCCCTTTTCTATTATCTCTCTTTTCTATTCCCATCTCCCTTTTCTTTTAACATCTTCCTTTATATTCCCATCTCTCTTTCTATTCCCATCTCCCTTTCCAATTAACATCTCCGTTCCTTTTTCAGTCTCTCTTTCCTCTTCCCATTCTCATCTCCCTTCCTATTTCCATCTCCCTTTTCTATTGCCATCTCTCTTCCTATTCCAAATCTCCCTATCCAATTTATATCTCCCTTTCCTAATCCTAATCCCATCTCCCTTCCTAATCCTATCTCCCTTTCCTCTTCCCATTTTCATCTCCCTTCCTATTCCCATCTCCCTTTTCTATTGCCATCTCCCTTCCTATTCCAAATCTCCCTATCCAATTACCATCTCCCTTTCCTATTCATGATCCCATCTCCCTTCCTATTCCCATCTCCCTTTCCTATTACCATCTTCATTTCCTATTCCCATTCCCTTCTCACTTCCTATTCCCATCTCCCTTTTCTATTCCCATCTCCCTTCCTATTCCCATCTCCCTTTCCTATTACCATTTTCTTTTCCTATTCCCATTCTCATCTCCCCTCCTATTCTCATCTCCCTTTCCTATTACCATCTCACTTTCCTATTCCTATTCCCATCTCCCTTTTCTAATCCCATCTTCCCTCCTATTCCCATCTCCCTTTCCTATTACCATCTTCATTTCCTATTCCCATTCCCTTCTCACTTCCTATTCCCATCTCCCTTTTCTATTCCCATCTCCCTTCCTATTCCCATCTCCCTTTCCTATTACCATTTTCTTTTCCTATTCCCATTCTCATCTCCCCTCCTATTCTCATCTCCCTTTCCTATTACCATCTCACTTTCCTATTCCCATTCCCATCTCCCTTTATATTCCCATCTCCCTTTTCTATTCCCGTCTCCCTTTTCTATTCCCATCTCACTTTTCTATTCCCATCTCACTTTTCTATTCCCATCTCCTTTCCTATTCCCATCTCCCTTTCTATTCTCATCTCTCTTTTCTATTCCCATCTCACTTTTCTATTCCCATCTCCTTTCCTATTCTCATCTCCCTTTCTATTCTCATCTCACTTTTCTATTATCATTAACCCTTTTCTATTCCCGTCTCCCTTTTTTTCTATTCCCATCTCCCTTCCTATTCCCATCTCCCTTTCCTATTACCATTTCCCTATCCTATTCCCATTCTCATCTCCCCTCCTATTCCCATCTCCCTTTCCTATTACCATCTCACTTTCCTATATCCATTCCCATCTCCCTTTATATTCCCTTCTCCCTTTTCTTTTCCCATCTCCCTCCCTATTCCCATCTCCCTTTCCTATTACCATCTCCCTTTCCTATTCCCATTCCCATCTCCCTTCCTATTCCAATTATATCTCCGTTCCTATTACAGTCTCTCTTTCCTCTTCCAATTCTCATCTCCCTTCCTATTCCCATCTCCCTTTTCTATTGCCATCTCCCTTCCTATTTTAAATCTCCCTTCCTATTACCATCTACCTTCCTATTCCCATCTCCCTTTTCTATTCCCATCTCCCTTCCTATTCCCATCTCCCTTTCCTATTCCCATCTCCCTTTCGTATTCCCATTCCCATCTTCCCTCCTATTCCCATCTCCCTTTTCTATTCCCATTTCCCTTTTCAATTCCCTTTTCCATTTTTCTATTCCCATCTCCCTTTTCTATTCCCATCTTCCTTTTCTATTCCCATCTCCCTTTCTATTCTCATCTCACTTTTCTATTCCCATCTCACTTTTCTATTCTTATCTCCCTTTTCTATTCCCATCTCCCTTCCTATTCCCATCTCCCTTTTCTATTCCCATCTCTTTTCCTATTCCCGTCGCCCTTTTCTATTCCCATCTCCCTTCCTATTCCCATTTCTCTTTTCTATTCCCATTTCCCTTTTCTTTTCTCATCTCCTTTTTCTATAACCATCTCCTTTCCTATTCCAATCTCCCTTTTCTATTCCCATCTTCCTTTTCTATTCCCATGTTCCTTTTTTAATCCCATCTCCTTTTTCTATTCCCATCTCACTTTTCTATTATCTCCCTTTTCTATTCCCATCTCCTTTTTCTTTTAACATCTTTCTTTTTTATTCCCATCTCTCTTTCCTATTCCAATCTCCCTTTCTATTTCCATCTCCTTTCCTATTCCCATCTCCCTATTCCAATCCCATCTCCTTTTCTATTCCCATCTCTCTTTTCTTTTCCCATTTCACTTTTCTATTCCCATCTCCCTTTTCTATTCCCATCTCCCTTCCTATTCCCATTTCCCTTCCTATTCCCATCTCCTTTTTCTATAACCATCTCCCTTCCTATTCCAATCTCCATTTTCTATTCCAATCTCCCTTTTTTATTCCCATCTCCATTTTCTATTATCAAGTCCATATCCAATTACCATCTCCCTTTCCTATTCCTATTCCCATCTCCTTTCCTATTCCCATCTTCTTTTTCAATAACCATCTTTCTTCCTATTCCAATCTCCATTTTCTATTCCAATCTCCCTTTTCTATTCCCATCTCCATTTTGTATTATCATCTCCCTTTCCTATTCCCATCTCCCTTTTCTTTTCCTTTTCTCATCTCCCTTTCTATTCCCATCTCACTTTTCTATTATTATCTCCCTTTTCTATTCCCATCTCCCTTTCCTATTCCCATCTCCGTTTTCTATTCCCATCTCCCTTCCTATTCCCATCTCTCTTTTCTGTTCCCATTTCCCTTTTCTATTCCCATCTCCCTTTTCTATTCCCATCTCTCATTTTATTCCCATCTCCCTTTTCTATTTCCATCTCCTTTCCTATTCCCATTTCCCATTTCAATTCCCTTTTCCATTTTTCTATTCCCATCTCCCTTTTCTATTCTTATCTCCCTTTTCTATTCCCATCTCCCTTCCTATTCCCATCTCCCTTTTCTATTCCCATCTCTTTTCCTATTCCCGTCGCCCTTTTCTATTCCCATCTCCCTTACTATTCCCATCTCTCTTTTCTATTCCCATTTCCCTTTTCTTTTCCCATCTCCCTTTTCTATTCTCATCTCATTTTTTCTATTATCTCCCTTTTCTATTCCCATCTTCCTTTTCTATTGTCATGTTCCTTTTTTAATCCCATCTCCTTTTTCTATTCCCATCTCACGTTTCTATTATCTCCCTTTTCTATTCCCATCTCCTTTTTCTTTTAACATCTTCCTTTTCTATTCCCATCTCTCTTTTCTATTTCCATCTCACTTTTCTATTCCCATCTCCTTTCCTATTCCCATCTCCCTTCCTATTCCCATCTCCCTTCCTATTCCCATCTCCCTTCCTATTCCCATCTCCTTTTTCTATAACCATCTCCCTTCCTATTCCAATCTCCATTTTCTATTCCAATCTTCCTTTTCTATTCCCATCTCCATTTTCTATTATCATCTCCATATCCTATTACCATCTCCCTTTCCTATTCCTATTCCCATCTCCTTTCCTATTCCCATCTTCTTTTGCAATAACCATCTTTCTTCCTATTCCAATCTCCATTTTCTATTCCAATCTCCCTTTTCTATTCCCATCTCCATTTTGTATTATCATCTCCCTTTCCTATTCCCATCTCCCTTTTCTATTCCCATCTCCCCTTCCAATTACCATCTCCCTTCATATTCCCATCTCCCTTCCTATTCCCATCTCCCTTTTCCCATCTTCCTTCCTATTTCCATCTCCGTTCCTAATCCCATCTCCTATTTCTATAACCATCTCCCTTCCTATTTTAATCTCCGTTTTCTATTCCAATCTCCCTTTTTATTTCCCATCTTCCTTTTCTATTTCCATCTCCCTTTTCTATTCCCATCTCTTCTTCCCATCTCTCTTTCTCTTCCCATCTCACTATTCTATTATCATCTCCCTTTTCTACTATCATCTCACTTTCCTACTCCCATCTCCCTTTCTCTTCACATCTCACTTTTCTTTTATCATCTCCCTTCTCTATTCCAATCTCCATTGTCTATTCCCATCTTCCTTTTCTTATTCTCATCTCCCTTCCTATTATGATTTCCGTTATCTTCTATGCCCATCTCCCTTCCTTTCTATTCCTATGTCCCTTCTTTTCTATTCCCATCTCTCTTTTCTATTTCCATCTCCCTTTTCTATTCCCATCTCCCTTCCTATTCCCATCTCCTCTTTTATTCCCATTTTCAACCTTTCTATTCCCATCTACTTTTTCTGTTCTCATTTCTTTTTCTATTATCATCTCCCTTTTCTTTTCCCATCTCTCTTTTCTATTCTCATTTCGCTTCCTATTCCTATCTCGCTTCCTATTCCCATCTCCATTCTTATTCCAATCTCCCTTCCTTTCTATCCCCATCTCCTATTTCTATAATTATCTTCCTTTTTTTTCCAATTTCCCTTTTCTTTTTCAATTTCCATTTTCTATTCGCATCTTTCTTTTCTATTCCTCTCCTTTTTCTTTTCCCATCTTCCTTCCTTTCTATCCCCATCTCCATACCTATTTCTATCTCCCTTTCTATTCCCATCTCCCTTCATATTCCCATCTTATTTCCGATTTCTATCTTCCTTCCTATTCCCATCTCCTATTTCCATAACCATCTCCCTTCCTATTCCAATCTCCATTTTCTATTCCAATCTCCCTTTTCTATTCCCATCCCAATTTTCTTTTATTATCTCCCTTTTCTATTCTCATCTCCCATCCTTTCTATCCCAATCTCCCTTTCTATTCCTACCTTCCTTCATATTCACAATTCCCTTTCTTTCTATTCCCATCTCCCTTACTTTCTACTCCAATCTCCATTCCTTTCTATCCCCATCTCCCTTCCTATTCCCATTTATCTTCCTATTCCCATCTCCTTTCCTATTCCCATCTCCATTTCTTTCTGTTCCCATCTCCCTTTTCTATTCCCATCTCCCTTTTCTATTCCCATCTTCCTTTTCTAATACCATCTCCCTTTTCTATTCCTATCTCCGTTCCTATTCCCATCTCCCTTTTCTATTCCCATCTCACTTTTCTAATACCATCTCCCTTTTCTATTCCCATCTCCTTTTCTATTCCCATCTCCCTTTTCTATTCCCATCTCACTTTTCTATTATCTCCCTTTTCTATGCCCATCTCTCTTTTCTATTCCTATTTCTCTTTTCTATTACCATCTCCCTTTTCTATTCCCATCTTCCTTTTCTATTGTCATGTTCCTTTTTTAATCCCATCTCCTTTTTCTATTCCCATCTCACGTTTCTATTATCTCCCTTTTCTATTCCCATCTCCTTTTTCTTTTAACATCTTCCTTTTCTATTCCCATCTCTCTTTTCTATTCCCATCTCCTTTCCTATTCCCATCTCCCTTCCTATTCCCATCTCCCTTCCTATTCCCATCTCCTTTTTCTATAACCATCTCCCTTCCTATTCCAATCTCCATTTTCTATTCCAATCTTCCTTTTCTATTCCCATCTCCATTTTCTATTATCATCTCCATATCCTATTACCATCTCCCTTTCCTATTCCTATTCCCATCTCCTTTCCTATTCCCATCTTCTTTTGCAATAACCATCTTTCTTCCTATTCCAATCTCCATTTTCTATTCCAATCTCCCTTTTCTATTCCCATCTCCATTTTGTATTATCATCTCCCTTTCCTATTCCCATCTCCCTTTTCTATTCCCATCTCCCTTCCTATTCCCATCTCCCTTCCTATTCCCATCTCCCTTCCTATTCCCATCTCCCCTTCCAATTACCATCTCCCTTCATATTCCCATCTCCCTTCCTATTCCCATCTCCCTTTTCCCATCTTCCTTCCTATTTCCATCTCCGTTCCTAATCCCATCTCCTATTTCTATAACCATCTCCCTTCCTATTTTAATCTCCGTTTTCTATTCCAATCTCCCTTTTTATTTCCCATCTTCCTTTTCTATTTCCATCTCCCTTTTCTATTCCCATCTCTTCTTCCCATCTCTCTTTCTCTTCCCATCTCACTATTCTATTATCATCTCCCTTTTCTACTATCATCTCACTTTCCTACTCCCATCTCCCTTTCTCTTCACATCTCACTTTTCTTTTATCATCTCCCTTCTCTATTCCAATCTCCATTGTCTATTCCCATCTTCCTTTTCTTATTCTCATCTCCCTTCCTATTATGATTTCCGTTATCTTCTATGCCCATCTCCCTTCCTTTCTATTCCTATGTCCCTTCTTTTCTATTCCCATCTCTCTTTTCTATTTCCATCTCCCTTTTCTATTCCCATCTCCCTTCCTATTCCCATCTCCTCTTTTATTCCCATTTTCAACCTTTCTATTCCCATCTACTTTTTCTGTTCTCATTTCTTTTTCTATTATCATCTCCCTTTTCTTTTCCCATCTCTCTTTTCTATTCTCATTTCGCTTCCTATTCCTATCTCGCTTCCTATTCCCATCTCCATTCTTATTCCAATCTCCCTTCCTTTCTATCCCCATCTCCTATTTCTATAATTATCTTCCTTTTTTTTCCAATTTCCCTTTTCTTTTTCAATTTCCATTTTCTATTCGGATCTTTCTTTTCTATTCCTCTCCTTTTTCTTTTCCCATCTTCCTTCCTTTCTATCCCCATCTCCATACCTATTTCTATCTCCCTTTCTATTCCCATCTCCCTTCATATTCCCATCTTATTTCCGATTTCTATCTTCCTTCCTATTCCCATCTCCTATTTCCATAACCATCTCCCTTCCTATTCCAATCTCCATTTTCTATTCCAATCTCCCTTTTCTATTCCCATCCCAATTTTCTTTTATTATCTCCCTTTTCTATTCTCATCTCCCATCCTTTCTATCCCAATCTCCCTTTCTATTCCTACCTTCCTTCATATTCACAATTCCCTTTCTTTCTATTCCCATCTCCCTTACTTTCTACTCCAATCTCCATTCCTTTCTATCCCCATCTCCCTTCCTATTCCCATTTATCTTCCTATTCCCATCTCCTTTCCTATTCCCATCTCCATTTCTTTCTGTTCCCATCTCCCTTTTCTATTCCCATCTCCCTTTTCTATTCCCATCTTCCTTTTCTAATACCATCTCCCTTTTCTATTCCCATCTCCGTTCCTATTCCCATCTCCCTTTTCTATTCCCATCTCACTTTTCTAATACCATCTCCCTTTTCTATTCCCATCTCCTTTTCTATTCCCATCTCCCTTTTCTATTCCCATCTCACTTTTCTATTATCTCCCTTTACTATGCCCATCTCTCTTTTCTATTCCTATTTCTCTTTTCTATTACCATCTCCCTTTTCTATTCCCATCTTCCTTTTCTATTGTCATGTTCCTTTTTTAATCCCATCTCCTTTTTCTATTCCCATCTCAAGTTTCTATTATCTCCCTTTTCTATTCCCATCTCCTTTTTCTTTTAACATCTTCCTTTTCTATTCCCATCTCTCTTTTCTATTCCCATCTCCTTTCCTATTCCCATCTCCCTTCCTATTCCCATCTCCCTTCCTATTCCCATCTCCTTTTTCTATAACCATCTCCCTTCCTATTCCAATCTCCATTTTCTATTCCAATCTTCCTTTTCTATTCCCATCTCCATTTTCTATTATCATCTCCATATCCTATTACCATCTCCCTTTCCTATTCCTATTCCCATCTCCTTTCCTATTCCCATCTTCTTTTGCAATAACCATCTTTCTTCCTATTCCAATCTCCATTTTCTATTCCAATCTCCCTTTTCTATTCCCATCTCCATTTTGTATTATCATCTCCCTTTCCTATTCCCATCTCCCTTTTCTATTCCCATCTCCCTTCCTATTCCCATCTCCCTTCCTATTCCCATCTCCCCTTCCAATTACCATCTCCCTTCATATTCCCATCTCCCTTCCTATTCCCATCTCCCTTTTCCCATCTTCCTTCCTATTTCCATCTCCGTTCCTAATCCCATCTCCTATTTCTATAACCATCTCCCTTCCTATTTTAATCTCCGTTTTCTATTCCAATCTCCCTTTTTATTTCCCATCTTCCTTTTCTATTTCCATCTCCCTTTTCTATTCCCATCTCTTCTTCCCATCTCTCTTTCTCTTCCCATCTCACTATTCTATTATCATCTCCCTTTTCTACTATCATCTCACTTTCCTACTCCCATCTCCCTTTCTCTTCACATCTCACTTTTCTTTTATCATCTCCCTTCTCTATTCCAATCTCCATTGTCTATTCCCATCTTCCTTTTCTTATTCTCATCTCCCTTCCTATTATGATTTCCGTTATCTTCTATGCCCATCTCCCTTCCTTTCTATTCCTATGTCCCTTCTTTTCTATTCCCATCTCTCTTTTCTATTTCCATCTCCCTTTTCTATTCCCATCTCCCTTCCTATTCCCATCTCCTCTTTTATTCCCATTTTCAACCTTTCTATTCCCATCTACTTTTTCTGTTCTCATTTCTTTTTCTATTATCATCTCCCTTTTCTTTTCCCATCTCTCTTTTCTATTCTCATTTCGCTTCCTATTCCTATCTCGCTTCCTATTCCCATCTCCATTCTTATTCCAATCTCCCTTCCTTTCTATCCCCATCTCCTATTTCTATAATTATCTTCCTTTTTTTTCCAATTTCCCTTTTCTTTTTCAATCTCCATTTTCTATTCCCATCCCAATTTTCTTTTATTATCTCCCTTTTCTATTCTCATCTCCCATCCTTTCTATCCCAATCTCCCTTTCTATTCCTACCTTCCTTCATATTCACAATTTCCTTTCTTTCTATTCCCATCTCCCTTACTTTCTACTCCAATCTCCATTCCTTTCTATCCCCATCTCCCTTCCTATTCCCATTTATCTTCCTATTCCCATCTCCTTTCCTATTCCCATCTCCATTTCTTTCTGTTCCCATCTCCCTTTTCTATTCCCATCTTCCTTTTCTAATACCATCTCCCTTTTCTATTCCCATCTCACTTTTCTAATACCATCTCCCTTTTCTATTCCCATCTCCGTTCCTATTCCCATCTCCCTTTTCTATTCCCATCTCCCTTTTCTATTCCCATCTCACTTTTCTATTATCTCCCTTTTCTATTCCCATCTCTCTTTTCTATTCCTATTTCTCTTTTCTATTACCATCTCCCTTTTCTATTCCCATCTTCCTTTTTCTATTATCATCTCCCTTTTAGTTTCCAAAAACATTCAGACTCTTCACAATCCCTGATGCACTGTTATTCTGTCTTTTCTAGTGTTTTTCTGTTTACGTTTACTAGTGCGCTAGTGCGCACCTCAAGCACTGGTGCAAGGCAGGGTTACAACATTTAAAACATTCTGACCTACATTGTTGTAAACACTTCTGGTAAAAAAGGTCTACATTCGACAATGTCTTATTAGAAGATAAAACGCCGTCTCTCCTTAAGATACATTAATAATAATGCAATTTTACTTATATTTAATCGAGGTTCTGTGTATTTGTGATGTCCCCATGTAAATGAATATCTGTTTAACGGAGTTAGGATCGTATTGTAATAACTTTAGTGAGGCAACTCAACGAGACATAAACGTTTATCACGACATCAGAGGTACACAAAACAACATCTATCTTAGGCACCATCTCTCCATATTGGCTCTCGACTTGGGCGGAAATGGTTCTCCACTACTAATGTTGCCATCCTTTTCAGTCAAATCTATATAATTGTGCGCACCATTAGCACTAGCTTGGATGGCGGTGCGCACGGTTTGACGAGCTGGAATTGAAGTAACTGAAAGAAGAGCTCAAATGGAGGCGTCTGAAACGCTTTGAAAAGAATAAAGACATTCTTAGAACACGTCTTCGGCAGGCTCTGGCTAACGAAGGGGAAATTCTCGTAATTTTTTTTTTATGTGAGATATTGGCGAGCTTCTGATGAAAAGCGGCGCACTTTACGCAGACCACTCAAAACATAATCCAGAAAAAAAAATACACGAACGATGGTAGGAACGTAATTATAGAAACTATTCATTCATTCAAAAAAAATTCCTTAGTTTTTATCTCGCTTATGTCCTCTCTCGTCAGTTTAATGACATACAAGTCTGGTCAAAATCGGGCACACGTTATTTCTCCAGAATTCCCATTCTCGGAATAAGTTAAAGCTTTGCACAATTAGTCATTGTTGATGACAAAAATGACTAAATCAAAAAATTAAAAGTAAAGCATGGTTCCCTGAGTAAAGTAAATTATTCATAAAACACTGAACCATAATCTTCAAATACAAAAACAAAATTTAATCAAATACTCAGAAAGACACAAAAACAACAACACTCACAATACTCCATATGCTAGGACAAATTTTGACAAATGCTCTTTCTTCCCTAGCGCTATTAGAGCATGGAATGGGTTGCCTGAGCTAGCCAGGAAAACCAGTGACTTGTCAGAATTTAAGTCATTGGTTAATATGCATGACTGAATGCATGACGCGTAGGACGTAATCATCTTCTTTTTTGAAGTAACGTCTGTATTATATAAGATTTACAATATATTTAATGAATTAGTCATAATAAATTAAATTTGTTCTCTACGGAAAAACGTAATTTGCTAACGAGATTTAAGCCTTACAATAATGAGAGATATGGGAGAGATTGAGCTGTGAAAATGGGATTCTTGTCAATATGCAAGACAGCAGACGCGTAAAAGTCGCAAGACCGGGAAAGTAGATCAAGCAATTGTATTAAGTTACGAATGATTCAAAATAGTTGTCATTTGACTCAATAGTTGTTGTAACCCTGCCTTGCACCAGTGCTCTAGATGCTCACTAGCGCACTGTTGAACGTAAACAGGAAGACACTAGGATAGAGAGAGAATAACAGTGCATCAGGGATTGTGAAGAGTTTGAATGTTTGGAAACTAAGAAGCCAGCTTTTGTGCTGCCTGAAGGTTGTAGAAGGGACCTGGAGCGAAGCGGGGAAGGCTGTCGTTGGTCCACATTCGGGTTGCTGTCTAAAGGACTGATTAATTAGTAGCAAGACTCTGAGGAAGTTGAATTATGTTATGTGTTTGTCCTAGTGAATTAACACCTGTATTTATTTCATGTTAAACTGTGTTGAGTTGCCTGCCTTTACGTTGAGTGCCTACCCTAGAGTTACAACATTATCAAGGTTTGTGTGCGTGTTGTTTTTATTTAAAGTATTGTTTTGACCCTACATTGCGCACTGTCATTAGGTGTGAGACTGTGCACCATAAGACACAGGACAGAGACACGCTAAAAGATAGAGGAAGTCGAAGATGGTCAATATTAAATTTTTACCAAATTATTAAATTTTTACTACCTCTACTATTTTAACTGTGACTAGACCTTGATTTTAATGATTTGACTGTATGGAATTTGGCCCTTGTTGTGTGGAGGGAGAGTGGCCCTTGAGGGACTGCAGGCACGACATGGCCTAACTTGTGCCGATGTACCCAAAATCACAAATCACAAATCATAAACAAGAAAGAAGTGTTGGTATTACTGAGTACTCTAGTTGGATGTTTGTTGTTGCACTACTGTTGTTCTATTATTAAACTAGTGTTTTCATATACTCCTTTCGTAGAGGTTCTTTGAGCTCGCTGTTGGCTTAGTCCCAGCAATATTATATTTAATTTATTCAAATACGTTTGCTCAGTCATTATGTTATAAAGTTTTAGAGCTTGGCTTTAGACATTCAAGTGCCAGGCCTCGAATATTAACAAGCATTCAGACAAACCATTAATACTATCTAATGTCTGTAAAACAAAACAAACAAAGATTTTATGTCTAGCCCTACATGTCACAAAGTGACTACTTTCCTCTCTTTACAAGCGTTTCCCTGAACTTTTCATGCCTTTGGTCTCATAAAATATGTTGAACTAGTATCTTTTTTTTTTTTGGGAAGCCTTTGTCTATGTATCTACGGTAGCTCGGTAAGATCATTTATTATTTTTTCTTTAAAATTTCCCAACAACGACACTGAGATACTGAGAAGCTGTTTTTATGTACAGAGCTTCAACTCACTCATCTGCATGTCCTGTATCACGTGTGTAGACGTCATCCCTCCCACAACTATTCTCGGATCAAGTTGAAACTTCGCACAATTATTCGTTGACGTAGACTAAACATAAATCAAATTTAAAAAAAAAAGGACTCAGACAATTAATTATTGGTAATAAAGTTATTTTGTTTAATACCAACAAGGAAAACTAATGCTTCAGTATTTACAGATATGGCTACATTTGTTTTGTTTAGTCCACTTAAATTATTGTTAACGCTATTTCTCCATTACACATTCTCCGATCAAGTTGATACTTATAATACTTATTTATTGTACCTAAAAAACATTAACAAAAATACTCAATTTGTCAACTATTAATTGGTAATTGATTAATATGATCCGTTATCGAATAAAGGAAATAACTTGTTCATTATTGATATAGTTTAAGCGCGGAGTTCCTTCCCTTTATATAAGCCTCGTTACTTTTTTAAAATGAGTTTTTAATATTTAGCTTGTTTATATTACATTCATGTGGTTAAAACGTCAATAAATCGTATAGCGTCATTGTGTCTTCTTGTATGAGGGCTTATTTTATTCCTATGATTAGCCTAGTCATCTTCTACTTTTGCCCTTTTCGACAGAGGAGCTCATTTCTTTAATGTAGTTTTCAATGCTACCATCATTTCACTTCATTACCACTTCACTTTTATTTTATTACCTTCCTACTTTGACTACATTACCACTATACTTTTACTACATTATCACTATTCGTCGACTTCATTACCACTGGACTTCGGATTCATTTCCACTATACTTTGACTACATTACCACTATACTTTGACTACATTACCACTATACTTTGACTACATTACCACTATACTTTGACTACATTACCCCTATACTTTGACTACATTACCACTATACTTTGACTTCACCCCTACTATATTATATGATTTCACTACTTCTGTACTTTGGCTTTAAATCTACTCTAACTTTTTTATTTCTATTTCCTGACACTCGCTTTCATCTTATTTTTTGTTTCTATTTTGGCCATACTAAAGCCTCCAACCAAATGACCTACATTCAGTGTTACCAAACAGAAGAACAAAGTTGATGGAAATGTCAAGGATGTTGAAACAAATGACGTGATGAAGTCTCAAAATATTTTGAACATTGACAGTTTTTTGTACAAGTCTGGGTTTTCTTGAACATGACGAGAAACACTGAGTGACCCTTTAGGCTTGTAACATAAAGCATCTTCGGAAAATGGTTTAATGTGTATCATATCTTATCTTATCTTATCTTATGAAATACAGACGTAACTTCAAAAGAAGATGATTACGTCCTACTCGTGTTCCTAGGTCAATCTAGTCATGCATATTAACCAATGACTTAAATTCTGCCAAGTCAATGGTTTTCCTGGCTGCCTCAGGCAACTTGTTCCATGCTCTAATAGCACTAGGGAAGAATGAGTATTTGTACACATTTGTCCTAGGATATGGGACGAGGAATGTGCCTTTATCTTTGTGTGTATTTTATCAGATTTTGTTTTTCTGATTGAAGATTATGGTTCAGTATTTTATGTATAATGGTTTCTTTACTTTTAAGTCTTCTATCCTAAGGCGTTTATAAACTTACTTCATACACAAGTTAGACAACATTGTTACATTGGTCTAGTTGTTTTCTATCACCAACTTATGCTCCAGACTATCTCTAGTGTTTGTACAAGCCCAGATTGAGATCCACCAGGTGTCAGGTTGTTTCACATTAAGGAAGTCACGTACATACAAGAAGTTAGTACGCATGAATCAAGAGGAAAACGCACGAGACACACGTCTGGCTCAGGTTGACATTGATTAAGCAACCACTATCTGGTGATAGATTTCGTGTTTTTTTCCTGCTTTTTTTTCTTTTCTTTAACAAAAACTATTTTTACGTATTCAGCGAAAGAATTCCGCTGCAATAACAACAAAAAAATGGTATCATCATTGTAAACCATTTCTTGTTTTGTTGCAATAGAATATATAAGAGAAATCCATGTTTTCAACCAGCAGTTAAGGTTTTAGCAATAATCAGTCAAGCGTAGGTCCATGAAATACAGCGCGTGCTTCCATTGTTAGTGCTGGATAGACTTTTACACTGTTGAATGCCCTGTTGGTTTATACTTCTAGACCTATTTATTCTCAGGTTTACACAGTGGAGCTTCGATTTATTCCCAGCTTTAACCAGTGTTTATTGCCAGTGGAGCTTCGATTTATTCCCAGCTTTAACCAGTGTTTATCGCCAGCTTTACCCAGTAGAGCTTCTATTTATTCCCAGCTTTAACCAGTGGAGCTTCTATTTATTCCCAGCTTTACTCAGTGGAGCTTCTATTTATTGCCAGCTTTACACATTGGAGCTTCTATTTATTGCCAGCTTTAACCAGTGGAGCTTCTATTTATTGCCAGCTTTAACTAGTGGAGCTTCTATTTATTGCCAGCTTTACCCAGTGGAGCTTCTATTTATTCCCACCTTTACCCAGTGAAGCTTCTATTTATTGCCAGCTTTACCCAGTGGAGCTTCTATTTATTCCCAGCTTTACCCACTCTGCTGCCACTCGGGTTTACCTGTAGTACAGGGGTTCTCAGCCTGTGAGTGGCGACCTCTTTGGGGTCGAATGGCGATTTTCCTAATACCCTCCAAAATAAGGATTTCTTTTTTAACTTGTAAAACTTTACCTTGTTCCATGTTTTTCCATTGAAAGTTTTTTTTTCTATTATCTTTTGATGGTAGATGTTGCAGAAAAATTAATCAGAATGATTCAAAGATTTTAATTTTACAACATTAATGTTGTTTAACAGTTTAAAATAATGTAAATTAATGCATAATGCAACTCTAAGCCATTGTGTAATCATAGACGTTATTTCTGTTCTAACGTCGTGACCAAATGGAAAACATAAATTTGTTTATTGTTTTAATAATATGCCCATCGTTTAATGCTCCATGTTATTGAAGGAGGTGGAAATCTCATCGAATGGCCAGATGGAGAAAAAATATAAAAATCCATTGCAACTGGAGAGCTCTCTGACAGCCACAGAGCAGAAAGGGAAGCACTACCACTAGCTGCTACCATGCTAGCAAATCATCCAAGTTCCCCACACAGTCAGATTTGTCTTTTTCTAACCGATGCGAAAACAACCCTCCAAAGCTTGCAAAACTCTGATTCCTCTTATATTAAAAACCTCAGAACAGCACTTACAAAGCTCAACAACAACAGCAAAAAAACTGTTATTCAATGGATACCAGCTCATATACAACTAGAAGGAAATTAGAAGGCAGACACACTCGCCAAGAGTGGGAGAACTCACAAATAAACTCTGCACTCTATCCAGAAGAATTAAAGAAATTAATTGAAAATTAAATATATGAAAAATGGACGAGCTCTCATCCAAATCACAAGACAGATGACGCTTACTATAAGCTATCCCGACAAGACCAAAGTCTAATCTTTTGACTTAGGACCGGACACAACAAAATTCGACAACACATGCACCGTAAGCTCAAAATTGGAACCAGTGAAATCTGCCCATGTGGAGTATCACCAGAGAATGCCGACCACGTCCTCCAAAACGGCTCTCTTTATCAAGAGGCCCGTACAAGACACTGGCCCCAAAACACCCCAACAGAAAGAAAACTATATGGAGAGCTCCCTGATTTGGAAACCACTGCGCAGTTCATCTCATGCATAGGTCTAGTCGTCTGAACACTCCAACATAACAATGAGAACGAAGAAAAAGAAATTGAAGGTAATATTTTCATCATGGAAATGGATCTTGCACACAAAAAAAATTAAATAAAAGAAAATATAATATCATTACTTTCATTTCTTAAAAGAATACAAGTACTACAAGTCAACAGGGCTGGTAGCGTAAATACAAGCTCTTCAAAGAAAAACCATCAGGAGACGGGTTTAACAATGCAAGAAGAACTTCTCGTAAAAAAAAAAATACTAGTAAAAAGATTAAAGTACAAATTTAACAAGGTTACAAAAGACAGTTTGTGTGGAAACACAAACTCTAAATCGCCCCCCGAAGTGGTCCACCCAGGCAGACTTCAATATTTTCAGAAAGAACATCCGAATGAAATTATATCAAAGACAAATGAGAGATAAGAATGGAGAAAGAAGGCTAACAGATCTTGTGTAGTGCCCCAACGGTCCAGCAGATCAAAGGATAGGTGAAAGTGAATGTAAAGTTAGATGTGAACCTGGCCTTACTATAGTTCCCCTTTCAGACCTTGTGGTCTATAGGGCAGATGAAGTAAAGTTCATCTGTTTTTTGTGGGTAACGGTTAACCAGGGTGTCATGTAGCCAGCACAACGACCAACCGCCTTTACTTTTCCCCAACTAATGTCAAGTACCCATTAGAGCTGAGTGGACGCGCAAAAATTCCAAAGTTAAAAATCCCATTCTTCACCAGTATTCGAGCCCAGGACCCCCGGTTTGGAAGCCAAGCGCTATACCGCTCAGCCACCGCACCTCCCCTGGCTTAACTGATGTCTTATATTTGATCTAATTGTTTTGAAATATGTTCATTTTAATATCTACTAATTTGTAGACATTTTTAAAAAAAATAAAAATAAAAGGAATTACAATTCATTTAATATCCACTAATTTGTAGACATTTAAAAAAAAACAAAAAAAAACAACATGAGTGGTTAAGAAATTATAATTCATTTAATATCTACTAATTTGTTGTAGTCAAACTGAATTTAAGTTATCTTATCTTGTAGACATTTTCAATAAAATTAAACGAAGCAAAAAGAACTCTGTAGTGTCATTATATTCAATTAGTTTATGTTTCCTTTTAAGCACTTGACATTTGTCGTTGTCACTTTATGTCTAAAGGGGACATAATGTATTGAACTTGGTGGTAGTACGAAGAGGAAAAAGTGACGGATTTCATCCTAAGCCTCCATTCTGTCTCGTCAAATAGTATTTTAGACATATAATAATATTTAATTTAACACAACAGAACCACATCTTTTATATGAAGTAATACAGAGAAAAAGGACTTCCTTGATAAGTAGACTCAGTATTATTGCTTTAACAGTAACAATCTTCAACATAAATGATTTCATTAACAAAGCTGCACAGCAACATTAACAATCTTTCTGGAAATTAATTTGAAGCAATGCTATGTTCCCAGGTAATAGCAAGTAATTAGGCAAGGCAAGCTAATATAGGGCTTTATACAGCTTCCCTGTATGCCTTATGTATTTAAAAAAGACTGATCAGGGAACAGGTTAATCCCTCTCACGACAATTTTTTAAAGGTCTCCTTAAGATGTAAGAGGGCTACTATAGCACCATCAAGGTGGCCCTTGAGTTTGTTAGTCATTCTGGGATAGTTAACCAAGCAAAGGTGCTGCTGTATCACAATTGTTCAGGGTTCTGTTAGGAGTGTTATGTGTAAATTATTTCAGGATAGGGGTGTCGATTAAAGATTCTTTTTCCTCTCATTACGAGGGGTTTAAAAAAAAATTTAAAAAATAGTTAATTTGTCTTAAAATATTACATTATTCATAAAAGATTCTTGACTTTCAATTGTCTGCCCTTGTCTATATTCTTTAGGATTATAGGTTTTGGTTATTTTTGTTTCTAGTCTCTTCGCAGGCTCCATTCAGTTGCGTCTTGTTTTCTTGTTCCTTTGTTTCCCAGTATGTCTAGGATGAGGCTGCCGCTAAGATATAGACATTGTCATAGTGTTCTTGTTACGTTTCCAATACAATAATTACAATTTCTATCTAACCAGTATAGTTATCAATTCTATGTTCAATTATTTTTCTAAATATTAACTCTAGATTATAAGGATTTAAAGATACATTGTTATTAACAACTTTAATTCTACTGTGCCACACAAGACTTCTGTATTCACTCACTATTATTAGATTAAATGTATGAATCATCTTACTTTTGATTTTAGGCAATTTATTTACAACAATAGCTAGGTTAAGATTAACATTGGTGTTACAGTTTGCCTCTAGTAGGTCTTTCATAGTGCATCTAACATTATTAAATATTTTACATTGTAAAAACATATGGCTTTCATTGTTACCATTATCTATGTGACATAAAACACATGTGTGTACATTTCTTTTCTTACTTCCTACAGGGGTCATCCCGAAGATTAGTCTGTATGTTATTTCTCTGGCTTTGGGTGTAATGTGTTTGCTGTGTAGATTTATAAAAGTGTCTCTGAAATCTATTACACCTAACTCTCTACTCCATTTGATCCTATTGAATAATCTTTCTTGTAACTGTTTCTTAAGTGTTGTATATGTGTCTTTTAATTTACTGTGTATTAGATGTTCATTGCCGGGGAGTATTCTTGATATGGATCTGTAAAATGGATGTGTGTTTGTACCAAAGTGGTGTGGGGTGTCATTTTTTATTGGAATTATTTTATTTAACCTTAAGCCGTAGTACTTGTCCTATGTATTTTAATCTAAGTACTTGTATTTTGGTTCTGATGTCCTGTAAGTTTATCCCCCCATCCTCTTTGTTTTGTATAAGTGTTGTGTGTTTAATGTTTCTGATAGGGCTTTTAAATATAAAATTCCTAATGATTGTTTATGCTTGGTATAAAATTGGTGGAGATTCTGTGATGTTTGCTAAATAAACTATCTTCGGGATGACCAGGTTGTTTACTAGTATTGCTCTACCAAATATAGTAGTTGCTGCATAATGAAATCTTTTAAGTGTGTTTTTGGATTTCTTTAAAATATTTTCCCACTGCTGTGTGTGGTAATATGTTGGGTTGCTCGTCCACGTGATGCCGCATATTTTAATTTCCTTCTCTATTTTAAGGTTAAAGGGGATGTTTGAGGGGATTTCCCACCTGCCCAATCCCATAATACAACATTTATTTATGTTGATTTTTGACCCGCTTGCCCTCCCAAATTGAATAAACTTATCTATGATTGCGGCTATGTCTTTTTCTGAGGAGGGAAAAAGGGTGGTGTCATCAGCGTATGCTTTAACTTTAACTACGGGCGTGGGGCCTAGGATTCTTATCCCCGTGATTCCACTATCTAGCCTGATGGCTTCTAAAAGGGGTTCTAGGCAAAGGGTGTATAAAAAGGGAGAAAGGGGACACCCTTGTCTAACAGATCTTCTAATGGGGATACTGCCACTAAGGGTTTGGTTTATTATGAGTTTGCTTGTGGCATCAGTGTAAACTAGCTTTATGTATTTCTTCATTCTTCCATCTGTCTTCGTCTTGTCTAGTATTTTGAAAAGGAAGTCATGGTCTATTCTGTCAAAGGCTTTTTCCTGGTCAATAGAAAAGAGGGCTGCTTTCAAGTCTTTGTCTTTACAGTAATATATAATGTCTTAAAAAATGGTTAAGTTCGTCGATGATTTTGTCTGGGTTGCTACAGTATTGGTTCTGTCCTATTAAGTGTGTTATGAGGGGTTTTAGTCTTAGAAAAATCATTTTCGTCAGGAGTTTGTAGTCGGTGTTTAGAAGTGAGATCGGTCGAAAGTCGCTAGGTGAGGTGTTGTTTTCTTGTTTTTTTGGTAGAAGTGTGATGTATGCTAAGTTGAAATCTCTAGGTAACTGTTTTGTCACTAACATGTCCTGTATAGATTTAATAGTAGGGGTCCTATTTGGGGAAAAAGGCTTTGTAAAATTCAAACGTCAGACCGTCTGGGCCAGAGGATTTGTTGTATCTAAAGCAGCCCTCAGTTCGTCTAGCGTAAAGGGAGCGTCTGTCTCTATCTGTTCTGTCATTGGTATTTCTTAGCACAACGCATAAAAATACTTTTTGTGCGTTGTCGTCCCTCTGTTCCTTATCATATAAATTAGTAAAGTGTTTCGTAAATGTGTCTGTTATTTTGTCCAGGTCGTGTATAGTTTCTCCTTTACTATCAACAATCTTGTCAATAGTTCTGTCAATTTGAATGTTTTGTTCTGCTGATAAAAAAGTTTGTTAGGCCCTTCGGTTATTTTTTTAGTTTTGCACCTCAATTCCGCTCCTTTGTATTGATAGTTAAATAGTTCTTCTAGTTGTGTTAGTGTATGTGTTTTGGCTGTTTCGTCTTCTTCGTGTGTGAGTCAACGTTTAAGTCTTTCCTCTTCTTGTTTCCTTTTTGAGTTGACTAGTGTGGCCAGTATTTGGCTTTGCTGCTTAATGGAGCTTTTAATTAGCGTCCATATTTGTGTGACCTTGAAAATGGGGTGTGTTTGAGTCATGTATTATATTTTTGAGGAGGTTTGCGATTGTTTTTAAATAGAGTGGGTCATTTAGGAGGTCGTTGTTAAGTTTCCAGATTGGTGTTTTTTTTTTCTTTTTTAGTTTTGGGTTCAGCAGTTCCACTAAGACTCCTTTGTGGTCTGTATATTGTAACGTCTCTACGAGATGTGTTACACTTTTTGTTTCGCACGCCCTTGGCACATACACTCTATCTATCCGTGTTTCTGTTTGGTGTGCCTTGTCCCTGAACGTGGTGACCCGGCCCGTGACCTCTACTTGTCTATAGGTATCTACTAACCGGAAAGCCTTGATGACTCCCCCTAAATAGTCATGCGTTTTAATTGTTACATGAGGAGCAGGACCCTCTGTGTTTGTGTTTTGCTTGTCTAATTGGGAATCAATGTAATTTAAATCACCCCCTACTACCAAATTTTCTCCTGCGTACTGAGTGTGTAGAATGTCACTTAGCATTCCAAAAAACTCGTGTTTCTCTTTTTTTTGAGCGGGTGCATAAATGTTGACTAACGTGTATGTGTGTTTTTGTGAGCTTGTCCTAATTATTACTATCCTCCCGCTATTGTCTTGATATGAGTGTGTGATTGAAAACCTATTGGATGTTTGTAAAATGGCTGCCCTCGTGGCTTTCTACCTAAACTAAAATAACCCTCCCGGAGGCCCATAAGAGAGACACCTTTTTTAGCCTTGTACTCTAACTGTGTGTTGGTCTCTTGCAGAAAGATAAAATTTGGCTTGTATTTCCTTGTGAGGTGTGCTATGTATGTGTGTTTATTATTAAGCCATCTGATGTTGAGTGTCAAAATTTTGATGTCTGCCATGAGTGTGTGAGATTGGTTTCCGTGTTTGTTATTCTATTGTGTGTGTATGCATTTTATCTTTAAGAGTTGCTTTGTTGTTTATGTGTTTCAATGTGTGGTCCTCGCCCTCATCTATGACTAGCACTGACGGGGAGTCTGGAAAGTTCAGCTCGAGCTTTAACTGTTCTTCCTCTCTTTTCTCCTCCTCTACCCGGGGATCCTCGTTTAGATCCTCTGATGAGGAAGAGAGAGAGAGAGGGCCCTCTTCCTTGTTATTTTGGTTGGGGTGGTGGGTGCTGAACTTGCCCCTCCGGATGTTTTAATTTTTTTACTATGCTTAGATTTGTTTTCAGGGCTGTTCGGTGGGGGGAGACCACTTGGAGTAGCTCCCATAGCTTCTATTTGTTTTTTTCCCCCTCCTTTGCTGCTTTCAACCATTGTAAAGCCATCTTTTTTTAGCTGTTGATCAATCTCGGATTGCTTTTTCTCTCCCTCACCTTTAAGGGCCATGGCATAGGAGATTTTCCCTCCTACCTCTTTTGCACCTTCTGTGGGGGTTTTGGTCCCGTCTGGGGTTCGCCCTATTTGGACACTGGTTTGACCAGTGCTGATCCTGTCCGCAATGCCAGCACTGTTGTCTACGTCCCGGGATGGTCACGAGGACCTTGTAGGTCCTCGGATCGTCCTCGTATCGTAACTGAATATAATGGGGGAGTTCAGTCTGTTTGCGGATTTTTATCCAAGCCGCCCTCTTATCTGAGTAACCTAGCTTGATTGGCTCTATCTTGGAGCCTTCTTCTGCAAAGGCTCCAAAGATTTCTCCTATCTTTGATTTGTTTATGGTTGGTGCTACCCAGTGAAGGGTACCCTGATTTTTTCGTCTTCTAAGGTACAGACATCTACCTTGAAGTCCTTATCATTCCCGAATGATTTCCCTAGTATACGGGTTCTCACTCGGGAGGATGTTGGGACCAGGAACCAGACAAAGGGGTTCTCGAAGCGATAGAGAGAACTTACTTCGTCCGGTGTTAGTTTCAGGCACTCTAGTAGGCTCGCCATAGTGGCCTTAACAGCCCCTTGGCCTGACAGCTTTAGAAGCAAAGTACCTGGGGCGTGGACAAGTCCACCATCCAGGTCCTTTTTTTCAATAAAAAATGTCTTAACTGACATTTGTACAAGGGTTTATCACAAGTACAGAGACAGAAAAGAGACGATAACTACACTACAAACTTCACAACACAACTCTCGCGCCGTCCACTCTAAACAGTAACACACAAAAAAAAACACAGAATCACAAATAAAACACAGAAACACAAGTAATCCACAGAATAAATCCTCAGGTGTTAGCTACTTATAATCAGTATCTTATTCGAATCCTCAAAAAAAAAAAAAAAAAAAAAAAAAAAAAAAAAAAAACGAACTAATATAGAGTTCATGAAAATGAAGTTAACAATATTACTATTTGTTTTAAATTAGGTCTAACTTATAATGCATACTAATTACCCTTTTCTCTTTAAAAAACTGCTTGCATAACTGATTTTAAAAATTAGATTTTTCGCTTTCAGAAAAAAAAAGTAGCCGTTGCATCAAAACTTTGAATGGTCTAAAATATTGTGATGTCGGATTTTCAATATCTTTTTTAGTTTACGAGATCTAAACGGGACAGACGGACAGACATTTCGCACAAAACTAATAGCGTCTTTTCCCCTTTCGGGGTCGCTAAAAAAAAAAGTTATCAGCTCTTATAGCTTCAAAAAAATGATACTGGATACTTATACGATATTGGAAACATCATCAGAAAGTTTCAAATTAATTTTTCATCTTCATATCTAGATATAGTGTAAAAAGTTTCAGCAAGTTTGTCAATCTTATAATTGAAAAAGATCCGACATCACAGACCTAGACATTTTAAAATTAAACCTAACTAGATTGACACTATATTTTGAAATGTTGTCATCAAAGCATGCCACTATTATGTGTTTACTTTTTATTTGGTAAATTCATGTAATAAATATACAAATTTTATTTTGCTTTGATTTAATTAGTTGTTTTTTTTTATCAATATATCCTACTTAGCAAATAGTAATTAACACATATGAAATCAATGAATTTTCAAAAATACATAATTACACTAAAAACACTAAAAAAAGGAAAACACGGCAAGGGGTCTACGAGACAAAAAAATTTGGGAACCACTGTTATTAAGGAATATCTATTAATTTTCACACATTTAGTATTCACCACACACAATAATATAGCTTCCTCATATTTCATAAGTAGTGTGTGTGTGTGTGTGTATATATGTATGTATGTATGTATGTATGCAGGGCCGCCGCGAGGGTTGTGGCCGCCTGCGTGCGAAAATAAAAAATGACGCCCTTCCCCCCCCCCCTTTTTTTTTTCTAGAAAAAAAATGTGTTACGAGTGAGCTGCACCATGTACCAAAATCGCCCTCTGATTTTAAGTCATTTTTGTAGATCATTCCTTTTTTTTTGTTTCGTATTCACATCGTTGGGCGAAACTCCAGAAAATGTTTATGTAATGCAACCTGAGGTATATAACTAAGAAACAGAAGCAAAAATAATAGTGATTAGTTCGCTACAAGACATATCTGGTGTAGAATCTAATGTTTTGTATAAGTATTTGTGTGCTTATACAATTTGAAGCATTTTATGTTCTATTTCACTCCAATTTTAAAATTGCCTTGATTAATTGATACAAACACCCTTTTTGTGTGTGTGTGTCTAATAAACTATTTGAGAATCCTTTTCAAAGAGAGAAATGGCCGATAATAATTCGTTCTATCAACGATTGCTAAGGCTGTTTTTCAAAATCATATATTCTTTAATGCGTTGCATTTATTGTTGTTTTCTTTTCAATAATAAATTTCTTAAAATTTTCTTTCTGTATTATATTCATGTCTTTTCAGAATTAATATGGCCCTAATCATTTACTCCTTTGTACCTGTAATGCCGTCATTATTTATTTCTTTCTAAGACAACCGACATGGACCATAAAATTCAGAATAAAGTGAATCGAAACACAGAAGCCATTGACTGTGAAACTTTTTCATCATTTCCTAAACTTTCATAATGATTATCACGATTGTATTTTGGAGAGATGAACATTGTGTCCACAATCATCTAACATACGCGGATTTGGAGGTGCCTACAAAAGTATCCACTAAACCTTTATGACAAAATGAAGCAACTAAACGCTGAATGATTTTCTTGAGTTGATATAAAATAAATAATCCTAAGTACAAACAATGACTTGCAGTGTTTCTTAACCATTTGCGGGTGGCGACCTACATGACAAAATTTTCGTTCGAGCCCCTCTTAGAAGCTGGGGACAGTGAATGTGGAATGAATGTAATGAAAAGAAAAAAAAAGAAACTTAGTCTATTTATAACACAATCTTAAAGTTTTATTTTTCATTTATTTAACACTATGTTTAGAATCCAAAAAATACAAAATTAATTTTCACTAAAATGAGTCCGTTGTTTGTTGTTTTTTTTGTTGTTTTAAGTTGTGTTGCCTACATAATTTTTAAGCGCTGTAAAAAGTTTTTTCTGGGGATAGAGTTGAACATTCAGGGGATAGTCGGCAAGGGGTATGATTTCGGGTCCGGGTCACGGCGCCCAGCGTATCCTGGCGTTTTCAGCTTCAGAAATTGTTTCTCCAATCGTTGACAACGCCTTATTCTCTTAATAATAAGAAAGACTATTAAAAGGCCACTATTTATGAGCTCTCTTTTAAAACGAACCATTCCTCCTAGTCAAACAAAAAGTTTGATGATAAAGAGGCAGCCCTGGTCAATAGTATTTTTCGAGGGACATTCTAGGTATCTATAGCACACGGGCGTCTGTAATTGGCGTGCTCTTTTTTATGATCATCTTTGTGCTACGTAAGACGTTTCTGTCGTGGACCTTTCTTTTCACACAAAAATCGTCACTAGAATGAAGTGAAATAGTCGGAAGAAATTCAACAAATCCCTGGTAAGAAAATCCAGATTGAATCACACTCGCGGAGACGTTTTGAAAGTGTTTTCGTCAATAAGTTTAACCAATAGTGTTGCATACCCCTCTCGCAAAAAAAGGTCTACATTTATTGACAAGGTCTTATTAGAAGATAAAACGATGTCTCTTACTTAAAATATTTTAATTTGTAAATAGTGGTAATAGACGCGGATTAATAGGCGATGAAAAAGAAAATATTTTTTTCGCTGTCGGCCCCCCCCCCCCCCCATTTGTTGTTGGTCGGTCGTTGGCTTGTTGCTCCAA
This sequence comes from Biomphalaria pfeifferi, assembly GCA_030265305.1. Taxonomy (NCBI): domain Eukaryota; kingdom Metazoa; phylum Mollusca; class Gastropoda; family Planorbidae; genus Biomphalaria; species Biomphalaria pfeifferi. The sequence continues at coordinate 456,689 of JASAOG010000019.1, forward strand.
ACAGCTAGTAGCCTACAACTTGATGTAAATCTACATCGATAATGTCCCAGAAATATTCTATGCTTAACTAACAGCCATTTAACATAAAAACATTGAGTTTTTAATTATTAGTTCTACTTACAGGGCGGGGTATTCGAGTAAACAACAATATTTATATGTAGTAAGTAGATACTAAGAAGAAAAAAAAAAAGGTTTTGACTGATCTTTTTCTATTACAGACCCGCGAAAATTTAAGGTCAGAAATGTATAGGCGCCTATGAAAAACCCCTTCGGAATCCCTCGCGCTCCGCTTCTATTTCTTTTATTTATTTTTTTTTTTCTTAAAAGTTTCCAAAATAGCTTCTTAAGTACGAACATCGTGTTTTAAAAATAGTTTTGAAGAGATAATTGAGAAGTTAAAATTTATATTAAAAGTTTAAATATTTGAGTAATCTTTTTTATTAAGCTAAAAAATTTTAAAAAAAAGGTAACCTTGGAATAACGATTTGGCCGCCCCCTACATTCGGCCGCCTGCGTGCAATGCACACATTGCACAATAGGTAACGGCGGCCCTGTATGTATGTATGTATGTATGTATGTATGTATGTGTGTATGTGTGTATGTATGTATGTATGTATGTATGTATGCATGTATGTATGTATGCATGTATGTATGTATGTATGTATGCATGTATGTATGTATGCATGTATGTATGTGTGTATGTGTGTGTGTATGTGTGTATGTATGTATGTATGTATGTATGTCTGTATGTGTGTATGTGTATGTGTGTATGTGTGTGTGTGTGTAAGTCTAGCATTTTACAATATTGAAATATATTGCCTATGTGTCATAGATACAAACTGATTGAAAGAGTTAATTATACAATCACATTAAAGAATCTAACGGATGAAGAGGAATCCCTGGGGCAAGGCCCAAGGTTGAACAAAGTGAGACTTGCAGAGGGAAGATTGGTGGACAACATGAGTAGTTGAGAACAGTGGATGATGGAGACAAATGGCATAAAGTTATTAAAGTGTGAGCATCGGTGCTCCGAAGAGTACAATATAACTGAATCAAAAAATAGGATTGTCATATAACATTATTTTGGCCAGGACAGTTGTGAAGTCTTATAATCAATGTAGACTTAAAAAAATAGAATTGTGTACAGGAACAATAATGGGTTGATCCATTTCAATCCTGCCGCACCGGAGGACGTTTTGAGAAAAGGGCATCAAAAATCACATCTATAATAATCGTTCAAGTGGTATACAATAAATGTTTAAATAAATGTAACGTGAACTTTATTAATATATTTTTGTGTGAAGGGGGAGCAATTCAATCTATTTCTTTAAAAAGTGCTCGTAAAGTTTTGAAACACGTGATTCTTGTTTTGTTTTACACATTTACGACAAATCTGATTTGAAGATAATTACATCCTAGCCGAAAGTCCAGCAGGACGACGGGGGATGGCAGCGGACAGGGTTTGAACCCGGGAAAATCGAATATCAATACAGTGCGCATACCACACGACCAGGCAGCCATTCATGCATACCTCGTCCGAGAATTATAGTAGGTAGAACATTAGTTGGCAGCAATATTGTCTAATACTCTTCATGTTACATTTCTTTTAACTTTTGTTACATCACAACGATACTTATATCGATATCGGTAATAATTTCTTTATATATATAACTCTAACAAGATCTATAACGATACTTCTGTTAATACCTACAGCGATACGTAGAACGATACATTTCCTTAGACTTTGCTGTATGTAACTGTAGAATTCCTCTATAAGTTATACAATATTTCGATGGTACTTGTAATGCTTGCTTATTTTATTAACACAGTCTACTTCATGAGATCTGAAAAAAAAATTAATTGTGGTCGTCTGCTAAATGAACCCATAAACTTGCCCTTAATGTCAAGCGAGATTTGACTTTACATTGATATAAGCCCTAACTATCGCTAAAGCTTGGCTCTCTTCTGGTGAGACGGCGTCTCAGTTTTAGGCCAGGAGTTGATGTATGGAACAAGCCTTGGGAGGGTTCACCCAGAATTGGGGGGGCAGGATTTTGTTGTCAGGCAGACATGTGACACTGTCCTTTCGCTATCCTTTTGATGATTGTACTTTTAACCAGGGCCGGTCCTAACAATTGCGGGGCCTACTCTGGGTGGGAATACGGATAATAAGTGAAAATTAAGATTTTGTATTAGGAAAAAAATTCGACTTTTAATTCTATTCATTCTTTACTAAGTACAAAATTGCGATCAAATTAACTTGACTTTAAATGCCTTGCGACCTATGGCATATTTATATGCCAGTGACTATACAAGTAAATATAAAGTATTGGAACTTCCGAGTCAGGTGACAATTCGCCCGATTGTTCCATTTTTTGTACATGAAAGCTGACAATGCCTTTTTTGTCTTTTATCGCGCGTAGGATTGGCGTGTACTGCAATGAATGACATTCACAAATGACATTTTGTCATTTTTTTCAGGAGATTTTTAAGTGTTTTCAGGAGAATTTAATAAATTTGGGAAATTTTTTTTCATATATTTTGCAACTTTATTACTACACCTAGAATTAGCGCGGGGCCTATTAAAGCGCGGGGCCCACTGCGACCGCACAGGTTGCAGTGGCCTAGGACCGGCCCTGCTTTTAACGCTGCTTAATATACTTTTTGGCCGATTCAAAGGACTCTTACTTATTGACAGAATACTGATATGTTTTCATGCCAAAACGTCCCGACTACCTCGGTCTGGTTTAAATTGTCCTCCTGTTTATAAGTTGACTTTCTAAATGACGAGTTTTCACTTGTGACAGATCTTGCCCTTGAAGTTGTTGATGGCTGTCTGACTTCGACAGATTACTTTGGAGATGTTTGGGTTTCTTATACTGGTGTATTTGCTCTACTAAATTTATAAAGCCTTCAGGACAGAAGACTCAAAAGTAATTTAAGTCATTGGTTAATATGCATGACTAAAATGCATGACGCGTAGGACGTAATCATTTTCTTTTTTGAAGTAACGTCTGTATTATATAAGATAAGATAAGTAGCAATTATACATAAACACTGAACCATAATCTTCAAATACAACAAATCTAATAAAATACTCAGAAAGACACAACGATAAAAGCACATTTCTCATCCCATATGCTAGGACAAATTTGTACAAATGCTCCTTCTTCTATAGTGCTGATAGAGCATGGAATGGGTTGCCTGAGCTGGCCAGGAAAACCGATGACTTGGCAGAATTTAAGTCATTTGGTTAATATGTATGACTGAATGCATGATGCGCAGGACGTAATCATCTTCTTTTTTGAAGTAACGTCTGTATTATATAAGATAAGAAGATAAGACCTACACACGTAACAAGTAGAAAAGACTAAGTCCAAACCGTTATATAAATTCAGAAGACGTTTAATACTGAAAAGGTAACAGTTACCACGTTATCCATCTGAAGTTCTCTAACACCAGCTGCCTATATTTACATAAATTATCTATAACCAACTAAGTCTTGACGTCACTAAATGTTGCGTTCAATGTCCGTCAATAATGGTGCGTCTCTAGTCTCTATACAAACTAATAATACCAACTCACACTGGCAAACGTAGATGTTTTCGAGGCGGTCAGCACAAGAGATTTAACAATAAATCGAATAGCTTCCACAAAGATTGTAATATCGACACCTGTGGCATGAAAAAGGTTAGGGTTGGGTGCCTTGGTCTCTGCTTTTTTAAACTCTTTCTCTCCTAATTAATGATACCAACGTTGTTTTGACCCCATTAAATTAAATTAATGTTTGATTTTTAAAAATTTAATTTTTGACTTATAAAAAGAGCAGGCATTCTCCTATAATTCTATACCAAAAGTAATGTTTTCTGATTCAAAATACAAATGTTATTGAAGTTTTATCATAACACGGCAGAATGTACAAATGTGAAGAATGAACAATTCTGTCAGAACGTGGAAACTAATTACGGAGATAAAGAGTTAAAGTCGTTATGAAGAACATTCAGTGAGGTCCCAGATCGATTTCTTCATCGTTCTTATTATCATGTTTGAGGGTAGTTTCTATATCCGGCAGATCTCCATACATGTCTCTTCTGTTGAAGAAACCAGACCGATAAAAGCGTAGAACAGCGTTTCCCAAACTGTGTTTCGCGGAACCCTAGTGTACCGCGAGGCCTGAATAGGTGTTCCACGAACTACTGGAATAATGAACTAGTAGGCCACCACGTGATTTCATCTCTCTAAAAAGTAAGCAAAGTGTTCCGCTAAATACTCAAAAATGGGCGAAATGTTCCATTCCAAAAAAGTTAGGGCAACACTGGCGTAGAAGACTAATGTAAAATGCTAGGGCTGAGAATGTCTTGAAACAAGTTAGATATGAAGAAATAAGATTTGTAAAAATACAAAGCTTATGTTTAGTGTACTAGATCTAGACCAGGGGTGGGTAAATTACGATCCGCGGACCAAATGCGGCTCGCCAGAAGATTTATGTGGCCCGCGGACACCTAAAGAAATTAGGTAAACTCAAGCATTATACATATTAAAATGCAAATTATTAAAAATAAATACGTTCGAATATCTATATAAATTATTAAAGATTCTTATCTTCTGTGATGCAGAGGCTATATGTCAGGTTATTTTTTAAAAAATTAGGTAAATGTAGATTATTCTTATTAGCAATATTTCTAAACATTCAGTCCAAGACACAAGTAAGATAGTACCACAGTTCCGGAGCATTATGCCAGATTGTAAACAGATCTGAATACTTCACATTAGGTACAGCTACACAACTGAAATGTTGTGATGTAAAAAAGACAATTATGAAATTTAAACAAATATTCGTAAAATTAGAATTAAATGGTTAGCAATCTCTGAAGAGTTGTTGCCCTATTTACGAACGAGCTGTAGAATCTACGTATCAGCAAGTAAACCCGAAAGAGACCAATGTAAATATGTAACTTACAGCTAAGCTGTTTTAAGACGCACATTTCCTTAATGGGACATGATTTAACGTCATGAAATAGAAGTCCACATAAACTATAAATACAAGTGTTTTACTACTTTTTTTTTGTAGAAAAGGTAAATCTGTTATTTATTTTGAAAAAGAAGAGAAATGACAGAGAAGCAAACTAAAACTTTTAGTCTAAGACAATGAGCTCTGTGAAAACGAGTTTTACAATCTCGAAAAATGCTGGGTGTGAAACTGGGAAGCAAAAACCGCTTGGCCACCCCGACTCGAGCAGAGTTGTGTTTGCAGAGCCTAGAGGCAACACGGAAACCTTCCCCAAGATGCCCTCCCCCCACACCCCCCACTGGTCCACAAAAAAGAGTGCAATCGCATCAAGCATGATATCAGCGCTATACAAAGGCACGTTTTTAAAATGGGATTTAAATAGAAACGATCAAGAATTAGATCTGTTTTCTATTGAAATATTCTACTTTGAAAAAAAATAAAAATTCTATTCATTTTTTTTTTAAATCATGCGATCTAACTGATATAGAAGCACGAACTGAAATGTAGATGATTGATTTAAATTATGTGGACGCATATTTAAATTATTAATAGGGTCACACTGCTTACTCTGAAAACATTGTTGCTACACTTGTTTGTATAGTGTTTTTGCTTTCTGATTTCAACATTGAGCAGACAGCAACCTAGTCATTTTGCACCTTAAGTTCAAGGTTCGTGACTAAATGCTCGGGGGGGGGGGGGGAACCACATGACAACACCTGTACAGCAGAGTTTAAAGTTTTACCCAAACATTAGGTGCTAAGAAACTGTGTCGTAGGTGTGGAAGTCACTCACTCCCAAGAGTACAAGTGCTTGAGACACAAAACACTACATACGTCATAGGTCGTGACTGAAGATCTCTACGGACAAAAAACAACTAATGTTTTTATAGGTGTTGGTTGTTTTGATAGACTAGATGATAAACACTGTCCCATGAATAAACATTGCATTAACAACATGACCCATTGGTCATACTCTACAGGTACAGTTCACACTTAAGGAACTAAGCGGATTGTAATGAGGGAGATGATTGGTTAATATTTTAAAGGGGAACAATTCGGCAGCTTCGACAAACTGGTTGGTGGTGGCATTGTGTTTTAAACGGTGGTGTTATTACCGTGTTAAGGTTTTGGGCCTTGAATCAAAGATATCAGTAATCCTCTCTCAAAAACCTCTGCTGCAACCGATAGTTCTTTCCAGAAGAGAATCGAAGACAAAATCAATTTTTTTTTTTAATTTAACAATTTTATTTTATTTTTTTTGCCACAAAGCACAAAGTCTACAAAAGCAGTCAAGATTTACAGAAGATCTCTTCACCTCCTTTTTCGTTGCTTCCTATCTGAATTGAAATGACTCTAGATCGATGTAGGTTGGCTCGGTGGCGGAGTGGTTAATCGCTTATCTTGCGAACCTGGGGTCCTGGGTTCGAAACTCAGTGTTGACTGGGATTTTGAATTTCGGGATTCTTAGGGCACCCCTGAGTCCACCCAGCTCTAATGGGTACCTGAAGTAAGTTGAGGAAAAGTAGAGATGGTTGATCGTTGTGCTGGCCACATGACACCCTGGACATAATAGTTGGCCAAAGTAACAGATGACCTTAACATAATTATAGATCGCCAAGTCTGAAAAGTGGACTTTATTTTTTCACTTATAGATCACTGTAGTTATAAATTTAGTAATGTACACAGAGAAAGTAAGACAACGCCGAGACTTGAAAAGTTGTGCTATACTGTAACGCATTGCCTGTAGACTGGAAACAGCACTGTTTAGTCGTAAAGAACTACTTCGCAGGTTTTGGCGGTCAAGCAAGTGAAATGTCTCAAGTGTCTACGAATGTCCAAATCAACCCTTCAATACTACGGTTTCCTCTAATCTAAAAGGATAAGCTGGTGCAATATTACATTGGTCAAATGTAACATAATTGTTGAGTAATGTTTGAAAGTAGACATAGACTAGCTGTTCTCTTCGCTTTGTCATTTCAAATCTTTTTCTGTACCTTTTTTCATTTTGTCCCTTGGTCTGTCGGACCGTGTCTCTCTATTCCTCTCTTGTCTTTTGACAGGATAGGAGTCTCTTTCATTGACAGGCCTGTCCACTCCAATGGCTTCTTTTGTCTGCCTCTCCTTCTTTTCACGGAACGGTTCCCTGCAGGAAGGTCTTTGTGAGCACTGGGGATATTGTGATAGCTCCGTATAGTCTCAGCTTGCGTTTCGCAACAATGATCCGAACTGTAAATTTAATCCTGATCAGAGTGTTTAGTAATTTTCAACTGAAGTTAAAGGCATCCATGGAAATAGAACACATGAGACATCTGCGCCATGCAATCTGCTTTACACCTCTAACCTACTTGATTGGGTAGTCAGTACTATTTTAAAATATGACCAGGATTAGAAGTATTTACACTTTTTTTTGTCCACTTTCCATTTTCGGATAAAGTCGACATCTTATAGTGCAACACAATGTCGTTGACAACATATGAATCAATACAAAATTAACCAATTAGTTTCAATAGGAGGTAGTTAAAAAAAAAGGTAGGTCAAATTTGCGATATTGAAAGAAGTGACAGGAACTGAACAGTGCGCTCCCTTCACTTAATATAAGCTTTGTTCTTTGAAAAGCATTTGTTTTTATTTTGCTTGTTCTATCTGCTTTGGGCTTCCCATTGTCTCCTTCCTCTAAAACAAAAAGTTTCATGTCCCTTGTTAACAAGCACTTAAGTCCCTTGTGGTGATTGGTTTAATGATACATGACTAGTCTGTTGTATTTATGTGTATTTTTCTGTTATGTTGTCTGTATATGAGAAAAGAGTCCTTGTAATCACAACAAATTTCAGTAAGGATCAATAAAGCAGTCTTAGTCTTAGACTTAATTTCAGATCAGAATACTTACAACTAATTTACAGGCAGTGGCGTAGCTAGGAATTTGGAGGCCTCGGAAGGGGGTGGGAGCTTGACCTTTTCTTTTGGGCCCTTGCATTTTGACATTCAACATTATGACATGAGAAAATGTACTTAATAATTATATAAGTCTAAATTCCAATTGATACAGTTAATAAGTAAATCAACAAAAATTAAACATTTCGACTGTTTTAATGAGTAACACATTTGTTTATTAGCGAAATAATGCTAATGATAGTGAGTGAAATATCTCTCAATTCATAAATCCTCACGTCGTGCTGCCTGTGCAGCAAAGGCATCTATAACATTATCTAGATCAGTGCTGTCTATGCAGCAAAGGCATCTATAACAATATCTAGATCAATGATGTCTGTGCAGCAAAGGCATCTATAACATTATCTAGATTAGTGCTGTCTATGCAGCGAAGGCATCTATAACAATATCTAGATCAATGCTGTCTGTGCAGCAAAGGCATCTATAACATTATCTAGATCAGTGCTGCCTAGTATTTTTGACTCTTCGTGAATAGCAAGTTTACATGGCTGTCGCGTAATATTTAATGTAAAAACAATGTAGGGTATTAATTTGATGGGCCTCCCCCCCCCTTACAACCCTAGCTCACCCCTGATTGCAGCCCTCATTTAATAGTAATAGAACTACCTTAATTGATTCGTCCCATTCACAACAAGGAAAATGTCGGACAACATTACGTCATAATAACAAAACCTCTGAAGACAATTAGACAAATGCGAAAGACAAACAGCCAAAAAATCTCAACGTAACTATGTCGCCAATAAAGAAAAAAATGCAACTCGTAGCTTACAGTCAATTAGCATAAAACATTGACTAATTAAAATCTTGAAACTATTCATTCCGCTGCGAGGACACACCTAGTCCTTCATGCATTTGTAAATATAATTGAGTAACATCTAGTCAATGTGTTTTTACCTCCAGCCTGGCAATACATAAATTTTTAAGACTTTTTGTTTTAATTGTAAAACTAGAAACAAAAAAAATCTGGTACAGTCTCAACTTTGGACGTTTCCTTGTTGATTGTTGATGTGTTCCCCCCAAACTGTTCCACTGCTTCCCCTGCCCACCCCCCATACAACCTAACACCATTTCTTTTTTTTTTTCCTCCTGGCAAGGTAGACTGATGGTCTAGTCATAGAGGTTCTCACAATGGACAATGTCAAAAAAATGTTTATTGGTTGTAATGTCTCGTCGGTAAGAGACAACTAGATCTATCGTAGTATGGAGAAACTTTGCTCAGCTTATATACTGTTACTGGCTCCTCTTTCTTTCCAAATAGATATTGCAAACATATCAACTCTTTCTCTCCTCATTGACGATACTATCGTTGATCTGACCTCATTAAATTAAATTAATGTTTCATTTTATAAACTTTGTGTGTGAGTGTTATATAAAAAGAGCAGGCATTCCCCTTTACTTCTATACCAAATAAAACATTTTCTGATCACAAACGACAAAGCTATTGAGGCTTAGTCATAACAGGGGAGTAAAATAGTAGTGAGCAAAATGAAAAAAAATCCGTCGTAATACGGAAAAAATAATTACGGAGAGAAAGAGTGAATTCCGCATGAGCGGCCTCAGAAAATAAAATGAATGTTAAATGGCAAGAATAAATAAAAGATACTGAAGTCCTCGGAAAAGCGGGCCTGCAAAGCATTCACACTATCCTGATGCAGTCTCATTTGCGATGACCAGGCCACGACTGCAGAATGCTAGTCTTATGTAGCTCATAACAGAATATCCATCATAAGTGGGCTCGGTGGCTGAGTTTAACAGCTGGCCAAATAAACAGATCACCTTAACAATTAACATCAATCGCAAGTTCTGAAAGGGAAGCGTTACTTTTATATCTATCATAATTGTTGAATAACTTCTAATCGTATGCATAGGATAGGATACCTGAAAAAAAACACACAAAATGATAGATAGCAGACGTGAGCTGGATATATTTTTGTCTAGATAAAGAGATGAATCAGTCAAAATTATCCCAAGTATCACCAGCCCCGTAGCACTGTTGATGCTTTTAAATTGTTTGTCTTCATTACATCCCCATAGACCCCAATATACTTGAGCCCCACGGAGCAAATACAATTGTTGTAGCTAAGATGAAGATTAAGTCTACAATAAATTAAATCCATTTGATCTTATTTAAATTTGGCAACCACTTTTGTTTTCTAAAATTGTGTCGCTTCTTGGGCAAGTGCGAAGTTTATTTCCTTAAAAAGGGAGTGTTCCTTCCACAAACAAAAACCAACACACAAAAAAACAGTAAAAGATTTGCAAACTTAACTTTTAAAAGTTGTGGAAATTAAATACGATACATAATGAATCTTACTCTTGAACATTTTGTCTTCAAATTAGTGTAGTCTTCAAAACAAAAATCCTACCCAGGACCTCCATTTACAGCCGCCCTAACCTTATTATCGCACTAGCTTGATTGCCGGGTGGTTGTTAAGATAGCCAGAGATTATTCAGAGATATTTGTAAATGAGAGCCAGAGGTGATCATACATTTGAAATGGCGAGATGTGCATTTTATGTTAAATACCTTTACTCTGACGTGGTAGCCAGCTTTGTTTTGCAGGAGATATGCTCGACAAATATGGTTGGATTGCTCATCTTTGACCCGCAGGACTGTCTGGCAGGTCAAAGGTCAACAGTTACGTGTCGACTGTGCTTGTGTGTCTGTGTGTGTGAGAGAGCAAGAGAATAAGTGTGTGTTTGTGTGTGCATCTGTGCGTGTGTGTGTGTGTGTTATGTGACAGATTTGATACTTCAGTTTTTCCTTATATATTCATCATACAAGAAAGACAAGTTTAAGCCTAGAGAGTACAGAAGCACTCGACACTTAAGGCGTGAACCGAAAATTCTGAGATCAGGGAGAGGACTTGATGTATTAGACTTAGTGACGACTTCTCTCCGTAATGGGACTAAAATTGTACACATTTATCTCTTTACGTAAATGAAAATGATAAACAGAGAATACATTTTTTTAAAATCGTTTATCAGTTAATAAGTCTAATTTTTGCCCGTGTTCTCATCTGGGACATTGAGCACTAACCAGCTTCCTCAGTTCTGGGCAAGTCTCTCCAACTGTCCCCACGTCTTATAGTTCTGGGCAAGTCTCTCCAACTGTCCCCACTTCTCATAGTTCTGGGCAAGTCTCTCCAACTGTCCCCACGTCTTATAGTTCTGGGCAAGTCTCTCCAACTGTCCCCACGTCTTATAGTTCTGGGCAAGTCTCTCTAGCTGTCCCCAGGTATTATAGTTCTGGGCAAGTCTCTCCAACTGTCCCCAGGTCTTATATTTTTGGGCAATTCTCTCTAACTGTATCCGTGTCTTATAGTTCTGGACAAGTCTCTCCAACTCTCTCTAGGTCTTATAGTTCTGGCCAAGTCTCTCCAACTGTCCCACGTCTTATAGTTCTGGGCAAGTCTCTCCAACTGTCCCCACGTCTTATAGTTCTGGGAGAGTCTCTCCAACTGTCAACACGTCTTATAGTTCTGGGAGAGTCTCTCCAACTGTCAACACGTCTTATAGTTCTGGGCAAGTCTCTCCAACTGTCCCCACGTCTTATAGTTCTGGGCAAGTCTCTCCAACTGTCCCCACGTCTTATAGTTCTGGGAGAGTCTCTCCAACTGTCAACACGTCTTATAGTTCTGGACAAGTCTCTCCAACTCTCCCTAGGTCTTATAGTTCTGGCCAAGTCTCTCCAACTGTCCCACGTCTTATAGTTCTGGGCAAGTCTCTCCAACTGTCCCCACGTCTTATAGTTCTGGGCAAGTCTCTCCAATTGTACCCAGGTCTTATAGTTTTGGGCAAGTCTCTATAACTGTACCCAGGTCTTAAAGTTCTGGGAGAGTCTCTCCAACTGTACCCATGTCTTATAGTTCTGGGCAAGTCTCTCCAACTGGCCCCACTTCTACATTTGAATGAGTGTAAACTCTTTAAGGGAATAATTAAACCTGAATTATGTGGATTTTAATAAACAACGTCATGTTAATATAATATAAACTATTTAGTTTTAACAAGTAACATATTTTTTTGTTTTAAATCGATTCCTCGTTTAGATCTACAATTTCACAATACTGAAATTCTTCTATTAACAGTTCAGCTTATGATTTTACAATGGGGAGCAACTTTATGTCTACCTAAGAGCCGCTCTAAATTTTCATGTATAAGTAAAGTTCCCCTTTCAGATCTATAAGGCAGATAATGTTAAGGTTATGTGTTTCTTTGATCAACAGTTAACTAGCAGTGTTATCTGGCCAGTACAATGACCAACCGCCTTTACTTTCCCCAATTAAAATCCGGTACCCATTAGAGTTGGATGGACTTAGGGGCTCCCTTAAAAATCCCGAAATTGAAAATGCCAGCCCCACCGAGATTCGAACCCAGGATCCCAGGAAGCAAAGCACTTAATCACTCAGCCACCGCGCCCCAAAATACTCAAATAAGTCCTTTTAGTTATTCAGCACTTGAATGAATACAAAGAAACCGTACAAGCCAAGGAGGAGGAGGAGATAGCCCAAGACCGGACAGAAAGGCGACACACTGTACGTGCTGGTACGAACCTCGCCGAGAGCAAATGAAACGAAGCTGCCCTATCAGCTGCCCCTAAAAACGGATGTATATACATGCATGAACTGTGGCAAACTCTGCCGCTCCAGAATCGCCTTGATAAGTCACTCCAGATTCTGCCCCCATCTCAAGACGAAACTAAAGCCAGTGACTCATTATGGAGCATCCATCGTCTTTCGAGACAGAAGAAGCCTTAATATTAATTTGAGTCTAAACTACAACCTATGACTATTACTGGCAGAGTATGTTTATGATATATGCACAAAAAAGCAACAATTTTTGTCATAAGTCATGTTCCTTCCCTACTGTTAATTAAATTATTTCAAATTGGCTAACAAGTACTCTAATTTGTATAAACAAAGAAAAGCTTTAAACTGACTGTATGCATTCAAAACTATTGAAACTTTCATTTAATAGAATACTACTGTAGCATTTCCAACAAAAACAAGTATAATTAATTAAATTAGAAAAGCAAAACAAGTCGGAAAAACATTTTAATCATGCACTTAACTAGGATACAGGATCCAATCAAATAGATCTAACCTATCAGCGAGACAGATGGCAGTGTCATTGTACTGTTGGTGTGTTTGCCTTAACAACTGTGCATTATTTACTTGTGTGCAGATATTATTTAGACACCAAGTTATTCACTTATTTGTTTACTGTTGCTCTTGTTAGCTTGCACACAAACTCGTCATGGCTGGAACATAAACTTGAGGGGATGCCCCAAATGAGTGTTTTTTTTTACATTAAATATTAAATACGCAAAATGCAGGGACCCCAAAGAGGTCAAGCCCCCACCCACCCAACCGGGCCCCCAATTGATGGCAATTTCCTAGCTACGCCACTGCCAGGAACCTGGTTGGACACGGATCTCGAAAACGGCTTTTACGATTTTCCTAGCAATTTGAAAGTGCATGTATATCAAAAAACAAATTACTAGCTAATTGGGCCATACGGTGAAAACTCTGGTTTGATCGTTATCATTATTATTTTTTAAATTATCATCCTAAAATTAAATTTGGCTAACGATTTACTTTCCTGGACACAAGTCAGTGGGAATTGCAAAATGTATTCAATAAAGAGATGAATTTTAAAAACATAGATGCTCAGAAACATTTTTCGCACCGTTTTATGTAGAACTCATGGGCTGGACTGCTAACATTAATTTATGACACTGTATGTAATACTTAATTAATTCACAATATAAACCCTATATCTCAAACTAAATCCAGTATTCTAGTCTAGACTTCTTTTATTTAAATGTTTTAAAGTCTTGCTCTATACCACAAAACAAAAATTCTCTATACTCAAGGTAGATGTATACATGGGCGGAACCAGGATTTTTTTTTTTTCGAGGGGAGAGAGGGTAATTGGGAGTCACAGTAAAAATACTTCTTTTTTTTTTTTCACTCATTAGTTATTAAGAGTGAAGTAAGCGCTCCTACAAAAGGTCGTCAGCTGCATGAAGGAGAAGTGGTCTTCACACACTACAAAGACCATGACGTATGTTTCTTGTTTTAAAGCCGACTACTCTGCGGCTTAAGTTTCCCAAACCAGACAGGCACAATGAGTTTATATAAGCTTTGTAAAAATATTTCTAATCGCACAGGTTTATAATTGTTAGTCTAAATTTATTACACATTTAATTACATGACTGATCCAAAGTAATTGAAGCAATTACCCTTTAAAGAAAAAAGGTTTTTTGAAAAAAAGAACATTATTTTTTTAGGTTTTTCTTGTTACCAATTGTTTTTTTAGCCAATTTCATGCTTTTAGCGTTTTAAATGCGCTATGATCCTATCACTTGTCTGGTCCAGTGGCGAAAAGGGGGTGTATGCGTGAATGTTACCGTGATCGCATTTTAAATACATACTAAATAAAATTGTACTTCTTGAATTCGAGCTCAAGCCTCCTCAAGGGAACTAATTCAAGTTATACCACCACATCTGTCAAGTACAATTTCTTTCCTTTGTTCGATACCAAAAATAATAATTAATTAGCAATAGTTAATAAACTAATTGGTTTTCTTTTTTTAAATTCTTGTTTGATTATGTACAAGATATAATTGTGCGAAATTTTTCATCCGAGATGGGTGAGGGAGAAATAACGTGTACAAGCCTTTTACCAGACAGAGTGGGTTGATCTAAGCCAGCGGTTCTCAACCTTTTATGCTCGGCGACCCCTTTTACAATCCCCCACTCTACCGCGACCCCCCCCCCCCCACACACACACATACTGCAAAAGAAGAATAGACAATAACCATCCATATTTTCGATGGTCTTAGGCGACCCCCTGGCAAATCGTCAATCGACCTCCAAGGAGGTCGCGATCCACAGGTTGAGAAAAATAGACAAAACAGATATGACTCTTATGCTATAAACATGCTAATCTCGTGAATAGACAGAAAAGATAAGTTTGTATATATACACAAGACAACTATGCTAATTGCAATGCATTTATAAATGCATCTTCTTAACCAGGATTCTCGGCGTTAGAAAGAATTATAGAAGCCGCGCGTGTTTCACACATTCTTGACTAGAGCTTCCTCCTGCAGAGGAGTGTGAATTATTGGTATACACTCTTGACCAAGTAGGGTAGTGGGGGGGGGTATTCATAGAGATGGGAGGGCGAGACATGCACGCATGATTTGTATGAAAGGGAGGCAGACCTAGAAGGGGGAGGGGAGAGAGGAAACACCAAGTGTGTGTTGTCATACAATCGTAAGTACTGTCATCATTAATTAAACCTGTCACCCCCCTGACGGACAAAAGCCATATTATCCATCAGGTAACATTTTTTTTTTTTATGTGTGCTGCATAGACTTTATGGGGTCCCTCTCCCCCTCCCATATGATAACGTTAGTTAATTCAGACGACTCAAGAGTAAGCTTTTAATTTCGCTGTCTCCGGATCGTTATGTTCATCGTTAAGTGTTCTTAAAGCCAATTTAGTACATAACACAATCAAGCGATTGGACCAAAGTCTTCGATGAAATCGTAATATCGTTCATCATTTACATTGTAGTCTTCTTCATCATCTTCTTCTTCTTCGTTCTCGTTTTACATGTCGGAGGGTTCAGATCAGTAATCCTTTATCAGGCAGTACTCCGTATTGTTTTTCTTCTATAGTAGGGTTTTTGGGGCCAGAGTCTTATTCTGGCCTCTTGATATGGTATGCAGATTTGAAGGACAGGGTCAGCATTCTCTGGTGATGCTCCACAAGGGCAGGTTTCGCTAGTCCCGACTTTTAGCGTCCGGAACATATGTTGTCTCATTCTGTTGTGTCCCGTTCTGAGTCGAAAAATTATGCGTTGGTCATGTCGAGATAGCTTATAATAGGCGTTCTTTTTCTTGTAATTGGGATGTGAGCTGGTCTAACTCTCATTTATTCTCCGCAAATGTAGAGTACATCTTGAGTTTTGCTATAATTCATGTTGAATTTTATTAGCCAAGTTATAATTATAAAACGTCTAGATGTAATGCTTTATAAATGCAAGGGTTCTTATTCCTAAACTATGGACATTTTATGATGTCTAATAAGAGACTAGAAATCCCTTATAAAGTATATATATATATATATATATATATAAATCAAAGCCCTATAACAAAAAGGCTTCTCTTCTGTGTAATAGTATAGGTAAAGGTTTCCCTTTAAGACCTTGCGATCTGCAGGGGGCAGATGAGTTAAAGATTATCTGTTTCTGTGGCCAGCACAAAGACCAGCCACCTCGATGTATGCCGTGTAACCATTAGAGTTGGGTGGACTCAAGAACGCCCTGAAAATCATGGTTCAAAAACTCAATCTTTGCCTGGATTTAAACTCGTGATTCACTCAGACACCCCCACAAGCCCCGTTTTTTCTGTTTTGCAACTTGATCTCAATATTTTTGTAAGTTGCAATAATCGCGAGAACCATTAGATGAATGCCTTTAAATAGGAGACACATCACCTTATCATTTATAGTGTCTCACACGCAAACTCACACATCAACATAAGCAGGGCCGGTCCTAACTATTGCAGGGCCCTATGCGAAACGGATTGCGCGGGACCCAGTCTGGGAGGGTATAAGCATAATGTCAAAATTAAGATTTTGTATAGGCAATAAATTCTTATTAAAGGAAAGCTGACAGTGACTTTTTTTTTTTTCGCGCATGGAAAACGCACCACAAAATTATAATTTTGTCCATTTTTCAGGAGATTTTAATAATTTGAGGAGATTTCCAGGACTTTTTCGTATATAAATTGAAATTTCACTAGATTTCCAGGAGGTCCTTGAAAATCAGGAGACCCTGTTATTATAGTTATTATAGTTATTATAAGTGATAATGGTTTAGTCTAAAAATTTACACCTCGATTTAGCGCAGGGCCTATGAAAGTGCGGGGTTCACTGCGGCCGCAAAGGTTGCAGTGGCATAAGGCCGGCCCTGAACATAAATATCATTGACTTCTATTATCACTATACTTTAATTACAAAGATAACATCTCTCTTTCTGATGATGAGATTTGAATTTAATACAAATAACTCGTCTCCACATTTCTAGACATGACGGTTGATAGTCATGAACCTTCTGGGGACCACTGTCGATGACAAGCCCCTTGACATGTACAGACCTGGTGGAGGTATTTTGCTGACCTTCTCTGTTGCAAAGGTAAAAGGAAATGCCCAGCCCTTTCCCCTCACGGTCTGTTGTCAATGAGTTTTCACCTGCGTGAACTTTTGTCGTCCGGTATAAAACGCTGTGAACAAGCGCGCTAGCTAGCATACAGCTACTACACTTAGTACTGGACGGTGATTAATGCGTCTTTCAACTCTATAGTTTTGTTTCGCCTTTTTAACGTCCGCCAACGTCATTCAGATTTCAGTAATCCGCCATACAGTCACAGAGTCGGGTCTCCGTTTTGAAGCTACTGCCTTATGCCTCGAGCAACTTCAGATACAAACTAACGGACTATAATTAGACATTTGTTCTGAAATTGTGGGTTTTTTTTTTTTACTTCGATCAAAGAAAAAAGAATGGCCAAAATGATTTTTGAAATTTTCAAAGATATGCTAAGGATTTATTTGGTTTTGGCTGCGTTACATGGTAAGTGTCAAATAGAAGATATTTGTATTTTTTTCCCAGAATGCTCTATCTTTGATACGCTGTAGAAACATGTTTCTATATTTAACTCTTTCTCACCGTAATTATTTTCTACTTTCCGATGAAATTATTCCTTTTGCTCATCAGTTTTACTTTATCCCCTGTTAGGATTAAACTTCCAAAACTTTGTGTGTGTCATCAGGAAATGTTATTTTACGAATATAATTGTAGGAAAATGCATTCACTTTTTTATCTAACAATTATTAAAGTTTATAAAAATAAAAAAAAATTATATTTAATGGGGCTAAATCGACGTTGGTATCGTTAGATAGGAGAGAAGGAGTTTCGAATGTGCGAGGACTTGTCTGAAGTTTAATCGTAAGATTTTATATTTTCTAATTCTGAAGTAATTGAGGTGTGCAAAATATAGCATAGAATAATTAGGCAAGAACCATTATAGAAAGGGCATTTAACTATTATCCTTTAAGTAGTATCATATGATTGACTAGAGACCTTTAAGAGTGGCCCTTCACGCAAGGTTCGTTCATTAAAACTCTCGTTCCCTGAAGTCCTGGTTCAATCGTTTATTTTTTCTAGAGAATTACAATATTTGAACCAAAAATAATAATAATAAGGCTTGTCTTCGAGTCCGAAGATGAATGAGGAATGCAGTATTTTCCGTGGCTTTGCACCCCAGCTGCGACCTACAACTAGCCCACAATTGTAAATGAACCACAAATAGTACTAGTAGTAATAATAAAAAACAAAAGGACTGATAAACCGAAGTAACATTAACAGTGTTAACGAATGCTTCGCGAACAAAGACAAAACTGAGCTTTACAGTTGGAAATAAAAAACACTAATTACTTTTTGTCTTAGTTTTAAAACTTCTATTTGGAGTGAGCACACACTGTGCTGGCACTCTTTAGGAGCTCATATATGCATAAATTACGTTCCTGTATTAGATTCTAAACTTTGTGAATAAATATTACTTGCACGTCATTTAATCGCAAAGGACATATACCGGATGTAAGGAGTGTCTTGACAAGGGAAACTCCACTCTGATGTCATTGCTGAAAGAAATAGATGAACTCTAGTTAAACTAAACGCAGTGATTACACAGTGATTCAAAAGACAGTCTAGCTGCTTACATCAACGCCAAAAAATGAAATGCCACAATTGACAAAAACAGAAAGTTTTCCCGCGACATTGTTACATTCTGTTCTTATATTGGAGACCATGTTACATAAAGTTTAGTCCTCTGCCGCTGATGGTGTTTATATTGAAGTATTTGATATGTATTTTACACAATCTATTCCTACCTTGTGTTCAAATACTAGATCTCTGTCTCTTTTTTACAAAACTCAAATCAACATATCAGTCTGTCTGTCTGTACACATTATTCTTATCACTTCCCTATTCTCAGATCAAGTTGAAACTTTAGACAATTATTCATTGTCGCTAACAAAAAATGAATCAATCAATAATAAATTTACTAATGAAGTAATTAATAAGTGATAGGTTATTAGTTTTATGTCATCTAAAATTAAAAATCGTACAGCATTTATCTTCTGCAATGTGCAAGCGCAGTTTTTTCTCTTATATACAATTCTTTAGTCTGATTTTATTAAAGTTTTTATTTTGGTTGTTTGTTTTGTGGTTTTAAGTTTTCGAATTGTACTGTTGACTAAACCGAAAGTTATCATGACTTAAAAACTCTAAAATTAGCTATGCTTCAAAGTCTGGCCATATATCTGCTTTCATTTTTTAAAAAATTGAATTGTTTCCCTTGAGTGTTCTTAGCGTCAAACATTTATGCAGTTGTCTTTCTTTGTGTCACAGCTGCAGTTGAAGGCACGCGCTGCTCCTACAAAGTACTGCCACGGAACGACAAGATCGTTGGCGCCAAGAACTTCTACATGGCCACGGAAATGGCTCACAAGGACTGCCAGTGGGGATGCTGCTTTGATCAAAAGGAAGACGTCTGCTGCTCTTTTCCGTAAGAAGTTTCGCTAATAGAAACATTATCTACTTAACGCTCAAGGAAATGAACCAGTTTAATACTTAAACAAAGCAATCATGTAATTTTATCTACACTAAAAATATTTTCTTTGGGCCTCATTTATATTATATTTCTTAGGGAATATCAGAATTGGTATAACTCCTGTAGAGAGCATCTTTCATGCTGAAGCATGCATTGTCCATGGGCGCCCTAGGCATTGTCCAATCCTTTTTGTGGATCTGTGTGATTAGGAAGGTTGTATCTGGGACTAGGTTTCCATGCTACTTTTAGGCGCTAAGCAAACACAACTCAGCTCGAGTCTGGATTCGAATCCAAGCCGTCTAGAAAAGTAGCCAAGTGATGTATACCACTCGGCCGTACATTACATATAGATATGTGACGTCGTGCTAGTTTTTGGATCACCTTTTTATTTCATTAAATTTAAAATTGAAAGTTGCACGCCTCTGAATAACTGTATCAACGCGCTTGTAACAACCTCTTTCTGGAGACTGTGTTGAAGAGATAGCTGAGAGTTCGTTCCCGTGCTGCCTTTAAATGACCAGAAAACACAACGCAATGGTTTAAACCTCAAATAAAGTATTCGTTCAGGAACTCTTTAACTTCTCTCCTTTTTCTTTCCGGTTCTTTTACATAAGCGGTTTATGTTTTTCAACGTCACAATCCCATACAGTTCGTTCCGTCACATTTGCACTGTTGCAATTTTTATAATGACCAATCCGTCAATTAATTGAAACAAGCCAATTGAAATGGAAGTTCATTTTGAATGGGCTTTATTATTGTTTGAAAAAAAAAAGAGAACTAATTGAACTTGTATCATTACATAAATGCAATGCAACAATAACTTAATTTTTAATTTTTTTTTTTTAATCTGTCCACTCAAAGTGCGCTTGTTTATTGTTTTCCCACAGAATGGATGCGGTCGTCTTCGCCTTCATCGCCACCATCGCCATCATCATCGTCGTCGCCTTGATCATCATCCTCCTGTGTTACATCCACTCGAAGAAAACAAAAACACACATCGAATGCAACGGGCCAATCTTAATCAAGGACCGTGACCAGCCGAAACTTTTGATTCTCCCTTGAACTTTAACCCCCAGTGAACAACTTTTGGATTCTACTGCCGTCCTATACAAAGCATCTCATTGTAACATCTAGCTGTATCGCCAGCTCAAACACGACAAATATTTGTTTTAAAGCTGACTAGATTTAAGTTACACATTTTTCATACATATGTCCTTTGAATCGCGTTGAAAAGAACATACCACATTATCTGGGGCTTTATACAACACTTTTACAAAAAACTAAGGAATCAACTATTAGAAAGCTGCTAAGTCCTATGTGACAACCAAACGCCATGGCTGCTAAAAAAAAAAGATTAAACCTAGAAAACAGCTGACTTCATGCATTTATTTGCTAGACCACTTTTTGGAAGTAGCTTTAGAGCTGAGAGAATCACTTTTTAATTGTTTATCGAATCTTGAAGTAATGTGGCACTTACACTCAAGAATATGTATATATTATATAGTTCTCATATGTCATATACCAGGGCTGTAAAATTAAAATTTATCAAATGATAAAAAAGGAAATAAAGTTCCCCTTTCAGAAATTGCTATCTATGGGGCAGATGATGCAATGGTCATCTGTTTCTTTGGCCTATGGTAAACGAGGATGCCATGTGGCCAGCACCACGACCAACAGCCTAAAATTTGTCCTAAGTAATGTCAGTTACCCATTTGAACTGGGTGGACTCAGAGGCGCCCTAAAGATCTCGAAATTAAAAAGTTCCATTCTTCACCAGGATTCGAACCAGGGACCACTCAGCCACTGCGCCTCCCTTATCAAATGATGCTGCTACATAAATGTCAAGGCTTTCATCTTATACAAAACTCAACGAGATAACGCAGTTTTTAAGCAACTAATGGCGACCAAATAGGTAATAATACATCATACATGTACAAACTTGTACAATATTCAAACATTCTACTTTTTTTCTATTAAGAGTTCCACCATTGCTAAAGATGGGATCATGTCATCTACCGCATAATTGGTTGAAAATTACCACGCTTGCGCAATACTTAGAGCGTCCTTGATTGTTTTAAAATTATTGATTGCTTCGTTGTTTTTTTTTGTTATTGTTTGTATAATTATTTCACCATTTCAATGTCATGTGTCATTTCAATATGACATTGTGAATCGCCAACTTCAATTCCATGAATTGTATTCTTTGCATTATATTAACATAATTAGGTGTGACCTTGCCTGGTTCATCTTAATAACGTGTAATGTCTCCTAATTATTTTCTCATCCTTTGAATGTGTATAGATGATGATGTTGATGATGATGATGATGTTACTTAATTAAATAATAAAAAATATTTTGTGGGTAAATAATGAAATGAATGGTGAAATAAATGATAAAGTATTGAATGCTGTGGTGAATTCTGTGGTGAATGGTATATGTTGTGAATGAAGCTGTAAATGATAAACGACTTTTGTTGTAAATAATATGATGAATGGTAATATACATATTACAAGAAGTAATGAATCAAAGATTTTCTGAGTGTTGTATTGAATTATACAAGAAGTGAATTATTAAATGATGTTATGAGCTTTTAAATATTTTATTAACAAATGATACAAGTGATAATGCTACTGCTTCCAATGATAATCTGATTAAAACTTATCATCTTTATCATGCATTATTGGAAACAGTCGATTGACTCTGATACTTCTGATGAGTGTCCAGTGTCTGACCAACGTTCACTTGTCCATTTATACCGCTAGCTGTTTCTGTGATATTATTTAATTACAATAAGTGCGATTGCAATCATTTAACTTTAATGTACTTTAGTCATTTTGCCTATGTGTAAAAGTTTACATCCAAATAACAGACCACGCCATCCAATTGAATGTTTAAACATAAATACACTAACAAATGATCCATTGATGTAAGAATGTCTAAATAAAACAGTGTTTTGATAATGATATTTTTTAATTTTTGTTTTGTTCTATGGAATTATTGAAGACTACCTACAATAGAAACTTTATTGGTATTGTTGCTAGTGTTATTGCTGTTGCTTTTGCTGTTTTTGTTGCTAGTGTTATTGCTGTTGCTTCTGCTTTTGCCATTTATTTCTGTTCTTGCTATTAGTGCCCTGGATGTGGCAAAATATGTAGGTCACAGCTGGGGCTGCGCAGTCACGGGAAATACTGTATTCCTCACTACTCTTCGGACTCGAAGACAAGCCTTATTATTATTATTATTATTGCATCTGTTTCTGTGGTTGTTTGGTTGAACATAAATAATTATATAGCTAGTCTTTGTCCATTAGGAATATAATGCGATTCATTGTAGGCTACAATGATATATGGTAAGCATGGAACGGGTTGCCTGAATTAACCAGGAAGATTAAACTTAGCAGAGCTTGGTATTTAATATGCACGACTACATTAGAACACGGGAAAGGATTTAATTATCTTTCGTTTTGAAGGAACGTCTTTAAGATAAGATAAAAGTGTCGGATTTTTTTCTATGTATTTAGCACTCGTCTCCCAAACCATATTTCCTTGCTCTAGAGCGGTGTTTCCCCAACTGAGATCCGAGGAACACCAGTGTTCCGTGAGACGTGAATAGGTGTTCCATGAACAACTGGACTAATTAACTAGTAGGCCACCACGTGAAGTAACCTCTCTAAAAAATACAAAAAGAAGCAAAGTGTTCCGATAAATACTCAGAATGTGCGAAGTGTTCCGTCAGGGAAAAGGTTTGGGAACCGCTGCTCTCGAGAAAGCTGTCAGTGTATCTTTGGATGACTTGATCAAGGTCAATCGAACGTGAAGCAGTTGGGGCGAGTTGGTGGAGGAGGTTATTACATCTTTTTGAAATAAGACAAACGAACAAGGTTCGTTAGACGTCTTCAGTTTATGGAGATCATTTATGCATAAATTTCGTCCATCGTGGTTCGATGATGCCTACTTTGTCATCCAGGGGGGCTGAGGGCTTTGCACTGGGGTTTTATGCCTCCTCATATGGCTGGTGAGTTCTATGTGAGCCCGGAATGTTCGGCTGCACACTGGGCAGGTTATTCCAGCTGGAGCTTGTGTCATTGGCCTTGCTTTTCTTCTCTGGCGTTTTTCTTCTGCCAGCGTGGTTCTCTTTTCCTCAGCAACTTGTGCGCCAGTTTTCACAGTGCGACGCCAAGACGCTCTGTCATGTGCCTCTGTCACCCAGGTGGCTGGGTCTATGCTGAACGCCTTCAGAGAAGCTTTGAGGGTGTCCCTGAAGCGCTTTCTTTGACGACCTTGCGAGCGCTTTCCTCTGCTTAACTGGCCATACAAGAGTCGTTTAGGGATGCGGCGGTCTCCCATTCCATTCTGCAGATGTGTCCTACATCAGGATTGTGTGGATGCTTTGCAGACCCGCTCTTCGAAGGACTTCAGTATCTGGTATTTTGTCTTGACATTTGACATTCAGTATTTTTTCATAGACATGTTATGTGGATATGGTTCAATTTCTTTGCATGTTTTCTGTACACTGTCCACGTTTCTGAGGCATATAGCAATGCAGGGAGGATGACAGCTCGATAGATCCCTAGCTTGGTGTTTGTGGTGTTCGTCTGTTCCAGACGTTTTTAGACAGTCTGCCATAGGATGCACTGGCCTTGGTGATACGCAGGTCGATTTCATTATCGATCTCTCCGTTTCTTGAGCCTTCAAAGTACTGACGATATTTGAAATATACGGCGTAATACATGATCTAGTAAGTAACCATAGGACTGTAGTTGTTTAGATTTAGTATGACTATTAAACTTTACATTACTTTCAAGTATTCACTATTATAATATCAAATATGTTAAATAATATCCTATAAAATAATTCAATAAGTACCGGTAGTCCTGTACTAGTTTTAGATTGACATTCTTTTACAAATAAATTTGTCTTGAAAGAAGACGTTTTTCAAAGGGAGACTAATCATATTTTCCAAACCTTATTTAATTGTTGTTTGATTGTTTCCCTTGAACATACTGCGTAGATCGGTAATTAATTTTTCTTATTTACTAGAAATTGTTTAAATTATATATTAAATTTGCAACTTAGTAAAAAAAAAAAAGTATTATTATTATTATTATATTCTGCTGTGTTTTTACCAAAGATTTTGCAAAAAAAAACCTCCGTTAGCATTCATCTAGTGGAAATGTATCTGTGTGCGCTGCAAATATTATAACTTGGCAAAAGCAGACACATTGGAAAAGGCTATAAGTAGATCTCGAGAAATATCATGGAGTAGTGGCGTCACTAGGGGGAGGGCGTGCGAGGTGTGCGGTCCGCACCGGTCGACACCATTTTGGGGATGACAATCAAGTTGGAAAAATTATAACTTGGCAAAAGCAGACACATGAGAAAAGATAATAATAAAATCTCGAGAAATATCATGGAGCAGTGTAAGTGATACAGCACAACGTTATACAATTTAAAGTATAACAAAAGAAACCTGTTCATATGATGTTAAGTCTCTTTATAATTTTAATTAAATATTATTGTAAAATTTGCAATAACATTTGAATTAATGTAATAAACATTGGGATTTTACATTAGAGTAAAAATCAATAAAAGTATGTAATCAGCTCACTGTATTGGTTCAATAAAAAAAAACAACTAGCAATAGTGTTCATTGGAACATATTTCAAGAAAGTTGATGGGGAGGGGTGATATCCTGAGCTACCGCACTAGGTGCCACCGACACTGTATCGGGAGGTTTCCATGCTGATCTTAGGTGATCACTTAACGCTACTCTACTTATTCTAGAAGAGTTAGAAGAGTCTTATCAAAGACAACGTGTTTCTGTTGCACTGTTGTTGTTTTTTCTGTGAAAAACAACCCAATTTTTTTTTTATTTCTTTAAACCATCAAAACAAGACTATGGCTTGAAAATATTTCTCATCCATTTGTTGAATTTGATGGGGCCGCATCTGAGTAATCTTGTGTTTTTTTTTTAAATTGTTATAACTTTACTTGAAGGACTATGGTAAATTAGTTAAACGTAGGCGGGCGTAGTCCCCGCCTCGGCGTTTATATACCTATACATTTTAATATAAAGTGTTATTGAAGCTATAGAAAGATTAATGTAGGGATATGTAATGTAGAGTCAGGTTAAAGTTATAATTTAATTTAAATCATCTTGCACATTGTCTATTAGTCTATGTATAACTGAGTGTGTATGGTGTGTCTGTCGGGCTCAACTTGGGCCTAAAATGACATAAGTTATAATAAAGTAATTATAACATATACACATATTTATACAAATTTATACAGGTTATTTATACAATAAACAATGTTAATAATGGTAATGATATAAATACAAGCATATGTATAGTATGATATAGTATAATATGGTTCAATTTCAATACTTAAATAGTATTTATAAAAATACAATATTGATCTCTTTAATGTCCATTTCAAAACAAAGATTGTGTAATCATGCACCAGTGGCAAAACAAGTAGATCTCTCTTCTAACCAGTGCCAACTCATGTAGATCTATCTTCTAACCAGTGGCAACACAATTAGATCTATCTTCTAACCAGTGGCAACACAAGTAGATCTATCTTCTAAAAAGTGGCAACACAAGTAGATCTATCTTCTAAAAAGTGGCAACACAAGTAGATCTATCTTCTAACCAGTGTCAACACAAGTAGATCTATCTTCTAACCAGTGGCAACACAAGTAGATCTATCTTCTAACCAGTGGCAACACAAGTAGATCTATCTTCTAACCAGTGTCAACACAAGTAGATCTATCTTCTAACCAGTGGCAACACAAGTAGATCTATCTTCTAACCAGTGTCAACACAAGTAGATCTATCTTCTAACCAGTGTCAACGCAAGTAGATCTATCTTCTAACCAGTGTCAACACAAGTAGATCTATCTTCTAACCAGTGTCAACACAAGTAGATCTATCTTCTAACCAGTGTCAACACAAGTAGATCTATCTTCTAACCAGTGGCAACACAAGTAGATCTATCTTCTAACCAGTGGCAACACAAGTAGATCTATCTTCTAACCAGTGGCAACACAAGTAGATCTATCTTCTAACCAAGATGAATGTTCACCACGATGAAGAGTTAAAGTTCAACATCACAACATCACACCAAGTCTGGATATAGAACCCTGAAATCTGGAACCTCAGGCTCGAACTTCAGTCCTGAAACCTGAGACGAAAATCTCAGACAGAAAACTTGAGACTGAGACAAAAACTTCAGACAGAAAACTTGAGACTCAGACAAAAAC
The DNA here is from genome assembly GCA_030265305.1 of Biomphalaria pfeifferi. Classification (NCBI taxonomy): domain Eukaryota; kingdom Metazoa; phylum Mollusca; class Gastropoda; family Planorbidae; genus Biomphalaria; species Biomphalaria pfeifferi. The sequence goes on from JASAOG010000019.1 coordinate 483,596, forward strand.
TTCAGACAGAAAACTTGAGACTGAGACTGACACTGAGACCCTATAGAAATACAAATAATAGATTCTTCTAATCCTCTAATCTAATTATAAAAAATTATGAATACAATCGAATCCACATTAAACTAACTTTACAATGTGAAATAAAACTCAGCCTAAACAGGGGTCAAAATATTCCAAGAATATATCCAAGGCAAACGCCAAGGCTGTTCAGTAACATAAGCATAAGGAGAATTCACGCACTCACAAAATATTGCGTGACCCACTGCAGCACAAGAGGGAGTGTAAGAACCAAACGATCCAGATGAAAAGATTTAAAGATTTACGTCATAAAAAATAAATATGACGAAGCGACACGGGGAGAGCAGCTACTATACAAGAAAATAAAATAGCGCGAATGACGTCATCATCTATTGATGAAATCGGCGCTCTTAAATAAAGAGCAAATTAACTATACAACTAAATAGATAGTTGCGACAGGGATCTAAATTTTTGTTTAAAGGTTAGAACGTAATGCACTTTTTTACAAAGCGTCAATCAAGTCACTCTGTTTGTCTGTCTGTGCACGTTTTATCTCCCACACACATAATCGGATCAGGTTGAAACTTTGCAGAATTATTCATTGGCATAGGCATAGACAAGACATGAGTAAATAAAATAAAACTAACCAATTAGTCAATTAATTGCTGGTCATTGGTTATTTTTTATACCAACAAGGGAAATTAGCTTTTCAGTATTCACAGATACGCTAAATATGCAGGGTTTCGTTCCCTTAGATAAGTGACCTCATTATTTCTCCACCTATTCTCAGATGAAGGTGAAACTTTAAACAATTATCTATTGTGTCTAACAAAACAAGAATCAGTTTTTTTAAAAAAAAGTATAAATTAGTCAATCAATAATTTAGAGAAAACGAGTATATTATAAAAAGATATAGTTGTAATTGCGAAGCTCCTTCCCTTAGTTAGAGTCATTTAAAAAAAAAAAAAAAAAAGATTTTTTAAATATTTTTTTTTACAAAGCTTATATCAACTCTCTTTGTCTCTGTCTGTCTGATACTAATTGTCTCCCACTTCTCGGATCAAGTTGAAACTTTGCACAATCATTCATTCTCACTAACAAAACATGAACCAACCAAAAAATTAACCAATTAGTTCATAGGTGGAAATAAATTGATTTGTTGGATATAAAAAAGGGAAAAATATTACAGTATTTAGATATAATTTGTAAATGTGCAGTTCTTTCCCTTATATAAATAAACGATATATTCATATTTTCAGGTAAATCTATTTTATTGATAAATATATTTATCTATATCATGTTCTAAAGTAATTTCATTAGCATATTATAAAAGTCAAAGCTATATGTCATTATAAAAATCAACCATGAGATTAATTAAAATTCTGTTTCGCTGGAAAAAAAAATTGCTTTTATTTTAAATTTTCAATTCTGCTTGGTTTTGTTGTCATGGCGATTACATGCCAAGTCCTTCTTTTCACTAGGAGATTTAGGTGACAGCACGTATCACGTGTTAATATTTCTTATGACGTCAGTGACTCATAAAATAAAACCGATTTATTTTTATGTCGAGTCCTCTTTCAATAGGCCTGCTCATCAACTCACACTGACTTAACGTTCTCTAAGCATTCAATGGCCCTATAGAAATATGTCTCTAAAGAAAATGTGTATATTTATCTACATCCAGGCCTAGGAATAGAGTAAACAAGTATTTAAATACTTTCTATTTGACCTAATAGTTACCATATATAAACAGGCGAGCGTCTCTCGAACATTTACGAGCAATGCTGACATTTCATTTAAAAAAGAAAAAAAAAAAAGGAAACATACTGTATATTCTCCATACTTGCATCGGTGTATCGAATACACGGGTAATTGCAATGGATACAATGAGTTCGATACTTCCCATAACCCGACTTCAATAAGCTCTGTTGCCCGACAAAATACTTTATGTTAACTCCCGTGACTTCTGGTGACACCAAGGCTGAACTTGGACAAAGCCCTGACGGATTGTCTTTTGAATAGTTCTCTCCCCTGCCTTTTTCTTTTCACTCCATTTGTAAGCTTCAAAAATTTAAAAATCTCAAGTTATTTTTTTTTGTCCCCTACCGACCGAGGAACAAAATGAATGGCACTTCTTTCAAAAAAAATAATAATAGTCTTAAAGCAAAATGGTTCCAGTAGAACATGCGAAGGGCCGTTTGTGGGAGGATTGTACATTGCTGCACACAAAACTACCTTCTAAATCTAGCCACTACTTTTAAGATTCCATTCACTCTTTCCCGTTTTACGACCTAAGCTTTTGAGTTTTGTTTTTTATTTAGGATCAGTTTATGGATTTACGTTGTGGGATATAAATTATGAAATGACAAAAAAAAAGTAAAGTTTAAAGAGCCGGACAGAAGACATGTAATGGAATTTCAGACTTTGAGAGTGTGATCTAACCGGATGACGTTATAAAATGTTTCACATTCGAACTTGTAATTTCTTGTGCACGAGACAAGGAATTGGAGGATTTCATAAGATCTGAAATCTGGAGTTAGGTGTGGAAGTAGATTAGTATATTTGTGCTAAGTTATTCAAAACAAAATTGATTAATTGCTAATGTATTAAAATAATAAGTTAATAAGATTATGAATACTTAGGAGCCTAACTCTTATTTATTTCCACGTGAACATTTTCAAAGAATATAATAAATTTTTCATCAATACCTGTTTATAGATGAATGTGGTAGATTGTATTCATTTATTTGCTACCTTATTCGTAACTATAAAGTATAATATAAAGTAACGATAACTTTCATATTTTGTAGTTACCATTCTTTAGAATATAAATTCCAAATTAAATATTTGAAAGAAAACATTGCTGTGTACATCAGTGGCGTAGCAACCATGGGGTGAACATGCCCATTGATTATGGGCCCACGACCACCTGGTCGTGCGGTTTGCGCGTTGGACTGTCGTTCGCACTTATCGATAGTCCCGGGTTCAAACCCTGCCTGCTCCCATCCCCTGTCGTCCTGCGGGAGGTTTGGACTAGGAAGTAATTATCTTCAACTCTGAGAAATTGCATCAATTATTTTGAATAAATCCTGCAATTAATTTTTTTAGTACATCTAAACTAACAATAATACATATGTGCGATTGGAAACAATTTTATTCATTGTTTTCGTTTAGCGCAACTTCCATGCTTATAGCATGCTCAGTGCGATACGGTCCAATCACTTGTGTGGACATCCGACATTTAATGGGGTCCGAAACGTTTTTACGAAGTTCCACACACTTTTTTTTTTTTTTTTCGCATTTTTACTGCTGGCAAAAATGTCGTGATTAAGAAGTATCCGCTTGTAGCTCGTAATACAGCTTCGGATTTACGACAGTGTGTCTACCAAGGACCTCACCCTCCATAAAGTCCAAAATATACACTTATTAAAACCAAAATATCCACATTAAATATTTTTTAAAGGTAAAATGAGAATAAAATTACACAAAAAAAAACAATTTTTTTTCTTCTAAAACATGGCATGCGTTTAGATATTATAAGTATTTTCATTCATAGGTGGATCTTTGTTAAGGTCTGCCCCCGAGCCTTCACATAATTTTGTCCGACTCTTGCATGATCGTTTCTGTGATGCCTTTTCAAAAGAAGTTAATTTCAATTTTTTGGCCAACGCCCTAATTCTCTACAACGACGTGTTTAGCTAGTGCATCCTCTAAACACAACAAAAGTAGTTAATTACGACTAATTGATGAAGATTTTTACCACTCAGCCACCTCAGGATGGCTGCCTGGTCGTGCGGTTTGCGCGCTTGACTGTCGTTCGGATTTATCGACGGTCGAGGGTTCAAACCCTGCCCGCTTCCATCCCCCGTCGTCCTGCGGGAGGTTTGGACTAGGAAGTAAACTATCTTTAACTCTGAAGGAACATCCGAAACATGTAAAACATTTTACAAACCCCTTAATGTTGTTTTTTTTCTAACCCTGGCCAGTTTGTAGCCTACCTTGCTACGCCACTGCTATACATAGCGATCCGTTGTATCAACTTAGCTTCCCTTAGTTATGATGGGTGGCCAATGGCATTTCCTTTTAAATTATACGAAATGTGGAGACGTCGTTATTGGTTACACGTATTGGAAAATTTGTGGTCTTTGTGTATTTTCTCTCAAGTGTGTATAGATATAGATAGATAGATAGATAGATAGATAGATAGATAGATAGATAGATAGATAGATAGATAGATAGATAGATAGATAGATAGATAGATAGATAGATAGATAGATGGATGGATGGATGGATAGTAGATAGATAGATAGATAGATAGATAGATAGATAGATAGATAGATAGATAAATAGATAGATAGATAGATAGGTAGATAGGTAGTGGATGGATGGATGGATTGGATAGATAGATAGATAGATAGATAGATAGATAGATAGATAGATAGATAGATAGATAGATAGATAGATAGATGGATGGATGGATGGATGGATGGATAGATAGATAGATAGATAGATAGATAGATAGATAGATAGATAGATAGATAGATAGATAGATAAATAGATAGATAGATAGGTAGATAGGTAGTGGATGGATGGATAGATAGATAGATAGATAGATAGATAGATAGATAGATAGATAGATAGATAGATAGATAGATAGATAGATAGATAGATAGATAGATAGATAGATATTAAGACAATTTTTAATTTTGTTTATTGAATTGCTTTGAAATTTAGAAAAATGAAATTCGTTCACTTTGGAGTTCTAAAAAAAAGTTGACATTTCGTTTTAAAAGCATCATGTTGACAATGACCTAGGGCTCTGTGTAGGATGATTAGAATTAAAGTGCATGTGCTTCTTCTGGTTTATATATCATGTTTCTATTGCACGGGTGAGTCCAATACTTAATTTATGCATTTTATCTTAATTTTATATGTTACTAATTTAACATATGGTAGAATTAGTAGTTGATAATGCCTCCTAAGCCTTAAGTTAATGACACTAATTCGCTCAGTGGCGTCACTAAGGGGGGGGGGGTCTTTTTAAATGTTTTCCGTTTGTTTTTGTGTGTGAGGCGTCTGCAAAAATATCGATTAAAAACTTTTTGAAGAAAATATTTCAAAATGTCTCTACTGACGTGATTCTTTTTGAATGATCAGAATGGTCCAAATTCTCTCAAGTGTTTGACATCGTTATGTTGAGGACCTTTGTGGGACAAAAAGGAAAAAAGGTTCTAGGCAAGGCTTCTTACTGAACACGAAGATGATCTTAAGACATACTTGCGCAATATGTACCTTCAACATCTCTCGTATAAAAGTATTGGCCAATGCTGCCTCCTTCTTTAATAGATTTAATTTGAGCAACATATTTTAACTAGTATAATTAGTGATTCCAAGAAAACATTTCTCTATCAGAACTTCCCACTCCGATATAATTTAACATTGACATGGACTCTCCTTAATACGGGAAGAAAAATGCGTTGAAGACGACACAAGCGGAGAAAGAAAGAAAACACTTGGAGGAGCTTAAGGCGCTTCAACAGACCAACTTGCTGGGTGGATAGGGAACCTGATGCCTCTCTAATACCATCTCCAAAAAGAACTTTTTTTGGTTATACTTATACAAAACAGTCTCAAATTATGTACATAGCCCGATTTGTGAACAAAAATGTTTAGCGATAGGGTGCGCCAACGTTACAAGTTTGAGAAAAACTGTCTCGAATTTCTCTCATACTTCAGATACGGCCCGTTCATTTCTTCTTAATTGAATTTTATCTGACCTGCAAACTTCTTTCTAGTACTAATTGTACAAGATAGATTTTTTAAAAAATGAGTTTCTGAAGCTCAAAAATCCTGTAAAATGCTTGGTGCCAGGGGCTTTGACCCGGTCCACGATGGGTGATTTTTTTTTAAGCGCTCCTCGAGACTAATAGATGACTAAGATAATGGCAAATTTACATTTTCCCTTTAGATGGTAGTAAAAGTTTGAATAACACAGCAAAATTTTTACCGTTTCCGTCTAAAAAGTCTAATAAAGGAAACATGTTTAGGTGATTTTAATAAATATACATTGTAAAATATGCAAAACTATTGAAAAATGTCATAAACAATGAAATTTTCAAATAGAATTTTACATTTGTGCACAAATCGATGAAAATAGGTTATCAGCTTCTTGTATTGGTTCAACAAATGAATTTCTATTGGGAAAAGTGGATAAAGTTGATAGCGGGGTGGGGGTTGACACTCAAAGTCAATGCCGATCGCGGGAGGGGGGGTGAGACGGGGGGGGGGGGGACACCCTGGGTTAACCGTACCGGATGACACCGACCCTAGTGACGCCACTGCATATAGTCCCATATCAAGTGTCGAATGGTACAGTTAAAGTCGAGGCCAAAAAAAAAAAAAGCTATTAATTAGAAATAGTAAACTCCACAAAGACGCATGTTATGTACAAAAGATCTTTAAACAGTTGATACATTCTTAAGATTTCGAGGATTTTGTTTACTCTAAAAGATTCATTTACACCTGCTTGCACGATCGGTTTATGGAAACTTGGAGATGCGAACTTGATAAATATTATAAATAACTTTTGTGTATGAGAGGAGGATTTAGAAATATTTTTCAGAGATAAAAGGTGCACAAGATTATTAAATGCTTTTCTTAAAACACATTATTTATTATTATTCTGTACACCGGATACATCAGAAGTTTGCTGTTTATAGATATGCTTCGACTTGTGAAAATACTCTATATACAAATATATTTTCTAAACAGACTCAAGTTAAATACAAGAACAAGTGATAATTAGTCCTTAGATACAACAGAAACATGGAATGGGTTGCCTGAGCTAGCCAGGAAAACCAGTGACTTGGCAGAATTTAGGGCATTGGTTAATATGCATGACTGAATGTATGACGCGTAGGACGTAATCATCTTCTTTTCTGAAGTAACGTCTGTATTATATAAGATAAGAAGATAAGACTGGGATTATATTATTTTCTACCCCGGCTACACCAAACAGCTATTACAGCTATTCGTCAACATTTTTTTTTTCCTTTTCCTTTTACATGTTTCGGATGTTACTTTAAAATGAAAACGATCAGATCCTACCTGTCACGGATGAATGTGTGTATGTATGTATAATCTATTTTACACTCTGCGCGAATGACCGGAAGTGTGTTTTGTTGGCAGAGAGTGGTTAGACAAGAGTCCAGCTTGAGTGATATGCCGTAAAGATTATTAAAGTTTATGTGTTTGATCGAGTGTTACTTGTTTCTTTATAAATACAGCTGAACCAGGGACACCTAGACGTATCGAGACCTAAGGTAGTTTGTACCAAGTTATAAGTAGATAGAGTTATATAATAGGAAAGCTGTAACACTACCCCAAATCTTCCGTTGTAAGGCAGGTTTTAACCCGGGACCATTTAGTTGACAGTCCAGAGCGGATAACACATGACCAGACATCTCCGAAAATCTCCAATAATATCAGATTCACAACTTTAAATTTTGTTTATAAATAAGTGTTTTACGTAGAAAGATTTAATCATCTGTTCACACTATCTACCTCAGCGGAAAGCGCCAACTCACGTCCGATCTGCTCCAAAGGATACTACACTGCCAATCTTTTGGAAAAGGACAAGAAGTTCAAAAGTGTGATTAATGTCAGCTGCTCTGACCCAGACAATGATAAGCTCACCTTCTCCTTCGACGGCGTGGGGGGCAACATTGATAGCACCTTCACGCTAAACAACAGCACGGGAGAGCTGAAGCTTAACAATGATGCCGACGCTGAACAGATCGCCAAACAGCAGAAGACCCTTGTATACCCCTTTACGGTAAATACTTTAAACCTGCTAATGGCATAGCTCAAAGACATATAGTCTTTATTTCCGATCTAAACGCGGCTCTAATGTTAACCTTTATGCTTATCCTAAACTTAACGCTAACATTCCGTTACTAAGCATAAATTCACTATTCAACTAATTCAACTCGGCTCTAACGTTAATCTACATACTTATCCTAAAATTAACTCTACAACCCCATTACTAATTGTAAAACTCACTATTCATCGACTTTTGCATCATAACACTAAGATTAACTATAATTCTTACACGATCTACCTAGCTATATATACCTTCTTGTGGTTATAATTCTCTACAAGGACATCCCCGAAATCTGTGACAAGGGCATAATTTGTTTCCTTTTGAACAATCTTTATAAAGAGTTGTGTGGTATCTGCCTCTGTCTGTCGACACGATAGTTCAGGCCTAGAACTCTGCCCGCTATCCAGCAGGAATAGTCACATTGGATTAGTCCAGAGTTTCCCAAACTTTTTCCTTAACAGAACATTTCGCACATTCTGATCATTTAAGCGGAACACTTTGCTTATTTTGAGAAAGGTTAATTCTTTCAGTTCTATTCAGTTGGAGTATTATCTGTAAATCTAACCCCTTGAGTACGATTAATCGTTAGATAAATAGATAGATATGCTTTTATGGTAATGTACTATTCTAATTAGCAAGGAATGGCCTTTTTCGGCTTTCTATAAACTATCAAATGATTTGTAATAACTCTTTTTTTTTTTTAATCAAACAGCTGAGAGTTCTGGTCGATGATAAAGTCACCACGCCAGTGGTGCTTACATACTTCATCACTATCACGGACATCAACGATGTCAAACCGACCATTATCGGACTACCCTCGAATATTTCCGTACCGGAAGACAGCAAGGTCGGAACGAAGTTAGCCACTTGCAATCTAACGGATGGTGACTTTCCAGGAGCTGGGAACGACGTAGCGTTCGTCAAAATCAAAAGTAAGTCAAAATGATTAATGCACGTGTAAGGTTATTTGTAGCATTCTAGCCAGTGTTCCTGGTTTTCAAGGTGTGTATCATCAGGCCTTATATGTATGCGAATCTTGAACGCCGACTGCAGATCTTTAGAAGATGATCCTAGTTATGGAACTAAGATGCTACAGAAAGATCTCAGTTTAAGGTGTCAATTACACTCAGTAAACACAACTCTGCTCGAGTTCGGTGTCGAACCTCGAGCCCCTTCATAGGTAGCCAAGCCAAGCCAAGTTCAAGCGTACGTAGCCTCTCGACCACACATCCCACTTCTCCTTACTTGTCCTAAACTCATTCATCACGAATGAAGAGATAAGAAACAGGATTAATTTATATATCAATTGGACCCCACGATGTCCTACTGACCACTGTCAAACAAAAAACGTAAATTCAAACTTTATGTATATATATATATATATATATATATATATATATATATATATATATATATATGTTTCTATCTATCTATCTATATATATATATATCTTTCTATCTATCTTTATATATCTTTATATATCTTTATATATATATATTTCTATCTATCTATCTATCTACCTATCTATCTTACAGGTGGAGACTCTCTCGGAATGTTCTCTATAGACTATATCTCTTGTGATCTGATGTTAGTTCGAAACTTGGACTTTGAAAACACCACCACATACGTCCTTGTCCTCATGGCCTATGACATTGGACAGAATGACCCCAAGTCTTTGTCATCGACTGTCACCATGACAGTGTCAGTGACTGATGTCAATGACAATCAACCAGTAAGCAGTGCATAGTTTGTTTCAGAAATAAGTTCAGAAGTGATATTAGGATTTTAGTAGAAGTAATGTTAAGTCTGAATTAAAATAAATTAGACCTGAATTAGAAGTGAATTAGACCTTAGAAGTAAATTAGACCTGAATTAGTAATAAATCAGACATGAATAACAAGTAAATTAGAATTAGAAATGTATTTAACATTGAATTAGAAGTAATCTTAGAGCTGAATTAGAATATGTATTCTGAATTAGACACAATGTTAGATCTGAATTAGAAGTCATATTAGAACTGAATTAGATGTAATTAAGAATTAAAGTAGGTTAATTGTTAAGAATTGAATAAAGAATTAATATTAGAACTGAATTAAAGGTAATGTTAGATTAGAATTAGAAGGAATATTAGATCTGAATACGAAATTATTATAGATCTGAATTAGAAGTAATATTACATTAATATAAGATCTTAATAAAAAGTGCTGTAAGATCAGAATTATAGAATCATACATTAAGTCTTTGTCAGAAAGTGGTTTTTTATTTCTTTTGTTCATTAAATGTGTCTACATTTATTTTTAGTCGCTTATTATGCTTTAGATTTACAAATGTTTAAACGAAAAGTATTTTGATTGAACTTGTTCAGAATGGTACAACAAGGGATAAAACAAAAAGTATAGGTACTTGTAAGTTGATGGTCAGTTTACATCTTTTTCAGACGTGTACTTCCTACAATCTGATGCGTGACGTAGTAGAGACGGCCAGCGTCGGGTCTGTCTTAGTGCAGTTGAACTGTACGGACAGAGATTCGAACGCTTCATTGAGTTACACAATTCTTAGCAGAGTCCGTAAGTGATACTAATCAAGATCTGCCTGTGAGATACAGTGTAGCTGTGTAGGAGAATGTCTTCTTGGCACTTGACAGACTGAAAGAGAATGTGTGAGAAAGAGAGCTGTGGTTGGGAGCAGTGGCGTAGCTTGGGATTTGGGGGCTGGGGAACTTGACCCTTAAGGGCCCCTGCATGGTGACATTCGACATCATGGCATGAGTGAAGTCCTGCAGTGATTTTCAAATTTTGACACCCCCTCCCCGCACCCTAGCTACGCCACTGATTGGGAGTATCTGTGTTTGAGAAAATATGAGTGTGTGTGAGAAGTATGCGCGATATGTAAAAGTGTGTGGAAGTGTGGGAGTATTTTCACTTGGGTAAAGTTTTGCGTTGATTGGGGCACCCAAGTTATATGTACTTATGGCGGCATTACAACTTTTTAGAGCCTCCCGTCCGCTTGTCAGGTTAACATTGCAAACAAAAATAAAAGTAGGCAACTATTGCAAATCCGGTGTTCTATTTTAGATCTTGTAAAGTTCTAATGTAAGTATTACTTTATTTTCTGAAATTAAACAGTTACTTTTGTTTTTTAATTAATTATTTTAGAAACTTTATCACTCATCCTGCCTTTCAATATGCACTGGTGTCAATCGAAATGGATGGCTGCCTGGTCGTGCGGTTTGCACGCTGGACTGTCGTTTAGATTTATGGATGATCCAGGGTTCAAACCCTGCCCGCTCCCATCCCCCGCCATCCTGCGGGAGGTTTTGGACTAGGAAGTAAATTATCTTCAACTCTGAAGGAACATCCGAAACATGTAAAACAAACATTTTAAATGGGACCCAGATATTGATCTACTTTTACTATTTGAAGCAATTTTGTGATTACACATACTATTATGATAGTCTTTTTAAGACTAAGACTACGACTTCTTTATTGATCCTTAAGGAAATTTGTTGTGATTACAAGGACTCTTGTCTCATATATAAAGACAACACAACAGAAACATACACATAAATAGAACAGACACAGCTTAAAGAGTTTATTCAGTGACTACACACAGGCATCTTGGTCCTTTTCATGTTTCCTGTTTTTCACTGTTAAAATGCTAGCAATTATCGCTATTAATAATAAAACCATCGACACTTTTTTTTAGGAAAACAATCTCCAACATCTTATATTTAGCAGTGCATGCGCGTGCGTAAGTGTGTGTGTGTGTGTGTGTGTAGACCCCATGCTTCCTGACTGTGTGTTACATGAGGAGTTATAATAAAAATATCTTTTTTTGAACCTGCCTGCACTTTTCCAGTTTCAAATAAAGTGTAATACAATCAATCAGTTCTTTAAATGTTCGATCTCCTTTAGCGTGTAGAATGCCAATATCTGAACCAATCGATTCCCAGTGCAATGGGGTTTATTAAGAAACTCGGGCTACAATTAATAACGTGCTTAATTTTTTGACAGGTATATCATAGACCAGTGTCTATCTTTTAAGTGCTCAATGAATGGTATGCGACATAAATTCAAATTAAATAAAACTATAATGTAAACAGTAAAGTGATATTTAAATAGGACCTATATATTAACGCATAACAGGCCATCGTTGCTATGATTTAAGGCAAGATAATATCAAATATTTGATAAAATAGGTTCGTCCTTTTTATTCCCAGTAATTTAATTTCAATATTCTTTTAAGATATTTTTTACTGTAACTCTTATTATAATATTGGGCTTGGCATTTGAACCTGGGGTCCTGGTTTCGAATCTGATCGAAGACTAGGATTTTGAAATTCGGGATTTTCGGGCGCAAAGACTGAAATGAGAACTTTACTATCATTATTTTTTACTCTACATTTTAATTTTTATAGTTTAGGGATATAAGGATTTTAAAACAAAGCTATGAGAAAAGTATCTCACTAACTACTCCTTTGAAAACCGATTTAGAGGCCAAAAATAACAACTTCACTTATAGTGCTATTTTACGTGCTCGATAATCTTAAAATAAAATAACATTATTTTTCCCAACATTACAATTAATGTCCACTGGTCAAATATACGTGAAAGCGCTGTGGCTGAGCGTTAAAGCGCATGGCTTCCGAACCGGAATATACGTGGTAGCGCGGTGGCTGAGCGTTAAAGTGCATGGCTTCCGAACCGGGGTCATGGGTTCGAATCTTGGTGAAGACTGGTATTTTTTAATTTTGAAATATTCGGGCGTCTCTCATCTAAAATGGGTACTTGACATTAGTTTGGGAAAAGTAAAGGCGGTTGGTCGTTGTGCTGGTACCATTACACCCTCGTTAACCGTCGGCCACAGAAACGGATGACCTTTACATCATCTGCCACCAGGTCTGAAAAAAGAACTTTGTCAAATATGCATAGTTTAACAGAAATCTGTGTAGTTTGACTGAAATTTCTTTAGATAGTAAGGAATTGTTTTAGATGGTAGGAGGTTATTATGCGTCAAAGATTTTGTACATGATTTGGTCAATTTTGTGTTATAATGGCCAATTTATACTAAAATAATCTGTTTCGACTCATATAATTGATATAAGAATTTCCGAAGACTAACGGCATACACTATCAACCTACTTTTTTCTTCTCTCTACAAACAGCTAGTACTGACGTCAGGTTACAGGTGAACAGCGCCACAGGGACCATCACTCTAAACGGCTCTTTAGACTACGAGAAAAACGACCGGAAACTGGAAGTGAAAATCCAGGTAGCAGACACTGGCTTCAAGACCGTGATGAGCACCATAGTGACCGTGGTCTTTAGAGTGACCGACGCTGATGACAACCCACCTGTGTTGAGCTCCTTATATCTCGGATGTAAGTAACATTGTTACATTGGTCTCAGCTGGTCAGTACAAATGTAGTATTTCCAGGTGTTACGACGTCGTTGGAAGAGCTATGACTTAAGGTGCTATCTCCTTCTCACTTCATATGACATGCGGATTCGGAGGTGCCGTTTTACCTTCTATATTTACTTTTACCTATCCCTTAGTCTGTTGGACCGTTGGGGCAACATGCGAAATTCGTCAGCCGTCTTTCTCCATTCCTCTCTGTCCTTTGCCTTAGTTAGAACGTCTTTCAATAGCAGGCCCGTCTATTCTTTTATGTTGTCCTCCCATCGCTTCCTCTGTATGCCTCTTCTTCTTTATCCTGGTATTTTTCCCTGGAGGAAAGTCTTTGCGAGCCCCGAAAATCTTGTAATATGGCCATAGATTTTTAGCTTGTGTTTTTTTTACGATAGTTAGCAGGTCATCGTGGGGTTCAATCGTTTCAGTAACCCTGTCTCTAATCTCTTAGTTTGTGATGCGGTCTTTGAACCTAGGATCCTTCTGTAACATTTCAATTCCATTGCCAGGATCCTCCTCTCTAGCTCTGCAATCAGCGTCCAGGACTCACAAACATATAAAAATGTGGCCATGACCAGGGAGTGCATCAGTCTGCTTTTGGTGCCGAGGGCTAGGCCTTTGTCTTTCAAAATTACTTTAAGTTTTGAAATGACTGCCGTGGACTGTGCAATTCGAGCCAGTAGTTCAGGTTTTGTTCCCTCATCTGAGACATATATATAATTAGCAAAGACTACTAAGATTTTATAAATGACAGTGTATATACTATTGTGTTTAATTCCTTTAACAGTAACTGACCCTGACAGCTTAGACCAATAGCTTGTTACCGTACAGATCTGTGATTTATCAGAGCTTCAAAAAAAAAAAAAAAAAAAAAAAAAAAGTAACTCAACATACGGTAGAAAAGGAGAAAATATTTATCCTGAATAGACTTTTATGTCTTCGCATATTTCCTCATATAAGCGTTATATTATTCAAGAGTTTTATAAACTAATGTTCGGGAACAATGTACGCATCATCTTCTAAGTCTAGATCTAAAGGTCAATCATTTGGGATGTTATAGTGTCCAGTGGATCTAGATCTTTAAAAGAAATATAATCGCTCCAAAACCTGTATAAAGGCGGGTATTATCTTTTTTATTTTACAGAAAGAATTCTTAAAATTTTTCTTCTTTTCTAAAAAAAAAACGAAAGAATAAAATGTGGATCTTGGCTTTCCTTTCATACATTTTTTTTTGTTATTTTTCCTATTGGATCCAAATCTTTCTTTTAGCCTGACAATTATTACTAATTTTTCCTTTTCAAATGTGTGGGTTTTTTCTCCTGGCATCTCCCAAAAGATATATCAGAAGATGCCAACATTGGCGCCTATGTCATGACGGTGAATGCCACAGATGTGGATTCCCCAAACACGGCCCTCTCCAGGATCACATTCGGATTTGAGCAGAGCTGTTCCCAGCCCAACTGGTTCAAGATAGACTCTTACACAGGTATGTAGATCTAGCTCCCCGTATCGATTTAATAACGCTGTTAAGTCAACTTTCTTTTTGTCACCATGAATAGCAAAGGGAGGAAAGCGAGGAAGGGGAAAATGTGTAACGAGGCGAAAACACCAGGTCACGTAGCGGACTGAATCAGTCCAGTGACTTTAGTAGCTTGTACCTCTACACTAACACACACCAACATTGTGTTTAATGGAGCGTTTCGTTGACCCGCAAAGATTATGACAAAAGTTAAGACGCGACTTTCTTTGCTATGATGTCGTCAACTAGTTATAAATGCATTATATCGAGATAGCCGCCAGGTCGTGTGGTATTTGCGATGACTGCCGTTCGGTCGTCTCCTTGGTCCCGGGTTCATACCCTGCCCGTTGCAAACTTGCCATCCCCCGTTGTCCTGTTCTGGATTTGGCCTCTAACGAAACATCCTAACCATGTAAAACATTTGTATATATATTTAGATATATGAATGGTTGTATGGTAATAGAACACAACTGGGTTTCACTTTTTCAATTCCTGCAATGAACTCAACAGTTTCGTAAATGGTAAACTAGCAAAATTTAGCTAAATATAATTTTTGAAAAAAAGCCTTTTAAACAAAACAAAGCTTATGTAAATGAAGAACTAAGAACTTCACCCTTAAAACTATATCAATCAATAATGTACAAGTTATTTCACTTATTCGATAGAATACAAAATAATTAAATTACCAATAATTAATTGACTAATTGAGTATTTTTGTTTATTAATTCATGTTTTGTTAGGTAAAAAAAATGTTTACTTGATCGGCGAATACGTGAGGGAGAAATAGCGTTAACAATTACTTAAGTGGACTAAACCCAACACATTTAGCCTTATCTGTGAATACTGAAGTATTAATTTCCCTTGTTAATATTAAACAAAAATAATTAATTACCAGTAATTAATTGTCTAAATGTTATTTTTATTGATTTATGTCTTGTCTATACCAATAAATAATTGTGCGAAGTTACAACTTGATCCGAGAAAGGGTGTGGGTGAAATAACGTGTACACACTTTTTACCAGACAGACAGACGGACAGTTTGAGTTGATATAAGCTATGTTGTTATATAGTGCAAATAATCTATTTTGAAAACTTTTCACTTTCCTTTCCCACTTTCAATACAGAAAGATATACTTGAATATAGATATTCCTATTAGTCCCTCAGAATCTTTCAGTCTCTCTCCCTCCTCACTTTCTCTCTCTCTCTCATTCTCGCTCTCTCTCTCTTATTCTCGCTCTCTCTCATTCTCGCTCTCTCTCATTCTCGCTCTCTCTTTCTTATTCTCGCTCTCTCTTATTCTCGCTCTCTCTCATTCTCGCTCTCTCTCATTCTCGCTTTCTCTCTCTCTCTCTCACACTCTCTCTCTCTCTCCATTCTAGCTCTTTCTCTCTCTCCCTCTCGTTCTCTCTCTCCCTCTCCCTCTCATTCTCGCTCTCTCTCTCTCTCTCTCACGTCACGTATCCCACTTTCAATACAGAAAGATTTACTTAAATGGAGATATTCGTATTAGTCCCAAGAATCTTTCAGTCTCTCTCTCGCTCTCCTCTCTCTTTATTTCTCTGCTTCTCTTTCACGCATTCTCTCTCCCTCTCTCTCTCTCTCTCTCTCTCTGTCTCTCGCGCTCTCAGTACCCACATTGATAAATACTCTCGGGGATAGCGTTAGCAACCCAGCCTACACAAATTATAAACTGATAGTTGCATTGCAACGTTGACTTCTTGGTAGTACTTTTCCCCTGGCTCTTAAAAATTTTGACTATGAGAATATAAGCTACTGAGGCACTGTGGGCGCGGCCATCCACCTGGTTTCAAAACAAGATTTCTATAAGCTAGTCATGTGTTGTCTGGCCGAGCTTCGTTGCAGTTGTTTGTTTGCACGCGCTTTGTTTGAATACGGTACAACCTGTCTGGTGATCTGGTCCCAATTGAATATCAGGTCTCTCCGAACAGGGAAGAACTTCCCACACATGTACGGTAATCAACAAATAATTAGCCTAATATATTTTTTGACACTTTTAATGACTCACATGCCAGTAGTATTTTCTGTACTTTACGGTCTTTGGTTAAACCAAAGTCAACTCGAGAAATGATGGGAAGAATGTAAAGTAGACTCCCCTGGACGTTACTTTAGAGTTGAAGATTATTACATCCAAGCCCAAACTACGCAGGACGGCGGGCAGGGTTCGAACCCGAGAACATTGAGACGACAATTCAAAGCGCTTATCACATGACCAGGCACCCATCCAGTAGTAAGTGACCTAAAACAGAAAGTGAATGAAATCATATCTTTCCAGAACCTCAATGGACCTTTAATAAATGTTTTGAAAAGAACAAAAAAAACTAATTATATGTATGTGCTTTCGTAGGGTCCATTTTAGTCAACACGCTCCTGGATTGGGAGACGGCGCCTAATGTCACGTGCAAGGTGTACGCTTACTCATCCAATCAGATAGCCAGCAGACGAATCAGTGACGTCAGGATTGTACTTACTGACGTCAACGACAGGGCTCCAGACTTTACGCAGGTATAGTTTATAAGTCGCACCCATTTCAAGACAGTCAATCTATGGTGTGGTTCTCTGTGGGTAACACACAAACTCATTTTCTGATACGCACACATTGAATCTTTCTATCACACACTGAAATACACATATTAGCACACACACACTACCTCAATCACACATACTTACACACACTCGCGCACTCAATTGATAGGTGACGTGCGACCGGTGACGATTCTATTTTGAATCATTAAAAATTAATTAAACGATTGATTCAAAATAATTGATGCTATTTCACTCAATATAATCTTTAAATTTTATAAAGTTTATTTTTATTTAAATTTGTTTACATACACGCTGAACATACTCACTGGCACAAACACACACACACACACTCACAAAGACTCAAACTTCCGAACCAAATCTCATATGCATTATGTATATATCTTCTTATAATATAAAGAAAAAAGTAAGGCGTATGTATGTATGTAAGTATGTTACGCATAGAAATCAAATCTGTTTCACAAATCTTGATAAAACTTGGCATAAATGTTCCTTGGGTACTAACTGGAACCGTGACGTATGTATAGTAGCCCTAAAATAAACTTAAGACCCTCAAAAGTTTCCCAACTCTATGAAAGTATTACTATTTCATGGCTCTAGGCCATGTTAGACTATAGAAGATCGAAAGGAAACTATATCTAGATCTAATTTTCAAAACTACACTTTCACAGTTTTTTTTACTTTGACACATGAAAATATAAAATATAGTCTATTGATTTCATTATTTAAAAAATTAACCTTCAAATTTGTGTTTCAAAAGCATTTTTACATAAATTTGCTTCTCATATATACGAATTTAGACGTCCTGACGTACTTTATTATCCCATTTATTTAACAAATCGGGTAAACCCGTTTTAATTGTACTTTATATTTCATTCATGTCGCGTTACTTTCGTTTTTAATAGATATGGATGTATCGCCTTAACGGGTAAACCCACTTTCGCAAAACTACTTTATTTTCGTGACATATAAATCCAATCCACTAGATTAGTAATACACACACTAAGACCCGCAAGCCGCGGGTAATGTTCGGCTAGTGTATATATATATATATATATATATATATATATATATATATATATATATATATATATATATATATATATATATATATATATATATATATATATATATATATGTTATTGAAGGGTTGCTTTGGCCTGGCAACGGATATCAAATTCGACCTTATAAGGCTATAAGTAATAATGTCATAATCTATAATGCCAATGAGAATACATTGATTGAATTCCAATCAAAGAAATCCTCCCATGGTTTAGTTTTAAAATTAATAATCACAAGCTTGACTTTCCCTTACAATTGCTTTCTATGCCTATAAATTGAATGAGACTGGTGAAAAACCAAGGCATGCGAATCAGATCTCAACTTTTTAAAATAATTTTTTTCCACATCTAGTAATGATAAAATAAATCAAAATAAATGACATGCCATGAGGTTTTCTCGGATGATTTTGAATCTACAAAATATAATATAACTGAAGCCAATGAATATACTTTATATAATCTCCTTCAGCGCTACGAAAAAAAAAAACCATGAAGACCGGGTATGTTCACGAGAAAAGAAAGAGTATAATAATCTAGTTAGGAAAAGGTAATGTTAGACCAGTGATGCCCAACCTCGTTTGGCCTGCGGGCCATTTTAATTTTTGGCATTCGTGTCGCGGGCCATATCACCAAAAAGAAAAAAAAAAGTAATATTTTATATACATAAGCTATTTTTAATAGTTTTATTAGTAGACCTACTTACATACATTAATGTGATACATGAAGTTTATCCAAAACCATCTTCTGAATATCTGGCTGCATAGATGAAACACCAAGTCGGAGCATTGAATCTAGATGTTCATCCGTGAGGCGATTACGTAACATCGTTTCCGCCCGTTTCATCATTGAGAAAGTTTGTTCTCACAAATAAGTGCTTGAAAACATTGGGATCATCCTTAGCGCTTGTTTTCGAAGATTTGGAAAAGTTTCGAAAATAACACGGAGTAGATGTCAATACTTTGCCTCATTTCAAAATTTATCAAGCAGGAATGTCTGGCTTTGTAAGTCAATCAGTTCCAGTTGAATATCTGTCGTGGTACTTGATACATCGGCAGCAAACGGATTTTCAAAAAGACGGATTTCATTTTTTTCTAATTATGAAAATCCAAAAATCCTCCACTGAAATTTTCCATTAAGAGCCTCACAAATTGGATCCTTCTTTCTTTTGGGAGAGACATATTTAGCTGCTTATCATTTGTAGAGTGGTACAGGTTGGAAAGTGGACAAAATGCACCCCATTCCGAATGTTGAATGAAGAGTTGCGATTTTGTTTGGAAAGCACTTATGTCTGCATACTCATGTGAAATCAATTTGTCTTTCCCTTGTAGTTTGGTATTGAGTTCATTTACATGTGATGTGATGTCGTATAAAATACCCAAAATCCCACAACCATGAGGGGTAGTTCAGTTGTTGCACTTGTTTTGATTTTTCGTGTCTCATAAAAAAAACATGTTAAAACTTAATGCTTAACCACCGCACTTTATTGTGAAATAGAACGTCTTCATATACGGACTCTATTTCTGTCAGAAAATATTTGAAAGTTCTGTGATTCAACGTTCTGTGATTTGATGAAATGTACAGAAGTGTTGAGCACAATCATCATCACATGGTCCAGAGTCAAAACCTTTCCACAGAGATTTTGTTGGTGAATGATGCAGTGAAGCCACAGGGGTTCAGTTTTATGTGATTCAACAACTTTTTTTTTATATTGAAATAACTCTTGCTGTCAGTCCGCTGTGACATCCAGGAATATTTCTAGCGCCATCAGTAGTCACTCCAACTAATTTATTCCAAGGAAGAGAAAGGTCCTCTATGATGGTTGACACTTCTTTGAACAGGTCTTCTCCAGTTGTAGTCTTATGCATGCTCCTCATAGCTGCTAACTCCTCTGTTATATTTAAATTGCTGTTTGTACCGCGAATAAATACCAAGAGTTGCGCGGTATCAGTTGTGTCAGTGGACTCTTCAGCGGCAATAGAAAAGATTTCGAATTCTGCTGATCTGTCTTTTAATTGTGAATGGAGATTTTCACCCATATCTTCCGCTCGCCTTGTAATTGTCATGCGAGAAAGGCTGACAGCTTCTACTGCATTCTTCTTTTCAGGACACATTTCTTCCATCGCTGATAGCAAACACTTTTTTACACATTCGCCATGGGAAAAAGACTTCATTGCTCTACTTAAGATGTGAGCCACTCTGTAGCTGGCTCTTATCGCCGACTCATTTTCTTGTCTCTTTTCGTGAAATATTCTTGTCAATCCCCCAAACTCTAGTCGTAACTTGGCAATCTTGTCTTCGCGGCTCAAATAAGAATGCCATCATATGCGTTTATGTGTTTGGCTTCAAAATGCCTTTTAATGTTATGTTCTTAAAAAACAGCCACACTTTTTTTTACAAATCAAACATGTTGGCTTTCTATCAAGTCCTGAAAGTTTCTACATTCAGAGTCCACTTTTCGTTTCTTAGGCTCTCCTATTTCATTAAATCACAAACATTAAACAATACGGTACCAATCGCTTTGACATCAAAAGAACACGACCCAAAATGATGCACTATTGATGCTCTGTGTTGCACACACAATATGTCAAGGACATGGCTAGCTCAAGACAGTAGCGAATTTTCCAAGAATTACAAAAAGCTTTAAAGTTTTATCGCTATTAAAAAAAAAAGCACTTGTGTTCTTACAATAAAAAAATATTTACTACGAATATAAGAATACCAAACCTAAAGATGGAATTCATCCAAAATTCTAATCCTTTAATTTTTTTTTTTTAAATTTTGTTCCAATGATTTGGCGGGCCGGATCTGGCCCGCGGGCCGTAGTTTGGGCATCGCTGTGTTAGACTATCAAAGTGTATAAAAAGGGACTCAACAACATGTATTTTATTTGACTGCCTTTGAGTTTGAGAATTTGATGACGTCCCTTTCAAGACACGTTTGTAAATAGATCACAACGATTAAAGGATAATCATTTTTAACAATATTACAGCAGCTCATACTTAGATCTAGATATCCACATCTAGTATAAAGTTTTATTATCAAGTAGTCTAAATTTATAAAAAGAAATTTATATTTCTTGTAACTATTTCACAATACGAAAATCTACATATATTTGTTTCCCACAATCGGCGATATTATGATTATATCACTTGATCATTATTGTGTTAGAAACGAAGTATTCATTCTCTGGCACTGGACGAGTTTCTTTAAACTTGTAATTACCTGCAGCCATCCATAAACACATGGTGTAGAACCAGGCACAAACAGGGAGTGGAGACGACGTAGGTCCAGTAACATACGGACACTACAGCGACAAGAGATGCCGGTAGAATGGACAGTGCCCACGTTGGTCGGCCTTGTTATGCGCGGACACAAGGTGCCATCTAGGGGGAAGGGTCACGGGTTGGCCGGTGTTTTTTCTGAAAAGGTATCCACTCCACTACATTAATATGCATGACTGAATGCATGACGCGTAGGACGTAATAATCTTCTTTTTCGAAGTAACGTCTGTATTATATTAGATAAGATAAGAATGAATTTCTGACGTCATTTTATTTATTCATTTCCAGTATTTTTTTGAAGGGTCTGTGCTAGAAAACTCAGCATTTGGTGTTTCTGTTGGCAATGTCAGTGCACATGATGCGGACAGCGGCATGAATGGACAATTTAACTTCTCCTTGCCATTTAGTAAGGATTTAAAATTTCGGGGATTAATGGATAAAATATTAAATTTAAAAAATTTTGCAATTTTCTAATCATTGATTGTGTGCTTCTAGAATGATTTTTAAAAAATTCATTAGTTCATTAAGTCATTGATTAATAGGTTGAATGCGTGATCGAGTAATGATTGGATGATTGATAGATTGGTGGATTGATTGATTGAGTAATTGGTTAATTGATGATTTGATTATTTCATTAAATAATTGCTTACTTGATTTATCGATTGATTATTTGATTTATTGTGTAATTGAGTGATAGTGGTTAAACTATAGCATGAATGTTTCAGTTTTGTTATCAACCCTTTTAGAGTTGGATTAATGAATTTTATAGTTTAATCTTTATTCAGACATTTTTTCCTTATTTTTGCATGATTGATGGATGATCGATCGAGCTATTGATTGATTGTAAATATCATTGCAGCCAAACAGTTTCTGATCGATCCAAACACGGGAGTATTAACCCTCAATGGCGATGTAGATTACGAAAACGAGACTTCTTACTTGGTTCTAGTCGAGGCCAAAGATTTAGGCCTACCCACCTTCTCGTCACGCACCTACGTCAACATCAGAGTACTTCCGGTCAACGAGTACCCTCCTGTCTTCACCCAAATCGTTGGAACACAAACTATCTCAGAGGCAAGACAGCCAGGTAAGACATTTACAAAGCTTATATTTCTGTTCTGGTAAAAATTTTAACACACTATTTTTCCCACACCCATTCTGGATCAAGTTAAACTTTTTACAATGTTTAATTACCGTAAAACAATACATGAATCAATAAAAAGAAATAGTCATATCAATTGATTATTACTTACTAATTATTTTGTTTGCTACCAACAAGGGAAATTAATCTTTCAGTATTAACAGATATGTTTTAAATATGTCTGGGCTCTGACCCATAAATAATTGTATTTCTCCCACACCAGGAAAATAAAACTACTTGTCTAGAAATTGACCCAAAAAAAAAAAATGTACATAACAATAAAAGGTTTAGCGAGGGTTGGAAACTAAAACTTAGTGAGTGCAAATGTGTGTGTCTTACGTTATTGGGATCAATTCAGTTATAACTAATTTCCATGATCAAACTTCTGAAGTTGATGATATTAAACTTTTTTTTTAAATTTGTATTTCTATTAGAGTTTTGGTTTCGTTGTTCGACTTCTTTTTATTTCGTTTGATGCTCTTTTCCATTTTTTCATTGTATTTTTATTTCTATTTCTGTTTATTTTATTCTTTATTTTTATTTATTTATTTATTTATTTATTCTATTTTACTTATAATAAAATAAAGCAATAAAGTTTGAACAGAAAAGAAAGAGTTTACAGGAAGCATTCTTTTCAGAAAATGCAATTAATTTTTTTTTCAGGTTCTTTTGTAACCAGTTTTGAGGCTACTGACGATGACCATGGGCTAGATGGTCAGATTGTGTATTCACTTCTGGACAGCAACGTACCTTTTATTCTTGAACCGGTCACTGGTCGTCTTGTCGTGGGACTTGGACTAGACGCAGAGAATATTACGCAGTACAGTCTCACGGTCATCGCTTCTGACCAGTCAGAGACTGAGGTCAAGTCGGTCACTATGTCCCTGTTGGTCAATGTTTTGGATGTAAATGACAACCCACCAACCTGTGACTTTGTTCAACCCATCAGTTTAAAATCACCCCTCGTAAACACGCCGTTCGCAAAACTAAACTGCACAGATGCAGATATCACTTTGACCGTACTCAGATATGAGATAATGGACTGTAAGCCTTTTAACATTTTCAGCATTGACCCAAACACTGGCGAAATAAGCGTGGTCAGCGTGGACGGTAACCCCCAGGGCGTGTATCAACTGATTGTCAAGGTTTCTGACAACGGCGTGCCCCAGTTGTATACAATTTTCTCACTGGAGGTACTATTGGAGGTCAATTTGCAGTTTAAGGACTTCCCATCACTTCCGGTTCACCTGAACGAAAATGAAGATGTCAATAAAGTTGTTGCTAATGTGACAGCCACTGGGGCATATGATCCAGTAATGTATAACATTGTTGGTGGAAATGACAACGTACAGTTCAGCATTGGTCACTACTCTGGTACACTTCGGCTGGTCAAGGGCTTGGACAGAGAATCTATAGACAGATTTAATCTGGTCATCCAGGCCTCAACGCTTAATGGACAGGTCATTACAAAGACGCTAGACATCATGGTGGACGATTACAATGATGAGGTGCCCACTTTTCCCAACTCTCGTTATGAGTGGAAGGTCTTGGAGAGTCTAACACCGCCTCAGAGCCTCGGTTTGATCACAGTGCTCGACAAGGACACGGGCAATAACTCATTACTTACTTACAGCATATGTTCCGGAAACGATGAGGGAGTGTTTGATATAGATGCGGCTTCAGGAGAACTCTGGGTAAGAAAGAACTTAGACAGTGAGGCAACACAGGCTTATAACCTGGAATTGTGTGTCAAGGACGGTGGGAGTCCATCTTTAAACAGCTCCACCATTGTCTTCGTGAGTGTTGAAAACATAAACGAGTTTAAACCGGTTATAACACCATCAGTTGACGTCATAAATCTCACACTTTCCGAAGACTCTATTATTGGATTACAAGTACTCGTCATCAGCGGGTCGGATCCAGACCGCGGTTCAGAAGTACGGTACTCCATCTTTGGTTTGAGTTCACCTAAATACTTCTCTATAGGTGAGCTCACTGGGGAGGTGTACTTGACCTACCCTTTGGACAGAGAAACTCTATCAAACTTTACATTCGGGGTTCGTGTCATCGACACCTTTGGTCAGTCTGCCACTACAACTGTCAGTGTCACCGTGACTGATGTCAATGACAATGGCCCACTTTTCGATAAGTCTAGCTATGTGCTTACGACAGCTCATGAAACCAAGTCTAATACTTATATAGATTCATTTACAGTAACTGACCAAGACAGTGGACTCAACGGCTCGGTTACGCTGTCTATATCATCTGGTAACACGGGAGACAGGTTTAAAATCATAGGTTCAAATTTACTATCAAACGTGGTGCTTGATGCTAACGACCAGAACCAATATGATCTAATAGTGACTGCTACTGACCGTGGAAATCCTCCTAGGAGTTCTTCTACTTATGTAACTGTTCTCGTCAGTCCAGAATTCAAAAAACCTTCTTTCCAGATAGACAGTTCAAACCCTATCACTTTGATCGAAACATTAGCAGTAGGAACTTTGGTCAAAGACCTGGATGCAACAGTTTTGGGGGCAAAAGAGGGATCAGGTGGTGACCTCCTATATTCTATCACAAGTGGAGATCCTCATCAACATTTCTCTATCGAGCCTTTCGAAGGTGCTCTAACGCTTGTTTCTCCGTTAAACTATTCTGCTACATCATTCTTCTCCCTGCAAGTGATCGCCCAGAATAAATACAAGTTTTCGTTAAATGACACCGTCTTGGTCAACGTGACGGTCATCCAGGTGAATGTCCGCACTCCGCAGTTCAAGTCTGATGTCTACAACTGGACAGTCAATGAAACCGCTGGTGTTGGCTCCTCTGTTGGTAAGGTCAGCGCCATGGACCTAGATGCCGGACAGTTTGGGAAAGTGAGCTACTCTTTAAAGTCCGGGGTTCCATTCCAGATCAACTCGAGCACGGGTTTGATCACGTTGTCTGGTACTCTGGAGTACTCTCAAGCTAAGAGCTACAGTTTCTACGTCACCGCCATCGACAACGCAGGAGCTGCAAGCAAGACGTCATCCGCTGTCGTCATCATATACGTCATTGACTTCAATAACCACGCCCCAACTCTTTCCAGCAACGTTTACAGCGTGACACTACCGGAATCTTTCCCTTTGCATCAAGAGTTTCTCATCACCTCAGCGTTCGACCTCGACTCTGGTTCTTTCGGCTCTATGTTTTACAGCATCGCATTCAGCAATGCAGGAAGCATGTTTACAATAGACTTACATACTGGAGCATTGTCTCTTCAGCAGCACTTAAACTACGAATCTTTACAGACGATACACTTGACAATCATGGCAGCCGACGGAGGCAGCCCACGGCTAAGCAGTTCTGCATCTGTCATCATCGATGTGGAAGACGTCAACGACGAGGTTCCTAAGTTTCCCAGTGAGGCGGTGGAGCTCAACATTCCGCAATCCACCCCGGCACTTGCATTAATCTACTCGGCGTCTGCTTCGGATAGAGATAAAGGAAATAACGGCGAGGTGATATACACCATCGCGAGCGGCAACGATGCCGGGCTCTTCACCATCGACACCTTAAAAGGAGATCTAAAAACCTCGAGATCTTTGATGTCAGGCAGTGGATTTTACACTTTGACGGTGGCGGCCGTTGATCAGGGTCGTCCTTCACTCACTGGCACCGTGATGGTCAGCGTGGCCGTCAGCCCCATAGCCAACCTGCCAGCTGATGCCTCCGTCAAAGAGAATGAGCCATCTGGCACACTTGTTCGTGACCTCCCGCACTCCTCTTCTGTCATTGGATACAGTATCACGTGAGTACATGTGATTGTCTGTGTACTTTAACGTGTATAGTAATTTTACCTTTACCTATCCCTTAGTTTTCTAGACCGTCGGGGCACCAAGCAAGATTCGTCCACTGTCTTTCTCCATTCCTCTCTGTTTTTTTTGCCTTAGAACCTCTTTCAATGGCTGGTCCGCCCATTCTTTTATGTTGTCCTCCCATCGCTTTCTCTGTCTGCCCTTTCTTTTTCCTGGTACTGTTCCCTGAAGGAAGGTCTTTGCGAGCCCCAAAGATCTAGTAATATGGCCATAATATAATAGCATTTGATAATTGAATCTTCGCGATTAAAGTCATTGCTAAACTAGACTAGAAGTGAGGTGGAATACAGTATCGCAGATTTCTTTTATGATCAGTTCTGAGTTACTCTGGAGAAATAGAAATACCTAGTGAGAGACAATGCCTATCCAGGTGTTACGTTTATTATGTGGTGAGACTGTAGCAATAGATCTACATTTTAAGGACAAAATCATAGTTTATAAATGCTTTAAATTTTATTAACACTGAAACCACTCTTTTGTTTCTATTCCTCCATTTTGGTTCTCCCCCTTTCAACACGCATTCGCACCGTTCCACATTTACACTAGCATGCGCAAGTAACAGCAGGACATCGACATGTCACTTCCGCAAGTGTTTGTATGTGTCACTTTTGGTCTGTGTCTCTTTTGACTCTGTATGTATCTCTTCTTCCCGTGTTTGTATGTATCTCTTCTTCTTGTGTTTGTATGTATCTCTTCTTCCTTTATCTGTATGTGTCTCTACTTACTCTGTCTGTATGTGTCACTTCTGACTTTTTTTTAATCCCTTCTGTGTTTGTATTTATCTCTTCTGACTGTGTTTGTATGTGTCACCTCTGACAGTGTTTGTATGTATCTCTTCGGATTGTTTGTATGTTTTATTTCTGCCTGTGCTTGTATGTACCACTTCGCATTCTGCCTGTGTTTGTATGTGTCAAAGCTCTCTGAATGTGGTTGTATGTGTGTGGTTGTATTGAATTATATTTCCAGTGCTATTGAAACGCCCTGAATTAAGATTACGTCAGCACATATCGCGACTGTCCAATCTGAGATTATTCTGGAAAGAAAAAAAAATGAATAAACATATTCTACAATAATTTGACAAATGCCGACAGCCGATATATATTCTACGAGTGACGCAAAAAAATTATATAAGCAGTAAAGAACAAGCCTATTTCACCAAGAGAAACTGGTTACTTTGAAACACAGACCGGAATGTTAGTGTAACAATTAACAATCTCAGCTATTTAGTCACGTGACTCATGACGCAAAAAAGAAACCGTTAAAAACACACAGGTCCTGGCTCACTCATAGGGCAAGGTCAACGTAAGGCAGACGTGAGCTCAACCCATCATTTGCCTACACACATCAAGTCACTGCTAAAGAGTGTCAGATGTTCAGTCAAATGTGTAACCAAGATTTCCCGTTGTCAAACTGGGTCACCACCTTACCTGGTACTTAAACCCTAAATGAGTCAAGGTTTGGAGTAGACTTGAACGAAGTAACAAGTACCCGATGAGAGGTGACAGTTCGAATATATTTTTTACCGGAACAAGGTAACAACCATTTACCTATTTGGCAAGGAAGTTATAAAATATAGCCTCGTCGGGTTAGATGTACTTTTGGCGGCCTTGATTCGAGTCCATATCCCATTCTTATTCATCTCTTTACAATGCCTGTCCTAAATTGATTTCAAAACAAGCAATATAGATATATACAAAGTTTGTATTGAGTGAAGGCAGAAGACCTCCCAATGGCTATATCATAATTCATAGTGTCGCGATCTATGGTGCTGATGCCAGATGTCACGTGGAAGATTATTTTGATCTAAACAGCACAATCAATGATCGTGATTGCCGAGGATCTAGAAATCGTCAGCTGATAAGATGATCATTTAGAAGTTGCTAGTTGATAAGATGATCATCTAGAAGTTGCCAGTTGATAAGAGGATCATCTAGAAGTTGCCAGTCGATAAGACGATCTAAGTATATTATATTCAATGAAGAAACTTCTCTTCGTCAAATACAAATACTTTAATTCAAAACTTGGCAAAGCTATTCACAACAGTTACAATGATATACTGTGATTGAATAAAACATAATATATATATATATATATTTCTACTAAATTAAATGATCTACACAATAATATGATCATGTCATCTTCCTTTGAGTTCCAACACGAGACTGGCGGTAATATCAAGAATCTTTTCAGACCTTTGGGCGTTTACCATGTGACTAATATCTCTTTGTCGCTTGGTTAATCAATTGACCAATAAAATACAGGTTATCGTACAATAATTAATATTTCTAACCAATCACATTTATTCCAAAAAAGAAGGTTGCTGCATGCTTGGGATCCCCCGAGCTAGCTGAAATCTTGCCGACAAGCCTTGAGCTAAATGTAGACAAAGCGTTCGTGATACATAGTATTGCATGGTTTATCTCCTATAAACAAAAGCTTCTTGGTTATTGTTATTTTATTGATTCGTGTGTGGTCATTAACAATGAATAATTTTTCAAAATTTCAACTTGTACGAGAATGGGCGGGGAAGGCGGAGGAAGTAAAGGACTCCAATCAGACAAACTTGTATTTCATCTGATATAGAAACACCCCTGATGGAGTAAGTTAATATAAGCTTTGAGATAGTCTGTCATTCTGAGATATTAATTGGCATGTAACTAAAAAGATTTTTGTAACTTGATTTTATTTATTTAGTCAAACTATTTATTTGATCAGGGATATTGGATGCTTAAATGTTTATCGATTTAAGTTGCTTTTTAATTACCAATACACTAAGGAAGAGCTCCTTCTGAGCATAAGAGAACACCGTTGGCATCATTCGCTTGTTTGTGACCCCACTACAGTTTAATCCTTTTTGCGTTGGGCAACGTCCGCAATAAACAATCTAAAACAGTGACGTCATTTTGTTGACCACATTCTATCCCGACATCTTTGTTATTGAATGTATCACAGCATTAAAACTGATGAGTCTAATGAAACTTAACTTCTTCTGCTTAATTACACACAATAAGCAGACGTTTCGAAGGGGCCGGCTAGCACCGCATCATGGCCGGATTGGACCCTCGGGTCGTAGTTCTGAAATCACTGTTCTAAAATGTAAATGCCTTTGCTTGTGTAACCTTTTAATAGCAAAATACATTTTTTTGTCTTTAGTCTTGAGTTTTTGGCCAGATCTCATTTGTTAGACCAGTGTTTCCCAAACTTTTTCCTCATTGGACCCACTTCGCACATTCTGAGTATTTAGTGGAACGTTTTCATCATTTTTTTAGAGAATCAATTTACGCGGTGTCCTACTAGTCAATTATTTCAGTAGTTCGTGGAACACCTTTTCAGGCCTCGCAGAACACTGAGGTTACGAGGAATATAGTTTGGGAAACACTGGGCTATATATTCTGTTTTAATATATATATATATACATTTATTTATTTATTTATTTTGTTTCTAGGGGAGGCAATTACGGAAATAGTTTTTCTGTCAATAATGCAACGAAATCTTTACTGACCACCAAACCACTGGACAGAGAAAACTACGCTTTATATCAGCTGACCATCACTATGTGGAACAATAGTGGTAAAGCTGGCGAAATAGTAAGTCACATTTTATGTTTGTTTTTATCTAGATGTCTAGATACGCTTTAATAAATGGTAAGGTCTTCGATCGAGTGCAATCTTCTACATTAGTACACAAACGAAGTTTTGAATAGTCAGTGTCTCAAGCTAGGCTTTATAAAGACAAGGCAGAATTTAAGTCGTTGGTTAACATGCATGACTAGATGCATGACGCGTAGGACGTAATCATCTTCTTTTTTGAAGTAACGTGTGTATAATATAAGGTAAGTTGAGAAAAAAAATAATAAAGTGAGTTTGTGTTATACACAAACTCCAATTCAAACCATTTTGTTTTGCACACAAATGAATAAATTACATAAATGCTACGGAATGTGAAGAACTGCTTTTTTTTGCACTATAAAATTTTAATATTGAGGACAAGAATTTTGCTTTCATATTACTAAAAGTAGAAGGCTGCTTTGTCTAGTGGTATCATGGTCATGGTATGCGTTCTGGGCTGTCTTTCATTGGTCTTAATGGTCCAGGGTTCAACCCTACCATCCACATCCCACTCCGTCCTGCCAGAGGTTTTAGGTAAGCATGTCGTTGCATCTACTTCAAGCAAGAGGACCGCTGAAAACTAGAATAGCTACAGGGGAGATTCGGAAAGGTGTTGAATAGATAACTTGTATAGCCATGAAACGCCACAATAGAAAAAAAGAAATATTATCAGAATATACAATCACAAATTATTTCTTTTTTTTTCCAGTCATTGAATGTCAAGGTTCTAGACAAAAACGACAACAAACCCAAGTTCAAGGACCCCGAGCTGACCATATATATTGTTGAGAACATGTTAACAGGGGTCAGTATTGGTCAGGTGACTGCCGAGGACGCTGACGAACCGGGCAGCAACAGCCACATCACCTACACGATGTCGTCCTTCCAAGGCGATCGGTACATCGCCCTGGACAGCTCCACCGGGCAATTCAGCCTGAAACAGTCTATCAGCTATGAGACGGTGTCGTCTTTGGCCTTTGAGGTCATCGCTAAAGACGGTGGATCCCCCCAGCTGTCGTCGACGGCCACTGTTTATTTAGTGGTGTATGACATCCCCGAGACTGTTATTGAACGAGGTAAGTGACCAGCTTTTGCTAGACACCAGTGCCTAGAGCGCGAGTTACATTGATGCAGTCACGTTAGGTTGCCATGGGATTGTGTCGTTAGTACACTTCTTAGTTACCTTTCATATATTTATTCCAATGACACAAATATAGGCCATTTTTTTTTTTACAGTTAATATAAGCTTTATTTAAAGTATTTTTTTTATGTTTTGTTAACATTATCCACCACACAGATGTCATATTATGTTCGACTATTTGTGCATAACCATCTGTAAGATTTTTGAAGCTAGGGATCTAAGATATATCTACAATGCATCTCCAGACAGTTTAATAACAAATTAAATCAACATAGTAATATATATTATTTACCGTCTTACAAATTACTATGAATTATTAAGTCCAGTGTATCTAATGAACTGGTTACAACTGAACTCATTTTTCTAGTTTTAATTTTACTTTTACAACAGCTTCTACAAAACTGAATAATATATCGACAAAACAAATTTTCTTGTATTTCCACTTTTTATAATTGTATCTTCGGAACTGAGATTTTCTTTCTCAACATTTTTCCTCCTTTCCTTTCAAGACTTCAGCGACTTTTGACTTGACCTCAATATCTGATCGGCTCTGTAATAATTTCACTCGTGAATAATGCTCGATTTTTTCCTTGACATGAAATTTCTAAAATAAGGTCACGGCTAACTGCTGTATAGATTCGTGACAGCTGCCAGATTCTTTGATGATGATAGAAAGATAAATTGTGGCTTTATTGTTTTATAACATCGAGGGATAGGCTATCTTTATCTGTCAGACAAGATATCAGTATTTTATTTGAAAGAAATTAGCTTGACAGAACTGTGACTTGTTTAATAAAATTGTTAATTAATACATAAGGGTTTGTAGCACTTCGGGGAAGGGGGGGATGGGCTTTCTTTTTCGCTGTCCTTCTTTAAGCTCGCAAAAAAAAAAAGATCACCTTTGGTCAGCAGGATAAGCATCAGACTTCTATATTGTCCACACCAGCCTCCAACAGAACTTAGTTATTTGTAAGGTAGTCTTGTCAGCGTAAGCTTATCAAGGATGGAAGGTGCCTTAGAAGGAAGCGTTCGAGGAACCATAGATGCCTTCTATAGAGCACCCAGATTAGATTTTACGAAATATCCAGGTTGCAACTAGGTTTGCGTAGTCACGTAACACTGCACTCTTCCTAAATCATTGGAATAAAAGACATTTCCATCATTGTAATTTTTACTTTGAACATAGGAAAGACTAAAGAGCATTATAATATATCATTTTATTATATATTTTCTTTCTGTAAAGCTTAAAAATAATATTATTATACTCTTATATAACAATATAAGTCTTTCTATTAGTTTGTGTCAAAATTATCACATATAATACCGGTACCACCCCAGGTTTCAATACGATGCACTTCATCTCTCATGAGTTCCCTCACGTCGCTGCAAAGGGTGAAGTTGCATGTACGCTGATACCAGAAGACTTTGGTTTGGATCCTGCTGTTACTAGGACAAATGAAGTCACATCTGTGGGAAACAATGTTTTTGAAGTGTCCAGGTAAGATATTTTTAAGGGTTAATATATCAAAGAAGTTACCAGGCAAATTATCCTTGCAGGCGTATGGTGGTAATAAGTGTGGCTTTCAAATACACCTCATTTCGTGAACAAATACTGTCTTTCCTTGATTGAGGAAGTGATGCACATGTTTTATTGTCTGATGAAGCCAGTGGTGCACATATTTTATTTTCTCCTGAAGCCAGTGGTGCACATATTTTATTTTCCCACGAAGCCAGTGGTGCACATATTTTATTTTCCCACGAAGCCAGTGGTGCACATATTTTATTTCCTCATGAAGCCAGCAGTGCACATATTTTATTGTCTGATGAAGCCAGTGGTGCACATATTTTATTTTCCCATGAAGCCAGTGGTGCACATATTTTATTGTCTGATGAAGCCAGTGGTGCACATATTTTATTTTCCCATGAAATTAGTGGTGCACATATTTTATTTCCTCATGAAGCCAGCCGTGCACATTACACGTTTATATTTGGTGTTCTCAATCTATTTCCAGATTCTTCTAATATTAGTGCATTTTCTTTTTCTGTTTTCAAATCTCAACACTGGTGCATCTCAATTCACTTCCGCATGCACTGCAGCTTAGCAATAATTGTAATTTTTATTTAAGCAGAGAATCCTAAACCTAATCCTTATTCTGTAATGAAGGTAAAGTTTATGTCAATTATCGGATCTATTTAGTTTTACATATGGAATGTATATGTGTAACTGTAAGTGCACCACCAGCCCCCCCCCCCCCCAATCATTTTTTTCTCATTAGCAATGTGAGACCAAAACTTTTTATCTTTTTGTGTGATAACCAAATTGTTGTCAAATACGTTATTTAGTCTCTATAATTATTGAATTTCTGAACAAGTAGCAAGAAAACATTGAAGCTTGATTATTTCATTGGTCAGTGGAACGTTCAAATCCTACCGCTTCAATCTGCTATAGCTACTCTAATTAGAAGCAAAACAAACCCGATCATATGTCCAACTCATTCCTCAGTTCCGGTGACGTCACGGTCAGTATGGCTGAAAAGATTTTTGAAAACGGGCGTTACTTTCAGTGGATGGTACTGACCACCAATGACGCCAGTGGCACCAAGTCCATGGTGGGACTAGTACGACTGGACACTTTCAACAAGAACAAACACCTGGTGGCTGTAATAGTCTCACTGGATGAGGTGGACCTTAGGTCCAAAGTGTAAGTAGGTCTATTATATTTATTAAGTTTTTATTCCTTAACCTTCACCCAGGGCCGGTCTTAGGCCTCTGCAACCTATGCGCTTTCATGGGCCCTGCGCTAATTCTAGGTGTAATTATTGAATTGCAAACAGAACGAAAAATTCCTATATCTCCCGAATTTATTAAAATCTTCTGAAAACTCATAAAAAATCTCCTGAAAATAGACTAAATTGTCATTAATGGTGTCATTTATTGTGTAAAACGCCAATCCTACGTGTGATTAAAAAAAAGGCATTGTCAGCTTTCATGTAATAAAATGTAATAATCGGGCGAATCGAAAGTTCCAATACTTTATTTACTTTTATTGTCACTGGCATATAAATATGCCATAGGTTACAAGGTTCGTAAAGTAAAGTTAATTTAATCGCAATTTTGTACTTATTAAAGAATTAATAGAATTCAAAGTCGATTTTTTTAAATACCAAATCTTAATTTTCACTGATTATCCTTATTCCCACCCAGACTAGGCCCCGCGCAATTAGTTTCGCATAGGGCCCCGTAATTGTTAGGACCGGCCCTGCCTTCACCTTTATCTTCCTTTACTGTGTTGCACCGCTGGGGTACCACACAAGATCTGTTGATTGTCCTAATCTATTCCTCTCTATCGTATGCCTTGGATAGAACCTCATCCATTTTTCTCTATCGTATGCATTGGATAGAACCTCTTTCAATGGCAGGCCCGTCCATTCCTTTATTGTCTTTCCATCGCTTTCTATGTCTGCCTCTTCTTCTTTTTCCTGGTATTTTTCCCTGAAGGAAGATCTTTGCGAGCAATGACGACCTTGTGATATGGCCATGGAGATTTAGTTTTTTGACAGTAGTTAGCAGGTCATCATGGGGTTCAATCACTGTACTTATCCTGTCTCTAAACTGTTTCGTTTGTGATGCGGTCTTTGTATGTGATACCTAGGATCTTTTTGTAGCATCTCAGTTTCATTGCTAGGATCCTCCTCTCTATTTACAACTAATTGAATAAAATAAATTCAAGCTAAAAGCTGCTCACAGTACTTAGAAATGATTAAGGCGTAGAGATTACTTAATCAAAAAGTAAATAATTATTAGTTGAAAGCGATATAAAATCATATGTAAATTACGTTTGACATACACAATATTTAGACAACCGAGATTTTCATACATGGAGGTAAATTCATTAAATAGAAAGCAAGCTTTTTGGTGTATCCGGTGTACAAAATATGGAATGATTGATAATAATAGAAGTATTTTTAAAACTATAATATGATTTTTGTGCACTTATAAGCACTCTCGGGTCATATCTCAAAATATATTTCACAAAGTATTTTATATCTCATAGTTGACAACAATGAACTTTCAGTATGTCGTCCTTGACATTGTTTATTTAGTCTTTGTTTTTCAAACTCTATCCCAGTCTTTGTCTTTTTTATGTGTCTACGTTTTTCTTTTGCATTCATTCTATCACCACAACATTTCTTCGTATCGCCTTTTTTTTTATTGCTGAAAGGAAGTAATAAGGGTCTTTGAAATGAAAGAGCAGGTTACTGTGAAAAACTTTTGCTTTGAAAATCCCCAATATCAGTTTGAAAATGGATTAAGTCAGTTATTCATGGCTGCCTGGTCATTTGGTATGCTTGATGGACAGACGTTTAGTTATTTCAATAACTCTTCCCTGCCCGCTACCATCCACCATCATCCTGCTTGGGATATGGACCGAAACCAATCATCATAGAAGGCTTGAACACTGACCTGAGACATCGCAACCTGTTGCCAACGAGCTATTGGTCTCCACTGCCCACAGGTTGTGACGTCGCAGGTCGGTGTTCAGGCTTACTTTAACGAGGGGTCTCGTTTAAGTTAGAATTAGATTGGGAAGCGTGGCTTTGGCTTGACTACCTATGAAGGGGGCTCGAGGTTTGACACATTTTACAAACAAACATTTCACTTTTGCTTGCAACATATGAACTATATTTCACTCACTCTCTCTCTCTTCACAGAGAATTGCTCAGACAAGATTTACAAGCTAAATTTCCGGCTCCAAATAAAGTCAAAATCTGGCAAGTTCAAGCTACAAGCAGCAATTCTAGGCGTAAACTTCTGGCCACTCAGTTAGTTTGGTTATGGGATAGTACTTTTGTTTTTAAAAATTGTGTACCAACCCTTGACCATGTTTAAAAAAAAAAAAAACTCTGATGAATCTAAGTCTCAACTAATCAACTCGCGTCCATTTTCAGATCTGCTGCATTCACTGTTGTTCTGGCAGATGGCGCTTCTGACAGTATTAATAATGTAGATCAAAGCAAAACATTTCTGACCCAAGCTGAAATACTTGCAGTAAGTCTTGCGTTGTGTACAGCCAATGAAATTATACGCACGTATTTTTTTAGAAAAATTGTGTCTGAGAATTGTTGAAATATATCATACAGAAAAAACATTTCAGAATAATCTTCATAAAAAGACAATACCTCCTTTTAACATCTTATAGAGCGTTTATTTTGCTCTAGATAACTAATGATTTTTTTTAAAAAAAGATTTCAACGTTATAATTTTTCAAAGTTAAAAAAAGCTAAATTTGGCTAGAGGCTAAATCTAGGTCTAGATCCAACATCGATTTTGAAAAGACTATGACGTTCTTGAAAGAACTATCGCATTCGGGAATTTCCGAATTATTGATTTAAGAGTATTTAACTTTTTTTTTTACTTGATAAAATGTATAAAGGTCAAACTAAGAGTTGTCCAAGTGTGGCTAACAAGCTAGTCATGTTTTTCCCAACGATATACAGCAACTTTCAAACTGCTAGGAAAATTGTTGGAGCCTTTTTCAAGAATCGCACCCACCCACCTAGTCTTTATTTTCCACGAGGTTACCACATTAAATAGAGGTATTGTTAAACATTTTCATTTAAAATGAAAAGTCACTTTTTCTTTAATACACATCATAAAATAAAAAGAATCTATTTCGGATATAAAATATGTAAAAGAAACCAAAGGCATATTGACAATATCTTTATTTGAATGGATGCTAACCATATAGTTCCAATATTTAAACCATACCATTTAATACGGCGACGCAATTTTTTTTTTAAACACACAATCCTGTTGGAACGCTCTTACTTTTCTAGCCAATTAAAAGTTAAATGTTGGTTACCGATAGCCAGTCCAATAATTCTTCATACTGAGCATCACTCTGTAAATCAGTTTCCTTTTTATTCTATTATATCTTTATTTATACCTTTATGTTGAAGACTGCTTTGTTTAACAGAATCTACAACAGTCTCCTGATGGCACACCGGTCAGTGGACTGTCCAGCAACGTTCCAGTGACTAAAGTTGTTCCTTATGAAAACGCTTCGACCAACAGCAGTGGCCTGGACACCTCCACGATTATACTCATTGTGTTCGCAATCCTAGCTGCCCTCATTGTTATAGGTGTGGTGGTCATTCTAGCTTACTACTGCTGCTGCAGACGACCGAAACTGTAAGTACAAAAAAACCCCACTAATTTTATTGATGAAACTAAATTATAATTATCGTGACCTCTCCATTGCTGGGGGAAACCTCGGCGCAAAATTTGCGAGTGCCCACATCTGTTTATCAAGAATTGGCTTTATTAGTCACATGACAAGTTGCAAAGGAAAAACTTTGTCTAAATAGATGCACTATGACTTCCATATTAAGCCCCCAGCTCCTCTGCTCTAGTCAACAGCGCTAATCAATTAACAACATCTGACGCCTAGATCGCAAGGTCTGAAAGGAAACTTCATTAAACATATTTGATTTTTTTTTTCTGAGAGAGATTTAATTATCCACATGAGATTCACACAAAAACATCTAATTGTGTCCTCCAGTCACATGATAAGTTTACCCAAATACTTGCAACATCAGATGAATTGTTTTATCGTATGTAAAATTAATATTTCAAATTGTGTTGAAATAAAAGTAATAAAAGGAAATATTTTTGTCTTTCAGAAGGGACGACACATGGGGTCTAGGTAAGGCCTTATTAGTTTAATGTTATTATTATTAAATACACTTAAAATAGCTCTTTCTTTCCTTTCCTTTTTAAACTAATTTTTCTCTTTTCTACATTTGTATGTTCTAAATTTAGAGTTAAAAAAATAATAAAGGAATTCTAGTCAGGGCTAGTCGGGCATAAGGTGAAAAGTGCATACTTTTAAATAGAGGACGGTTATTGTAATAGGGGGACTCGGTGACAAAAAACAAACCGTTACGGCGTGGGGAAGCAGTGTTGTTCTTCGATTTATCTCTAGGACTCACGTTACTGTGAGGTCCTATTCTCCAGAGACTTTCCCGTCCACGTGTATCACACGTTTGGGTGGCATTCGCTTTGGTGGTAGAGTATTTATGCGGTACCTTCGGCAGTACAATTTTCTTCCAGAGCTGAGGCCTATGTTTTTTCGCTATCTGTAGCTTTCTTGGTCATTATTTCTCTGCTTAGAGGCATGGGGGAAATATTACTAAAAGAAAACAACTAAAACAATTACATTTGAAATCACGTGACTGCACCGAAGTAATACAAATTAAAGGTAAAAAAAAATTCTAACGTCAAAATTTTTTACTAGGAATGCTTTCTTCTTCTTCTTTTGTTTCCTTTTACTTTTAATGGTTGGCTTATTTTATCTTTTTATTTTGCATTCCAGTAAAACATGGGGAGACAAGTCACAAGATACTGGATTCTCCAGAACATGAGAAAATAATCTACGAGAACTTCCCTCGAGATACAGGAACAGAAGATGACTCGACAGACGATGAAACATCAAGTATTTTATTGTCTACACCTGAACCACAACCAGATACAGGTAACGTTTCACTTCAATCATGTCTTAACGCTCTGTGTCCTGGTGGTAACAGTTATTCCACTGAAGATTATAACATCCTAGACCAACCTCCCGCAGGATAACGGAGGTTGACGACAGTCCTGATTACCTATCACACGAGTTTCAAGACAAAAGTTTCTCAGGTGTCTGAATTGGATAGCGAGTTTAAGAAGAATATAACCAACCAAATATAAGCAGAAAGCAGAAAAACAAGTAGATCCACAAGAAATGCAAGAGTTAAATTTTCAATTATTATTTTTTGCATTGCAACAGCAGCTATTGTTTTAAGTTTGGGAGCAGTAACAATCCTAATTCCTTACCAAAACTAGTCGAATTTATAATTAGAAAATGTACCGTTTTATTAATTTTTCGCCAGGTAACTTAATGGCTTCATACGTTTCCAAATAGATACTTGTTAAAATATAATATTGTATTCATTGAAAACAAAGTAGCTCATTACAATTTTATCCACTGAGTTTACTGATTGTCTAAAATGATGTTAGAGCTCTAACTGCCACCATGTCACTCCAATGCGTTTTGTAAAGACATTTTGAATCTAGTTCATCAGCCTAGTCTTTTTGTTTTTTTGTTTTAGAGGACTAGCCTACATATGTACATTTATTATTAACATGTTTATTTTTATACTTTTTTGTTTATATTTTTTCTGGCTAATAACAAGTAGTAACATTTCCTTTTTCCCCTCATAGTAAAACATAGACTCTCTAATTTACAATCAACGACTTAACTGTGTCAGATGACTTAGTAACAAAACAGTTTGGTTGCAAACGTTAACCTTTCCTTCATTTTGATGTACATTAAATCAGCAGACAATTAAAGTGCTGTTACAGTGAATCTACACAACTTTTTTTTTCACTATAGAGTAGATCAAAGTCTATTGGACTGTAGGTTCATGAATGTAGATCTTGATAACATTACTTAGGGTACTTTAAACTGTGATTGGATATCGTCCCTAGGAAAGATTTTGTTAGTTGGTTTATATCAACTTTTGTTTGAAATGCCAGTAATGTAAATAAAGCGTTTGGTTACGAACTATTGACTGTGTGTATACGCATTGCTTTTTTCTCTCTCTGATAGTCATTAACAGCTAGCAGAAAATGTAATTATTTTACAGAATTTTTGAGACTGTTTACTGAAGCGTAACATTACCTATGTTAAAGAACAGCGTTGATCTTTAAAAAAAAAAGAACAAGTTCGTGGTTTATAAATAGAATATGTTCATGCATTACTTTCTTCACACTCTAAGTTTACCTACACTTTAGGAGAATTTATTTGTTAGGATAATAAGACTTCTGTTTTAATCTGACTATTCAATCGACTAAATACAGTGCTAGAAAAAGCTACCAAGTCCTCTCTGGCTTTCTCTCTCTCTCTCTCTCTCTCTCTCTCTCGTGAATATATTTCGCCCTCTCTCTTACTCTCCTTTGCTAATCTCTCTCTTGATCTCTCTGTTTCTCCCTCTTTTCATCCCCTTTCTCTTTCTCCCTCTCTCTTTCTCCCTCTCTCTTTCTCCCTTGCTCTTTTTCTCCCTCTCTCTTTCTCTTCTCCAACATTTTCTCTCTATTACTATCGAATTTTATTCAATATTTCTGCGTCTAATAGCCGAAGACTAATGCCGATGCGGCATAAGATACATACATTTTTCTTCGGTATAGCTTATGAATACCAAAAGTGAGGGGGGGGGAGGACGGGGAGGT
The DNA here is from genome assembly GCA_030265305.1 of Biomphalaria pfeifferi. Classification (NCBI taxonomy): domain Eukaryota; kingdom Metazoa; phylum Mollusca; class Gastropoda; family Planorbidae; genus Biomphalaria; species Biomphalaria pfeifferi. The sequence goes on from JASAOG010000019.1 coordinate 524,342, forward strand.
AGGTCCAATTTAAAAAAAAAAAAAACTTTAATCTTTCACTTTCCAGCCATTGCGAGCTACTTTATGAATCTGTAAACTGACCAGACGTTGATGTTTTTAAAATGAAGTATACTTCGTTACTAGTGACGCCATTGAAAGTTTTTTCTTTCAAGTTCGAAGAGCTACTGTTACACTAAATTAAGTGGGAAGAGAAGGGGGGGGGGGGGGTAGGGGGAGAAAACAAGTGACCAGCTGAAATAGTGACCCATCAGGAAATAGTCAGTGTAGTCAGTGTATCAAACAACTGGAGAGTCTCTTCAGTGCATGTGTGCGTCTGGTTTGTCTGGTTTGTATTTGTGTCAGTGTGTGTATACAAAAGAAGAAAGTTTTTGTATGAAGATCAAAATCTCTAGTTGACTTCTACATAGATCTAATCACATAATTTTTAATCATTAATGTTCTTTTATACTGTTCGTGTTAAGGCTTTTCCGCGGTGTCGAATACAACCAGTGAAATAAACAGGAGGTAACCTTCAAACTAATTCAGTAACACCGGCGAAATGCCGAAACAGTCAATATAGATATAGGTAGTCGACGCTGGTGTTGAACATCAAACACGTTTAATACTCAAGAACGGAACCATCGAATGTCATCTACTTCTAGCCGTCTATATAATGCTTCTTATTCCTACTGTGATAAGAAAAGCGACTTGTTTATAGCGTCTCCTAGAGTGTTCTTACTTTTTAACAAACTTTACGTCATTGTCGCTAAGTAAAACTCCCCCCCCCCCCTATTTCCGAAACAAATAACTAACTCCTAATCGTGCCATAACAGTCGCAACAAAGTTTTACTCTCTTATCGTAAGTTATAACGATTGACGTAATGGTAAAGTCTGTAGTTTCCCCTCTTATCGTCCCTCCTCTTACGTCATACTGTTAAAAAGAGCACACACACACACACAAATTAGAATAGCCACTTTATCGTTTGTATTAGTTGTTGTTTTTTCGCATCGGCTTATTGACTTCTCTGTCATCCTGATTATCTTGTGTCCCTCAAAAAAAAAACGGAAAATCGGAATCCCCTTTTAAAATTATTACGTTGTGTCCGTGGCGGGGATTACGAGGGATGGGGGTGTTGGGGGCGAGACCATTCGTTTTAGAAAGATTTAAAACACTGACCTGCGACGTCACATCCTTTGGGCAGTGAAGACTTACAGCTCATTGCACACGTCGTAATGAGCCGTGACGCGGCAACGAGTTAACGGCCTTCACTGCCTACAAGTTGCCACGTTGCACGTCAGTGGTCAGGCCTTCTATGACGACTGGTCTTGGTTTGGGAGATCATATAAATTATATTATTACAGACTCTCAGAACGCATTTTAATTAATTTATACATCTGAACCCTAACCCATCTATATATCTTTTTTTTTTTTACTGAAAAATAACTTTAGTATGGACAACTTTCTAATGAAGCATTTCTTTTAAAAAATCATTATATTTATCTAAACATTATATTTTAGTACTTACTAGCTCTAAAATAGATATATCTGATAATATATAATAGTTAACTGATAGTATCAAGTAGTTATCTGATAATCTCTAATAATATTAATAATAATGATAATAATAATAATAATGATTACACTCAATATTTTTCTACAAAAATTTATGTGTTATAAGATATCCAATAATAGGCCTATAAAACGGTCAAGTGATAATATCTATTAATAGTAATGATTGTTGTAGTCATCAGTTTTCTGATAATATCTAGGTGTCATAAAATAGATCTATCTGATAGTATCTAATATTCAACGAATAAGATTTAATAGTATCTAATAGTTATCTAAAAATATCTAATTATTCTGTTCTTTCTATGGCTTGGTTAAAAGAAAATAGAAAGCATTGAGGTTAAGATCGAGTGAATATTTATATTCTAGCTCTTTGCACATATAACTATAAATAGCATCATAAGAATAAGCGTTATTTTTTAACTTTAGAGGCTTATGCATGCATATCTTCTTTTTAGAGAGAGATTTCCTCTTTTAATATTCAAGTTCATTTTTTTCGGCATTTTTGTCTGCACAAGTAGAACAGACTTACCGGATTACAAACAGACACAGAATATATCTCTTGTATGGTTTTACTTCACAGAAGTAACTCCAACCAGAGGACCTAAAGGTCAACCGCTTTCAGTAAATCACGATGCTGATGGTACCAAGGCCGAACGATTTCGCCCCACTTCAGTTTTAAGCATCGATACTTGCATTTCTATCAAGTACACGCCCAATGGTGGATTGGAATCCAGACGACAAAGCACGTCTGCGTATTTTGCAGGAAGTGACATCAAGGAAGAAGATCATGACAGGATTGACCATCTTGGCAACATCATAGATAGTCTTGAAAACGCCCTGCGTCGACAGAAGAGCCCGCATTCTGATAGGCTGCACGAGACTCTTTGTGCTGATGATGAGAATGACGTAGAGTTTTCTAGACGCTTCTGTTTATACGCAGAAATCAATGACGACATCCGTTGGGTAAAAGGCACAAAGAAGAACACAAGTGCTCTCAAAAAAGATCCGAAAGCTTCATCTTCAAAGTTAATGAAACATTTATCGAGTCTCCGTGATGAACTAGAGAGATATGACATGACTAATTCTCCCTGTGATGAACTAGAGAAAAATGACATGACTAATTCTTTCTCGCTACAGGAAAATGAGAAAAAAGATAAATGTAATTTCACCCTAAAACGTCCCGTTACGTTTAGTGTTCTAGAACATCCAGTTACGAAATTTCCTAAGAGCTCAAAAGTTGCATTAAGTACAAATTTTCAACCAACATTTGATAAGTCAACTTCCAATGAAGTTCTCCAACAGGAATGGCGCAATGCTGAAGGTCCTCACTTCTGTCACCACCATCCAACTCGTAAAAATAGTAAAGACTTATCATTGAGTTTGACCCGGGCAGAGATGCTGGAAAAGCTTCAGAGGAAACAAATTGATAACAATATTGAGTTTCTTCGACTACACAACATCAAAAAACGCCACAATTCCTTAGAGTCAGTCCCTAACAAAACTGGAAGACATTATCTCCACTATACATCCTATAGAAATATTAGCCTTGTTGATTCTGTGCGCGAGAAACATCATTGCGATGTAGCAGAAGGTAAAGACCAGGCCCAGAGTCGAGTTTTTAGTTTCTGCCAATCATCGTTCTACTCGTCACACGTATTACATGACGTCAGCAGGTCAGAGTTCAGCGCGCCAATATTACCTTCAGATCCGAAGTACGTCAAATGGCTGAAACGTCAGAGGAAGCGCTGGAGGAACACGCAGTTCGAAAACACGCCCCTGGGAAAAGCGTGGCAATGCTACAGCAGTAAATCTGACACTCCCTGGCCACCCAAGTTCCCCAGGCTTCTTATGGCGAATAACTTCAATCCCAGAATTCAAGACAAGGAAGAGACCAATCCCTTTGAGGCTTTTGCCAAGAGAAGAAAACTGCGTAAAGCTAAATCTGATAAAGACATGAGTGACGTTGATGTATGACATAGTGCAAGGTGAGAAGGACGTCAAGTCATACGATTAAATTATTTTGACGATCTATCATTAGTAGAGTAACAATTAAACATGAAAAAACATATTTTTTTTAAAAAGACAATACCTCCTTTAAGCAACTTATAGAGTCATTCCAAAACCAATGTTGCGCCTAGCCTCTATCTAAATCTCTAGCCAAATTTAAATTTTATTTTTTTTTCTTTAAAAAATTATAACGGTCAAACTAGAGTATTCCCAGTGCGCCAACGGGCTAGTAATTTTTTTCTCAGCGATATACATTAACTGTTAAATTTCTTGGAAAATCGTTAGAGCCATTTTTGAGATCAGCTGTCCATGCAGCTTCCTAGCTGGTTCCAGGTTACATGAAGTTCTCACTTGAATAGAGTTATTGTAAAGATACGCTGTACGTATGTATGTGTGTGTATTTTCGGATGTTAAATGTGCGTTTCCGTTATTTTCCAAAGATTACGTGATATTATTAATTTCCTCTGGCTGCTTTGATAAGTCTATTAAATGGGCCTGCACTTGTGAATGTTTAAAGTATTGACTTCACCGTGGAAACGGTTTTTTTTTTTAGGTGTAGGAGTGTAGGATATTGAAAATAAAAGAATATCAAGAGGAAATGATAAGGAAAAGGATTTTCTCGATTGATGTTAATCAGTTATCTGCTTCTTATTTACATTTTGTTGTTAGAATAAGGTCTACATGCTTTAAGGAGGTGCGGTGGCTGAGTGATAAAAAAGCGCTTGGCTTCCGAACCGAGAATTCCCTTGTTCGAATGCTGGTGATGACTGGGATTTTGAATTTCGGGATCTTTATGGCGCCTCTGAGTCCACCTAATTGGTACCTGACAGGAGTCGTGGAAAAATAGTGATTGGTCGTTATGCTGGCCCACATGACACCCTCGTTAACTGTTGGCCAAAAAAAAAAACACAGGTGACCTTTACACCATCAGCCCCATAGATTCCAAGGTCTGAAAGGGGATACTTAACTTACAAGTAAAATATGTAAAGACTTTTCATTCAGTGTCGGATTGAAAGGCCTAATTTTGATTTTAATTGAAGTACTCCCAGGTTAGTCGTGACTTCTTGTTGTTGGTCGATTGTTACTTGTTGCTCCACACAGCTAGTCGAACTCAACTTACGTACGCGTGTTGTTTTCTTAATGTTGAACTTTAAATTTTAAAAAAAAAAAAACTTTAGAAGACGCCTTTTTAAACAAACTTTAATAGAACTTTTCTTGATAAATATACTTAGATTCAACTCGAAGTGAGATATATATCTACTAGTAACTGAATGAAAGGATATTTAACCAATATCTAACTTACAACGAATACACTTCGTTCTTGTTTCACATTCTCTGTTACAGCGCCTGTTGTTGTGTTTTTTAAATCGCCAATTATATTCCTTGTTCGACTTATTGTAAAACAATAGAGCAAAATAAAATTTAAAAAAAAAAAAAAAAAAAAACTTGTATAAGGGAAAGAACTGCACATTTACAGTCATATGCTTCAATAATTATTTACCTTTTCTATATCAAACCAAATTAATTAATTATAACATTAATAATTTGGTTATGTTTTCTAATTGATTCGTGTTTTGTTAGGGACAATGAATATTTGTGCAAACGTTTCAGCTTGAGTCGAGAATGGGAAGTGGGAGAAATAACTTGTCAAAAATTTGTACCAGACAGACAGACGTCTAACGAGTTAGATAAAAGCTTTGTATACATATGCCATTATGTATATTATCTTGACCCCTGTGCGTATTTTGTTTTCCAGTAGAAGTTATTCATCTCGTTTCAGCTTTTGTATCAGAATAATTAACAGAAAGAACAAATGAATAAAAATATTTAATTAATCCAAGACAATGTGGGGTATAATATACAGTAAACTCATTTTTAAATCAAGTTACATTACACATGATTGATGATTGACCTTCTCATGTGACGAGAATATTTCCATTTATGTATAATGTATATTTTTTCATAGAACATGACAGGCAAATTCATGTAGCAGAATCTTCTATTCGGTGGCGGAGATGAATTTTTTAATTTTTTAATTTTTTAATTTTTTTTTTACGGTTTTTAACAGGAAACGAAAGAAACATTTTGTATTTCACATTTCGTATTTTCCACTTTACATCTCGCAAATTTCTACGATGTCCAGCGGTAGGCATCAAACTCTTTTCAAAGTTGGGTCAGTTTACCGCATTGGTTCAGGGTTCTTTCGTTCTGTCATCTGGGGTTGGCAGCCCTCGCCGCATGTATAATTTTCTTTATGAGTCAAGTTTGCTGTTTGTGTAGCAATTGTGGTTTTACATGGGTGGGGTCGCTAGCCCCACGCCAAACCCTCCTCCTTTTTCATCCTAGCTGGGAATCGGTAGATGGAGGATTATACTATTTCATAAATAAAAGATTAAAGTTTTATTACAATGGTTTTGACTCCGCACTAACCGACTCAGACATCCCTTTGCATACTGACTTAGAATCTTAACTTCGAATATTATTACACTTGAGAATTCATAATAATATTGTGTGTGTGTGTGTGTTACTTATCTTCAATAATAAGTGGGGGGGAAAAGCCAGATAAAAAAGTAACTAACATAAATGTCTATCTTTCGCAGAACTGAATTTCCTTCGTCCTGTAAACTACGAAATTGATCAAACATTGGAAATCACTAACTTCAAGGGAGAGAATCCCATATATGCACAGTTCATTTCATCCACGCTATCTTCACATAAAGACCACAGCGACAGAGATCCTCATAATTACTACAGAAACAGCGGTCCTCATAAAGACAGCAAAGACAGCGGTCCTCATAAAGACCACAGAAACAGCGATCCTCATAAAGACCGCAAAGACAGCGGTCCTCATAAAGACCACAAAAACAGCGGTTTGAAAGCAATCGAAGTAAAGAATGCAGAAAAGCCTAGACCTTTAAGAGCCACCTCTATTTCCAGCCCGTACACCCCCTCCAGCGATTCTCAGTCAGTTGCGTCAGACTCGTACCCATTGCAACCTAGATTCCAGGATTCTGAGGCGTCCACTCCCAGAGCAGTAGTGGCAACCTTTATCTCCTCTTCATATACTCTTCCAGACAACAAACAGCGCGCTCTTCCAAATGTGTCAGAAAAATGACACACTGGCCCACAGAAATAAACGCTCCAATTTACCCAGCAGAATCAAAATGTGTAAATAGATTCATTGAAACGTTATTGCTACACACAATTATATTATAATTTTTGTTCCGTGGATTATCGGGAGTATTTGTTTATATCATTTTTCTGATTTTTTTTTTTACTATGGGGCAGGGTGGGGTGGCTCAAATCTTGCTTGTTCCCCCTTTCGATTTATTGCCAAACGTTTTAATTAGATACTTTTTCATTTTGCTTTTGTCATCATCGTCATGTCATGTGGCTATTACATTGATTCAGAGCAGGATTTACAATGGTATAGTACTGTACAAGTACCCAGCGCCTCGACATTAAAAAGAGGAGGGGGTGGGGGTCCACGTTTAAAAAATATAACATTTTAACACCAGATGCATATTAAATGTACAAAATGTCATAGAAATATAAAAGATTACATTTATAAGTAATATATCTTTCTTCACAAATAAAAAATACTTTTAGATTTATTATAAAGTGCATTTATCTTGAAGTTTCAAGAGGTCAGGGGCCTAAAGCACAAAAAAAAATCCAGACGAGGGCCTTTACTTATTAAAACTAAAAATCGATTATAGAAGAACTATGTACCCAGGATGTCTTGAATCAAGACCATTCTTTAGAGAAGACATCAACACTGACCAGCGACAGCGGGAAACAATGACTCGTTGCCATGTCGTACAGACCTGTGACGAGCTATTGGTCTCCACTGACCACAGGTTGCGACGTTGCAGGGTCAGTGTTCAGGCCTTCTTTGACGACTGGTCTCGCTTGGCTCGATGAGGCGAGAGAAGTTGATCTGTTCTCTTAACTCATCTCTCTCTATTACTTGCGTTTGCATTCTTGGAGAGGGCGTGAATTCCTTGGCGTCTTCCCATCATTCAATTAGCCAGCATTCCTTCTGTTTCTGTGCCCCGTAGGAACATCTCAGTAAGTCTTGCTGCTTTCGTGCGGTGGTAGATCTAGTACTTTGAAGAATTCAATCAGTAGAACATGAGCTGTAATATAATTCAGTAATAATATACTCCAGCGTGATGGATATGTGTCAACTCTATTTTACATTGCTTAAATTTAAATGAAAAGTTTATTGCTATGATCTTTAAGCGTTCAGTCACGGGTATAGTGCTTATTGTGTGCATTAAAAGTGGATGGAATCAAAGAGAAAAAGATGAGACTTTACTGAGTTTACTTCCATTTCCATCTTTTAACATAATCTAACATATAATCTAACATATAATTAACATATAATTAATGTATAATTAATATAAATAATTAATTAAAGGGCACGCATGTGCACATTTGCAGTTACCCCTCTTCGTTTGTTAGAAACGGGCCGCTTATATCTGTATTTTAAATATTTTTTTTTATGGTAGGCCCCTATTTATTTATTTTTTAATACTGAAAATAGCATAAATTTTATATTATTCTGTATTCATTCAGCCACTCTGTAAATTATTCGTGGTTATCTATATTGTGGTCACCGCGGCAATTTAATCTCAGAACGAAAATATTTACATACACATGATTGTTATTGTTCAACTTTTGTATCTATTTTTTATTGTAATTTCGCCATATTCTTACGTTCACTGAATGATTTTCTGTATGATAATCAAAGTATTTCACTGCAATGTATTTATATATATATATATATATATATATATATATCCTCTGATTGTAACATCTGTTGTATCTTATATAATACAGACGTTACTTCAAAAAAGAAGATGATTACGTCCTACGATGATAATCATTTTTTATTTTAAAAAATGTTTACATACACATTTTTTCCTTACAGCTTTTTTTTATGTAAAAAAAATTGTGCACTGTGGAAAGAAATTTAAAAAAAAAAACAACTTAAAATGCTGTTTCTCAAATATAACTGAGTTGTTAATGAAATCGTTACTCGCACCTTACTAGTGTGCTCAATGAGTGCGTCGCTCGCACAGTACTAGTGTGCTCAATGAGTGCGTTTTAAAGTGACATACATTAAGTATAAAGGCGATTAGTTGACAGGTAAAAAAAAAAACTTCTTGATTTTTGTTTGTTGTTGTTTTGTTGTTTTTTTGTTAGTTCATGCATGTTGGAAGCACTCTATTACAATCTGCATTTCTTGATGTATTAAGTATCATAATTCTCAAAGAAAGAACTTAATCTGAACTACTGGCTAGAATTGCACAGTCCACATCAGCACTTGCAAAGCTCAAAACAATTTGGAAAGACAAAGGAATAGCTCTTGACACCACAATAAGACTAATCATGGGGACATTTTTATATGCTTGTGAATCTTGGACGCTGACTGCAGAACTAGAGAGGCGGATACTAGCAATGGAATTGAGATGTTACAGAAGGATCCTAGCAATGGAATTGAGATGTTACAGAAGGATCCTAGCAATGGAATTGAGATGTTACAGAAGGATCCTAGCAATGGAATTGAGATGTTACAGAAGGATCCTAGCAATGAAATTGAGATGTTACAGAAGGATCCTAGCAATGAAATTGAGATGTTACAGAAGGATCCTAGCAATGGAACTGAGATGTTACAGAAGGATCATAGCAATGGAATGAATTGATATGTTACAGAAGGATCCTAGCAATGGAATTGAAAAATCTTACTCTGGAATAAATGTAACCTAACACAACTACACCAAGCTGCATTAAACTTTCAACAAACATTCTTATTAGAAAAAGACATTAACCAACCAGTCGATGATCTCTGGAATTTCATTAAAAACCATCTTAAAAGCATTATAGAAAATCTTATACCAACTAAATGCAAATTGAACAAAATAAATAAATGCTGGTTTAATAATAGACTAAAGAAGCTTTGTAAACAGAAGGAAAACCTATATAGAAAATTTAAAGAAACTAAGGCAGAAAGAGTTTACAAAAAGTATATAAAAATTAAACACTTAACCCAAAAAGTAAACAGACAGCTGCAGAGTAAACAAAATAAACAATGTAATATCTAATGATAACAACAAAAACCTATGGTCATACATTAAGTCTAAGAAAATGGAAACAACTGACATAGTGCCATTAAAAGATGAACATAACGTAATACATAATGATAATGAAACTAAAGCAAACATCCTAAACAAATACTTTGCATCAGCATTCTCAGCCCCAGGAGACAAAGACATATTACTTCATTTGAACCAAGTAGACAACATAGAAGATATAGTAGTACAAGAAAATGGAATTCAAAAGCTATTAGCCAACACCAAACCAAATAAAGCGTCTGGACATGATGGTATTCCAGCTAGATTACTCAAAGAACTAAGCAATGAGCTAGCCCCAGTGTTCAAAATACTCTTTCAGGCATCGCTTAACCAGGGCAGAGTACCAAAGGACTGGAAAGAAGCTAATGTCACCCCCCTATGTAAAAAAGGAGAAAAATCTGACCCAGGAAACTACAGACCAGTATCACTTACCAGCATCACATGTAAAATCCTGGAACACATAATATGTAGCAACATCATAAACCACTTAGACAAACATAATGTCTTCACCCCACACCAACATGGCTTTAGGAAATATAGATCATGTGAAACACAACTAATAGGACTAATTGATGATTTTTCAAAAGGTTTAGATAATAGTGAAGATAATAGATGCTATCTTACTAAATTTTTCTAAGGCTTTTGACAAAGTTCACCACCATAGTTTGCTTAAAAAATTAAAATATTTCGGCATTAATGGTCCACTGCATCAGTGGATTAAAGATTTTCTGATAGGGAGAGAACGAACTGTAATAATAAATGGCTCTAAATCAACACCGATAACAGTAAACTCAGGTGTACCTCAAGGAACAGTCTTGGGTCCACTACTATTTTTAATTTACATAAATGATTTACCAAATTGCATTACTTCAGGAACAAAAGTTAGATTATTTGCAGATGATTGCATAATATATAGAACAATAAAAACAACACAAGACACAGATATTTTACAAAGAGAATTAGATAAATTACAGAAATGGGAATCAAATTGGAGCATGTCTTTCCACCCAGAAAAATGTCTGTTGGTAAGAGTAACAAAAAAACTAAAACAAATTAATTCCACTTATCTTATTCATGGCAAACCAGTAACACAGACTAAAAACTCAAAATACCTTGGTGTTATAATAAATGAAAAACTGTCATGGAATCCACATATTGATGAAACTATAAAAAAAATCAAACAAAGCATTAGGATATATTAAAAGAAATTTCTATAAATCAAATAAGAACATAAAACTAAAATGTTATTTATCCTTGGTTAGGCCAATAATAGAATATGAATCCTCCGTTTGGGACCGCTCAACTCAAGAAAACATTAAGAAACTTGAACAGACACAAAATAGAGCAGTGAGATTCATAACAAACGAATATTCACATTTGACTAGAATAACACCTTTAGTAAAATCACTAAATTTAGAAAGCCTTCAGGACAGAAGACTCAAAAGTAAAGTAGCAATTATACATAAAACACTGAACCATAATCTTCAAATACAAAAACAAAATGTAATAAAATACTCTGAAAGACACACAGATAAAGGCACATTCCTCATCCCATATGCTAGGACAAATTTGTACAAATACTCCTTCTTCCCTAGTGCTATTAGAGCATGGAATGGGTTGCCTGAGCTAGCCAGGAAAACCAGTGACTTGGCAGAATTTAAGTCATTGGTTAATATGCATGACTAAATGCATGACGCGTAGGACGTAATCATCTTCTTTTTTGAAGTAACGTCTGTATTATATAAGATAAGATAAGATGTTACAGAAGAATCCTAGCAATGGAATTGAGATGTTACAGAAGACTGCTTTATTGATCCTTATGGAAATTTGTTGTAATTACAAGGACTCTTTTCTCATATAAAGACAACACAACAGAAATATTCACGTAAATAGATCAGATACAACTTAAAGAGTTCATTGCGTGACTACACACAGGTATCTTTGGCCTTTTTGTATTTCTTGGTAAACGAGTGGTGTTGATATAGTCTGGCCGAGATTCTCAGGGCTCTCAAAGACATTCCTTCAGGGAACTGTATCATGAAAAAGAAAAGGAGGTAGGCAGAGAAAGCGATGGGAAGATAACATCGAAGAATGGACGGGGCTGGTATTGAAAGAGATTCTATTCAAGGCAAAAGACAATAGAGGAATGGAGAAAGATGGTCCGCAGATCATGAGTGGTGCTCCAACGGTTCAACAGCCTAAGGGATAAGTGAAGAAGTCTTTAAGAACACTTCTGCTCCGCGCGTGGGTATTCTGCATAAGAAGTGATTGTATTAATTACTTTATAACCACTATTTAATTTACTAATAGGTTAATTTTCAATGACTCATGCTTTATATGGGACAAGGAATACTTGTGCAAAGTTTTAACTTGATCCGAGAATAGAAATGGGAGAAATAACGTGTTCGAAATTTGTACCAAACAGAGGGAATTGATATATATCGAAGTATTCTAACCTTCATAAAAAATAAACACTTCACATTGAAAACAAAATCAACATATTAAGCATTTATAAAGAAACACAAAAGAAACAAATAAATCATAATATTTATATTTTATTATTAGCAGCAACATTCTTTTGAAAGCAGTTGCGGTCTTTTGTTCAAAACATACAGTCGGAATTGTTTATAGTATGTATTTTAATAAGGTCAATTCATTTTACAAACGTTTTGGGATCCATATGAGATTCTAAATTCTGATTTAACCATGCCTTCACAATGAATTTCTAAACAAAAATGTTTCTTTTTAATAGAGAAAAGGAATGGTTTCACTTATTTTAATGTTAACTTATAAGGTGTTTAAACCCTTTAGATTTTTCTTAACCCAGTTACGATCATTTTTCATCCAAGTCTCCTGACGTTCTTAAATAAACTTCCCCCCCCCCCCCAAATAATTTCCAAAATAAGTCTAGATTTTTAAAAAGTCATGATATAAATATGAAAATATCTGTAAGTGGTGTATATTAAACTATCATTTTTTATATATATATTATTTAAATGAGTAACATTCTTGTATATGTTTATGGTTTTATATACAAATAGCTAAGTAGAGTCTAGCATCTGTACCTTGCATTACATTCTTTAAAATGAATTTTGTCTGAACCTGACCTAGATAGCAATAAGTCATAATGGCCATGCTACTTTGAATGGGCTCGTAGAGAGGCAACTTCTTTATTTTTGTATTTCTTTAACTAATTTTATATAACAAGCATTTTGGTCAGACAATTATTCGACACTTGGGTAACTACAGAGTTAAAAGTTTTTCTAATTTTATTAGCAAATAGAATCTTCATCTACACCTAGATCTACATCTTGCAAAACAAAATGTTGAACAAATGTAGTTATCGTATGATTCGCTTGACGATTATGCTGATTGTCTTGGAAGCAGAAATGGTTCAATTCTTGTTTTTTTCATTTATTACTGTCATTATATTCCCAAACCTTATTCTCACCCTTGATCAATGTATCAGGTCTAAAACTGCTGTAAAGTATTTCTATGTCGATGCTGCCCCTAACCTATTTTCATCTGTGGGGCATAGAATATATAACAGAAGAGTCACGGGTCAAAATATGTCCGAGGCCAGTAGGACTGAGCCTTTGCGGCTTCTTTTAGTCCAAGTTTCGAATGGCCAGATGGCACCAAGTCACGGGTCGGATATTGCCCGCGGGCCGTAGTTTGATCATCACTGAGTTTGTTGTATTTTTGGCATTGTAGAGTTGAATTTATAAATGTTTTTATTTAATGATATTACGAATTTGTTTCCGATAATTATAAATATGTGTCAATTATAACAATCTAAAAAAAGAGTCTTTTGGGCCCTGAGAAACCCATTGTGGCTCTCAATTTTGTTTTTATTGCCCTACTGCTTTCTGACAATGGGTTTAAGGCATAGATATAGGAAGACGAGTTTAAACGTTTGAATAAATATATAGGTACATATATGAAAAAATAAATAGTACTATAGTAATGTATGGTCATGATTTGGTTAGACTGGAAAAGTCAAATGATACAAGTTGTACATGTTAATCATGTCCCATATCAGCAGTTGTGCTCCAGTTACACATAATCTTATTCAATTCTACTCCTGTGAAAAGGATTTGAAATTTGAAAAAAAAAATGAAATATCAACAAGATATGTTTTAAAATAAATTGATAGCGCTCTTTCGATTCCAAATTGCAGTGAAAGATATAGTTAATCAATTCAAAAATAATATATAAACATAATATAAATAATATATAAATAATATATTGAGTAGTCAAGATTTAAAAAGAAGAACTTTTTCCTGTGTCACGAAAACAGTGTAAAAAAAAAGTTTGGCACTGAAACGCCAGAACTATCCCATGAGTCATTGTCAGGTTGGAATTATGAAGATATTATGCAAATTTAAGATGGATGTCTGACAGAAGAATGGCCGCCTGGTCGAGTAGTCAGCATTGTCGTCACGATACTCTCGGGCATTATTTTGTTGTTGTTGTTTTTTTCAATATATGTAAGGCTGAGTGGGATAAACCGCTAGGCTGCCCATCAAAGGGAGATTGAGTTCAAATCCCAACTCATGCTGGGGTGTGTTAGACGCCCATGGCAGAACGTAAACATTAACCTAGATGGCCCCTCCTCTTACAGCTTCACACAAAGGATGCATACATGCCATGCAATGGGTCGAAAACTTATCCCGCGCGGGAGAAGACCAAAGCATGCAATACATGCAATGAAGATTTGATTATGCCCAATGTCACATGACTACGAGAACCCATTTGTGACATGCCGATATCGTCACATCTATTGCAGACAAAGTGACCAAGTCATTGTCCGACGGGGGGAAGTCTATTTAAGTTATTTATTCGTCTCCTGCGCCTGTCTTCCGCATGGGATTATCTTTGATTATCTTCAAATTTGTATCCCGTGTCCTTCATGAGTTCTCTACCACTATCTCTACCACTATCGCTGGGATAGTGTCTGGCTTGTCTTGCCTACCTAGAATGGGGCTCGAGGTTCGACACCCGACTCGGGCAGAGTTGTGTTTACTGAGCGCCTAAAGGCAGCATGGAAAACCAACTCCTAGATACTCCCCCCCCCCCCCCCCACTCCACAAAGCGCTCTGAGCATGCTTTAAGCATGAAAGTAGCGCTATAAAAAAGCTATAATAATAATAATCTCTTTCAGAGGCCAACTGCTGCCAGAGCTACCTTCCTCTAAACCGTTGGGGAGCTCATGAGTTCACGATTACAGCGCTTCCGGGGGGGGGGGGGGGGGGGGCACCTCTGTTACGCCGTCCTGATTGAAGCTCGCCAAAAAAAAGATCAGCTTTGGTCTTCTTCCGCGCAGGGAAGTGTTCGACCCAGCGCAGCTGTGGAATGATTATGACTACTTCTATACAGTCCACTAGGCCTCTAGCACATCATAATATGTGTGAATATGTGCATGTATGAAAGTATTTATGTGGCCCTATGTGTGTATGTACGAATGTGTGTACGCCTATGTATATATGTATATATATGTATGTATGTATTCATATGTGCTAGTTGTAAAATAAAATGTAGATATTTAAAATTGATATTCTAATTCTTTCACATCTTTCTACATCTGCGTATAGGGATATGATTCTTACATCAATAAATTGTAATAATAAACAAATCAATGCAGTATCTCTAATCACAATACACATCAGAGCAAGAACATTACAGATATTCTAAAATAAAAAAGTTGTTGCGATAGACAGTAGATTATGTCTATATACACATCTTTTCTTAATTCAAAGTTCCTATCGTTCCTCCAATGTATATTATTACGCCTCAGTCAGGTGTTACGCCTCAGTCACGTGTTCAAACACATGTCAAAAAAAAAAAAAGTTAAATGCTTCCTAACTTCCTGAAAATAAACTTTCACATAAATATCTCATTTGTAGAATTATTTATAGATATCTCTGTTCATATTTAAAGGATAATTATAAAATACGCTATTGTAAAGTTTAGAACTAGTTTTATGTACATACAAGGGACGTAATAGACAAAAGTTGTGACTGGAACACAAAATGATTATTGCTCTTTAATTTAAAAAGAATAACTTTGATAATGATATTTTTATAGTTGTGTATATATTTTTTTTAATATAATGACGTTTTAATGTTTAGAAGATTATTTTGGACATATTTCTTAAAATTGTCATTGCTGTTTTTATGGTTAGTTTTTTTCATTGTTAAAAACTTTAGTGATAAGCCTTACTATATCATATATTTTGCGCATTCATATTATGAAATAACTAATATCCCTCCTAGGCAATAAATCTGCACGATATCATAGATGGAGATTAAAGGTAGACAAATGCCGCATTACTTCCAACTGCATTGTGTTTTTTTATATCATTATGGGTATTGTGATGGTCTGTCCATTCTTCTTGTTTCATTTTTAGGAAGATAACGACTTGGGTCAATCGGAACCACTGTACAGTGAGCCACCTTTGATTGACCTAACACGACGGTCAACTCCGACCTCTCCCTCCCGTCCATAGATGACGTCAAGCTTGGTCGGTCTGACCTCTCCAAGGAGGATGTAGAAGCCATCAGACGGCCTTGGGAAGAGAAGGAAGAATTGAGGTCAATGCTATCCTGGCCGCTATGATTACTTCCGGTTGAGCTCCTAACGCTGATTCCATCTTCTTGTCTGAAATTTGCTCCGCCGCTGAGTCGAGTTGGTGACGTGGAAACTGACGATGCGTTAGATGGTCTGTCTGACCGCATAATCGACGTGGCACTGGTAGAATCGGGTTCACCATCCTCTCGTGAAATACTTACCTTGGCCGTTAGCTCTCTCATTATAGACTCCATGGAGGGCCTGTCGTTGCGTCGGATGGTCACAGATGTAGAGGACGAATGAGACGATTCGGACAATGTCGGAGATCTCCGGCCATCTCCGTTCCCGTAGTAGGATGGCTCAAAGACCTCGTCATTGGACACCTGCCGATCGTGCCTGACGTTAAATGACGGCGACTTATCGCCGTTAACAACAGTGCTGATGACGTAGCTTTCATTCCACTGGAGTGACGTCTGACTCTGCAAAGGCATCGGGTACGCTGGGTAATTCACCTCAGCCTCTTGTTGATTCTGCTGCAGCAGTGTCTGGTTCTGTGGAGGCATCTGGTACGCCTGATAATTGAGCTTATCCTCCTGTTGGTTCTGCTGCTGAGGCGTTTGGTTCCCTGGAGGCGGCTGGTACGCCGTGTTGAGCTCAGCTTCTCGTTGGTTCTGCAGTCGTTGTTGCTGTAATTCGTCGTAAGACATACCATAGTAGACATTCTCCTTTGGTGTGACAAAAGCGCTGGCCGCTGGGTGACTGTAGAATGACCTGGCTAACACCTCGCTAGGATACCGGTCCCCTCGGATTTGTTCATTTACCTGAAAAAAAAGAAAATCAATAGAACAATAAACATTGCACAAATATCTATATATTCTGTACCTACATTAGACTGGACACAAGCAATGACTTTGCAAAAATTTATTTAGGGAAACTAAACTGGACGCAAAATGATTCTATTAAGTTACTCCAAACCCTGATAAATGAGTGATTTTTTAAACTTTTAAAACTATACACTTCGATAAGTTCAAATCACGCTTCAATATGCAACACAATGGCTACCAATCGCAGACCTTTATATGTATGTACATATATATTGTTTGTATTTTAAATATAAAACACGTTATATGCGGTACATACACACGAATATGTTTATATTGTGGATGTAAATAAAGTTATGCATTGAAAAAAAAATTTTTCAGAATTTTTTCTCCTCTGACATGCAAACAGAATCTTCTTATGTATTTATAAGTCTTACAGGTGTCTGCATAGATCAGTTGTAACCCAATTCGGCAGATTTCACCATTAGGTATGAAGTAGCTTTAATCAACGACTGTAGTCCAAGTGAAGGATTTCTTTTTTTTTTCTTTTCATTATTAGTTTTATAACGCTGTGAGATAGTGGTACTGTAATGTGAGGGATAACTGTGCGGACTTTGTTTGTTTGTTAGAAAACAAAATATCTAGTACACATTTACAGTCTGGTGATCTGGTCATTACACATTTACAGTCTTGTGATCTGATCTTTACACATTTACAGTCTTGTGATCTGATCTTTACACATTTACAGTCTAGTGATCTGATCTTAACACATTTACAGTCTTGTGATCTGGTCTTTACACATTTACAGTCTTGTGATCTGATCTTTACACATTTACAGTCTAGTGATCTTATCTTTACACATTTACAGTCTTGTGATCTGATCTTTACACATTTACAGTCTAGTGGTCTGATCTTTACACATTTACAATCTGGTGATGCTGATATAGAGTAAGATTAGGAGGAGAAAGCAGAGGCGCTAGTTGCTGGAGTTGAGCGCCCACTGTGTGAACTATTTGTAATTTGGAGGCTTCTTTTTCTGTGGTGGACATCCACTTTGATGTGTGTGTGTGTGGTGTGTGTGAGATGTGTGTATGAAATGTGTAAGTGTGTGGTATGTACGGTGTGTGTGTATATGTGAGTGTGGTATGAATGTGAGCTGCGTTTTATATGTGTGTTGAACGTGCATGTTTGGTGTGTGTAGTGTTTATTTGTGGTATATAAATATATTTATTATATTGAGATATATGAGTGTGAGGCATATATGTGTGGTGAATGGTATGTGGGTGTATATAGGAGGTGTACATGTGTGGTGTCTACGGGGTATGTGCTATATGTTTACATCAGTGGTTTATATGTGGTATATGTTTGATACATGTATGGTAATGTGTGATGTGTGTGAAGCTAGTCTTGTAGCAGAGAACTGAAAGATATTAAGCTAAAAGCGAGAACGCATTCTAAAAAAAAAACTGGTAACATAGCTGACTGTAGGTTTAGATCACAGAAAGTGCTGTTTACAGAACCAGTTTGTGCATATCGGTGTTACGTCTGTATCAAGGAAATAAAGTTTGGGTTTGGGTTTGTCTATATGGTTGTATCTAATTATGTTTATATGATTATATTTAGTCCAAAGATTGAACACCCTTATTTTCAAACATAAATATACTGCAAGGTCAAGGTCTTTTCAAAAGTTAGGTAATGGGCAATTGAGAAATGAGAGAAGACCTCTATTTCTCTCTCTCTCTCTCTTTCTCTCTCACTCTCTCTCTCTCTCTCTCTCTTTTTCTTACACACAAATTGTATTATCTTGAACGAAATCTATCATGTTGCTCCTGAATGCAATAACGCGCATGCACAAAATAAAACCGAATCTTATCACGTGATAGTTTGCACTTCCGTTTACCGCCCTGCAGATCTGACAAGATGAAATTTTAGATTTATAAATGGGGCTTTTTCCCCTGTCACTGTACCATGTAGGATTGTTTAACTGGGATCTAATAAGCCAAGTTTACAGCTTAACTCCATACCCCAAAAACATTATTCCGAAATCCTGTTTACTTCTAAGTATCAGTACATTAGCAAAAAATATTTTTTAAAGAATAAAGCTTATATTAAGCGTACTTATATCAATTAGTTTGAATCAGTCGTGTAATTAAATTTGTAATAGACTAACAATAAAAAAAGAATCATTTATAAAAATGTTAAAAGGGGGAACGACCTGAATTCGAAGTCATAGTTCAAGCCTTCTCAGGCTTCTCAAGCCAACACTGTAACAACTGTGCTAATGGAAAGCCTGGAAGATTGTATAATTAATTAACTGATTGTTTAATTTTTTAAATTGATTCTTGTGTTGTCAGGTAAAAGAAATAATTGTGCAAAATTTCAGCTTGATCCGAGATTGGGTGTGGGGAAAAAAACGTTTACAAACGTTTGACCAGATAGATAGACAAACAGACAGAGTGAGTTGATAAGAGCTTTGTAAAAAAAGACATTTCAATAGTAGCGTCTTGCCTTTCAAATCAAGACAGACTTCTGACAAGAAATACTTCAGATTTCTGACAAGAAACACTTCAGACAAGAAATATATTTTAATTTGAAATGTTTTATTTCTTTTACTCAATTTTTACTAATGTTTCTACATGCCCCTCATGGTCATAGTGCGTGTGAAATGAGCCCATTCGCAGCATGTTTGTTACGTCCCTGGTTACATACCTTATCTAGTTTGGGGACATTCAGTGCCCTGGCAATTGTGATGGCAGTGGCGTCTACTGAGACCGACTTCTCCCTCGGTCTGTGGGCCACGCAGAAGACATTCAAGTCGTCCAGGTCGTTGGGGTTGTGGCTGAAATTCTTCAGATTGAGCTGCAAGCCGCAGGCGATGCAAGTGAAGCAGTTCTTGTGGTACATGACCTCCTTGATGGGGCCCACCTGCTCCATGGGATACACTTTCTTGAAGCATCGGAGGCATTGGTCTCGTTTAACCGGTTTCTCGTAACAAGGGAGCTAAAAAAAAACGATAAAAGATAAGACAAGCATTGGTATAAAAATACATAAATAACTGCAGTAATAATAAAATATATAACATATCCGTCTTTTTTATTTATAAAAAGTTATAATTTATTATTAATAAAATTTGTGTGTTTTAATTTTAGGCATCGTAGTTTCAACCCGTTTCTTCACCTTTTTGTATTAGACTTGTATAATAAATTGTCAATACTACGAGGGCTTATATATAGATAAATTCTCTTCATCGCTCAAGAGTTTGGACAAGAAGAAGAAGTAAAGGAAAGATCACTATCTTATTTCTGCGGATAGTCACCCCATGAAAAAACAAGAGAGGGGGGGATCAAGTATTCACCGGTCACTACGGATGGCTGCCTGGTCGTGAGGTGTGCGCGATGGAATGTCTTTTGGATTTATAAAACACTGCCCGCTCCCATCCCCTTCGTCCTGCGGGAGGTTTGGACTAGGAAGTAAACTATCTTCAACTCTGAAGGAACATCCGAAACATGTAAAACATTTTACAAGCCAGTGCCATGTTGTCTTCCTATTCATGCATTGTTGATTAGTGACCATGTTGGACGTATTCCACGCATTAGACTTATATATTTATTAAGTACATTGTATTGTGCCGAACCAACAAAAAACTGAGAGAAGAAGCAGACCTATCTGTAACTGACCAAACCCACCCATGCCACGTATGCGGCCGAGGATTGGACTTCACAGTCATCATCGACTCCATAGGAAATGAGAAATGTGCTCATCTTCGATCACGAAGGAGGAGCTAAGTATTATGTCATGATGTCGAGTGTCAAAATGCAGGGGCCCCTAAAAAGGCCAGTCCCTTGCTAAGCCAGTGTATTTACTGTAGCACGAAATTACTTATTTCGTGAAATTTCATCCTTTACAAAATTCAAAATACTCACATAAAAAGATGTTTTTTTACAAAATAGAGTACTCTATGAAAACACCATTTGTGATAGTGTTCAAATAGTTCCTCGACATTTTCGCCAGCTCATTGATACAACTCTCAATATTGAATCTGCGTATAGAAATGCTCCAAGGGGAATGAACTCTTTAAAATAATTAAGTTTACCTCGTAGCCGGTATAGAAACTCACTACAAAACAAGTTAGACCTGAATTGAGAGCTGTCGAACCGTGTAGACCAGAAGGTCAGACAAGATGTTTATATAGTTCACCTATGGTCTGGATGTATGAAACTCTGACGCTAAGCAGACAAATAAACTGCCGCTGTCAATCTTGTATTTTTGATATCAGAAAAAAAAATGTTGAATGTTAAAGGTCACTGTTGGTATGACATACGGAGAGCTTCTATTGTTCCAAATATATATCAGCAAAAACAGGAAAGGGAACCAGATTTGTGTCTGTGTGTTTGTTGCTGTTGTGTACAACTGTATAAAGCCCCCTTTTTTTATCGGGACATGAATGTCTACAGAGCAAATATAAAATACTAGTCGACCGGCGGCGTAGCATACGCCGCTATTTTGCAGGGCCAGCCTTGGACCACTGCAACCTAGTGGGCCCTGCACTTTCATAGCACCCGCGCTAATTCTAGGTGTATACTTTATTAAATTAAATCATTTTATAACTTATAATATTTTCCGCGGCCTCCTGTCGATTTACCATGAGCTCCTGGAAATCTCCTGAAATCGCAAAATATACTAAAAAGTCTTGGAAATCTCCGGAAATTATTAAAATCTTTTGAAAACTCATACAAATCTCCTGAAATATATTGACAAAAATTGTCATTTTGGGGTGTCACTCAATATGGAAAACGCCAATCCTACGCGCGATAAAAAAAAATGGCATTATCACGTAATTTTGGAATCTGGTGAAAGAAGCTTCTCGTGCCTCAAACTAATGAAGAATTACTTGAGGTCAACAATTCTCGTAGATAGATTGAAACATTTGGTAATTCTTGCCTTTGAGCAAGATCTATGTAGGAAATAACATTTATTATACACTGTATGACTTCGCTACACGCAAGGCTCGTCAAGTCATTCTGTACGTAGTAAAGAATGAATAAAATGCAAAGACGAATTCATTTTCTAATACAAACTCTTTAATTTCACGTATTATCCGTATCCCTACCCAAACTTGACCCCACGAAATCCGTTTCGCATAGGGCCCCACAACGGTTGAGTCCGGCCCTGCAGTTTAGTGACGGGTGAATACAGAATAGATTACTTGTTCTCTTCCCCCTCTTTTTTTCGACGCTTAAACTAAGAGGGGCAGAAATAAAAAAGAATGATCTTTCCATGACTTCTTGGTCACAACTGTTAAGTCCGGCCCTGTTACGGGTGAATACTACTTGTTGTCCCCCAATCCTTTTTTTTATCGTAGGGTAACTCTAGTCTAGTCTAGTTTTAGGCCACCTATATTAAAACACTTTTGACCTTCGTTTAGGTGAAAATGTTGAAACTTTAATGTAAAACACAAACAATATTCTCAAGGGACTTTTAATCAATTTCGTTTTCATCAGCCGCCGCCACATTGGCAGCATCAACTTCGGACTCTCAGACTGAAGAAGATACACACCTATAATTGTTTAGACAACACTGGCACTTACAAACAACAATGACACTAACAAACAACACTCAAATGTGAGTGAATAGGAAAAGTGTTAAGAAGAGTACATACCACATGTGTAGATGGATCGCTGCCAGCCACTGGGGAAGAGACAGTGGTTGGAGATGCCACGGAAGATGTGGACGATCTGCTTTCAAATGAAAGTCTCGATTTTGAGCCCCGAGACTCTGGGGATTGAGAACCGCTGGATGATCTGAGCTGAAGAGATGGGTTCAGTTTTTTCGGTATGGATGTGATGATGCTGTTCTGGCGAGGCACGGCGGGACGAACGTTTTCTGGAGAAACTGGCCGGGGCTCAGCTCCTTGAGGTGCTGTGGCTGCACTTGCGCTGTAATCAATGTTTTCATGTCCTCGGAGTCCGTTCTCCTGGACTGCACTACCGGGGTTCTCGGGTATAATGTCTGGACTTGTCTGAGTGGTCACAGTCTGGTGTGTGCTGGTTGCGGGCATTGGAAGGACTTGAACAAAAGGGGCCACATTGGGGACAGCGCCAGTTTGGAGGGGCCAAGGCAGCTGTTGACCTTCGCTTGAGGGCTGATGAGCTAGCGCGTGCTGAAGGTTAGGGTTAGGAACGGGAACGTATGTCGCCAGGGGCGTCTGGATCAAACCGGAAGACAGAGGTGGCACCGCAATGTTCCCCATGCTGCCCGCGTAGGCCAATGGTGGGCTCTGTTGATACAAGGAAGGCTGCACTCCCGGAACTCCCACTCCACTTGTTGGCGTGGGGGCATAACCCACGGTGCCCAGTGAAAAGCTTGTTTGATTTTGATATCCCACAACTCCCTGCGGCCTAACTGAATAGGCGGAAGGGAACAAGTATGGCGGAAGTGAATTCTGTAAATTGTCCATCTTTGTAAGTGTCTGAGAGTATAAATCAAAATGTCCAGTTAGAGGCTTGTGTTACGGTTCATTCTTGAGTTGACTTACTGCCTCATCAGTCTAAGTTTCTGTCGTCAAAATGTGTAATTCTGAAAAGGCAAACAGAAAAAGAAAAATTTTATTAACAGATACATTATCATTCATTTCCTCTCTCTATGTCTCACTCTCCATCTATGTATGTCTCTCTCTCTCTATGTATCTATCTATCTATCTCTAGTTTCTTGGTGTCTTGTATAGCGTCTCATTAACAAAAAGCTCATTTCTATTCAAGTACTATGACTTTACAAATAGCATTCTGTCAGAAACAGGTAATGTTACAAAGTTTGAACAAAATAAATGAAGTACGGAAGCTTGAAATAAACAAAGAAGAGATAGAGGCACACATAGTTGTGGATGCAATGAACCAAGGATGGTAAATCTGTAGAGTCACATTGAAAGATTAAAAGAACGTATATTGTTTTATAAATAAAGATTGTCACGTATATAAGTAGACATAATAGCAGGATCGTCTATAAAGTTTTAGTTTAAATTATATTTAATAATTTTACCCTTTTGAAATACGAAACAGAAGAAAAAAAATTTTTTAATTAGGAATGAGTTTCATTTTTTATTTTGTATTTATTGGGGGGGTGGGAAGGTATTTAAAAAGAAAGTGATAGCAATACATTCATCTTGTTTTATACTTTTGTGTTATCGTAAACAATTGTTTCTTTAAAAAAAATGGAAATAATTTCGTTCTTCATGTAGAGAAATGCTAGTTTAGTTGAGCATGTTATCCTGGCTGATACAAAAAACCCTTTCCATAATATTTTGGCATTAAATAAGAAGTAGCACTTGTTCGAATTTGTCCTAGAATATGGAATAATAAATTTACCTTTGTCTTTGTGTCTTTTTGAGCGTTTTAAATGGTTTTGTTTTTGTATTTGCAAGTTATGGCTCAGTGTTTTATAGACGTTTGCTATTTTGCTTTCTAGTCTTCTGTCAGAGAATTTCTCTAAATTTACTTTATTTTAAAAATTGTGTTTCTATAGTATAATGTGAATAATCTTTTGTTAGAATCTCACAGCTCTGTTATAGTTTTCTGTTAATGTTTTTCCTAATTTGAGGAGCTCCAAACTGAGGATGCATATTGTTATAAACCTGGTGGTGGCACAGATGGGGGTAGTGGTGTGTGTGTAGTCAGCCAACGCACATCGCCCCAGGCCAGCGCTAGACGAGCGGTCAACCGTGACGAGCTACGACGGTCAGCCGAGTCGAGTGTCAACAGGTCGGTTCGGGAAGGATCGCCGTCATGAACAGAGCTCAGGAGCGTCACGAGAGTTGTAGTCATCTGACCACCTAGAAACGTCGAGCGGCGTTCTGTCCGGTTCGAGAAGGCCAGTAGGGACCCTATATAAGAGCGGAGGTGTCGCAGTCAAGACGGTTCAGATTGGAGGTCCACAACAAGAGTTCAGAACACGGTCGAGAAAAGGGGCTCAATACAGCAAGGTTCAGAAAAAGGTTTCACGACAGAAGGTTCACTACAGCACAGTTCAACGGTGTGGTTCTGTACGGAGCATTACGACGGTTCAGTGCGGAGTACTGTCAATTACAGTTGAGACGACTGGCATCTTGATCTTGGTCTGTGATCGAGTCCGACACAACGAGCCTAGTGTGTGAAGTCAGTCCTGAACTGTTGAGCCCAGTGCAAGAGTTGATACGGCGGAACGGTGTTATCGGAGAGATATTTGTACAGTGTACGTGTTGCCAATTGTTCAGTATTGGCTGTTACTTATATAACTATTAAAGTGTTACGTTACTTTGGAGCCCTGAGTTGTCAAGTTCTTTAAGTTGGTGGTGTATGGTGCAGTTTGCAGAGAGCCTGGATAGTGAGATTCGTAACAATATTCTAATGTTGATCTAATTAAAGCTAAATAGCATTTTAGTTTAATGTTCTGGTTTGATTTGTACAAATTTATCGAAATAAACCTTAATGTCTTGCTTGAGTTCTCTATTATTTCATCACTATGGGGATTCCATAACTTTTCATTTATTATGACACTGTTGACTGTCTCATGCTTTACGTTTTATTTTAGTTGCTTCCCTTGAACTTTCTACTGTTTATCATCAGTCAACAAAGAGTACGTGGACACGTTAAAACCTGGGCCAGCATTTACTATCTGATGATAATGAAGCCATAGATAGATTGATAGATTAGATAGATAGATAGATAGATAGATAGATAGATAGATAGATAGATAGATAGATGATAGATAGATTTATTTAAAAACCTATATCTGTAACTAGGGCTGACGAAGGGGCTACTCTACTTTTCACAAAGAAAGTCAATTAACTATTCATAATTAATTATTGTGTTTGGTATCTCAAATAAGGGAAAGAAATCGTACTTGACATGTGATGGTATAAATTGAGGAATCTTGAGCCCTGAATGAACATTTTTTTCTGCATTTTAAAAAATGATCATGTAAACATTCATAGGCGTATCCCCTTCACAACTGGCCCTGACACGCGATAGGATCATAGCGCATCGAGAAAGCTAAAAGCTAAACCAAAAACAACTGGTAAAAAAATTGTTTTAACTACATGACTAATCCAAACTTATGGATAAAATTACACTTAATGCAAGCTTTGTTGTATTTTTTATGTGTTTCTTCTTATTACTATTATTAATCGAGCTTTGTTATCAAGAGAGTTGTATATCTGTAACGCTTGACTATCTCCAGATAATGCAAGGCAGGGGTCGCGAACTGCTGTGGGAATGTACCCCCGAAGCGGTAAAAAAAAAAATCTACAAGGAAGTACAGGGAACTGAATAGTTATAAATACAATGTTAATTGAAGCGTTTATCTTTTTCTCTGTTGTCACTGGAAGCACTTCTAACTGATCTAGTGAAGACTTAATAGGCGTCCAGCAATACGAGCTCCTAGCTTTTTTTTTTTTTTTTTTAGAATTCCTTTATTCAAGTCACTCCTTCGTGGAAGGTGGTCGCAGATCTCGAATACTGATATTTTCCAAGAAATAACAGTTGATGTCCATCGCTGAGAAAAGAATTCGGCCAACTCTACTTTGACCGTTATAATTTTTCAAGTAAAAAATAAATGTAAATTTGGCTAGAGATTCGCAATTCTATCTAGGTCTAGAACCAACATGACGTAGTCAGCCGTGTTACCGTAATTTTGCGATAATAGTACATTTAAAGTTGCTTCAATTTTATTGAAGTTTATAAGCGTTGCTTATATTTTTACGCAAATTTTATAAAGATTACATCTACTTTCTAGATCTAGAAGTAGATCTGGATTAGATGTTAAGAGTTGTAAGTCAGAGCTTTTAGATTTAGTGTTAGACCTATAATGTCATTATAATAAACAATGTCTTCCCCGCTGGCCGATCCGTTTGATTGTCTTCTGAGCTGAGCCGAAGGCTCTTCGAGCTCAAAGTTTGAAAAGAAAAAACCTGTTAGGTCGTCCAGCCGTAACAGTAAAAAAGAAAAACAAACCTGTGGAACACAGTTCTGTTTGAGAGCGACCCTAGTCAATGCCTATATAAAGCATTGCTGTATCCAATGTCTTCAGCCTCCGACACATGGCCGAAGGCCTAGGAGCACTGGGAGCCTCCGTCATCTTCCTTCTTTGTACCAAGCTAACCGTGGGGGAACCGCCATTTATGGAACGGTCCTTTGAGGAACGGCGCATGGATGTGTGACAGTTTTTGTGAGGACTTTTTTACAACCCCGCCCGTGCAAGGGGTGGACTCTCGTCTACCCATGGGCATCCCCACGGGAGTTATGTTTTGCCATTCGTTTTGCCTAGCTATCTCCTCAAATAGCCGTTTCCACCCGGGTGCCACGATGAGGCAGAACAGCGAACCCGGGGCTGGCCGATCCAGAAAATGCGTACGTTCAACTTCAAGGCAATGAAGCAGCTGACGGTGTCACGGGTTCGATACCCGAATTGAATTAAATATAATATTCTTTTAAATATTACTTTATTATATTTGGAGCTTAATGAAGGAGGTATTGTCATGTTGAAAATTATATTATTAAAATGTTTTTCTTGTTTTGAAGGCAAAAGACAGATCTACTACGTTGTCGAAACAGTTACCTCCCTTGACCTATTGCCCGATATCATAGTCATAGTCATTGTCTCTGGTTATGTAGGACGCGAGTACGCTCTTCTGCCTCAACGTGACGATTGTGTGGAAACGACCATTAGAGGAAGTGGTTAGGCTAAATGAGTAGCAAAACAAAACTCCCGTGGGGGTGTCCACTGGTAGGCGAGAGTTTACCCAGCAACGGAGCAGAGTTGAAAGAGAGCCCTCACGGTCCTGTCGATAATCCATGCGCCGTTCCTCGAGGGACCGTTTACACTAATGGCGAGTCCTCCACGGTTAGCTTGGTGAAACATAGTAAAAAGGCGGAGGTCCCCGGTGCACTCGGCCATGTCTAGCCGGTGCATCCGGGGTGCCAGATGCATCTGAAATAGCAATGCTTTACATAGGCATTGACTTGGTATCTTCCAGACAGAACGGCTCAAAAAGGTTTATTTTCCAACTTAGCGCTCGAAGACCCTTCGGCTCAGCTCTTAGACGACCTAACGGTTATGTAGGGCAACGTTGGTGGTTATCACGTATGCACAAGACCCTTGACCAGGACACGTACTCTACAAGAACATTGGTTCCAGGCCCATAAAAAGGAGGGGGGCTGTTTGTTTCCAAATAAAGTAAGAGGTAGATGATGAAAGCTATTGGACAGGACGTAGAGAGTACGTTGAGAGCTTGAACAAAATAAAACTTGTTTAATTTAATTGTATTGTACAGTGTGCATTTTATTAAAAGGATTCCTAGTTCCAGATTTAAAGCTTTGTATTTAAATTGTTGAAGGAGGCGCGGCCGCTGAGCGGTAAAGCGCTTGGTTTCCAAACCGGGGGTCCTGGGTTCCAATCCTGGTGAAGACTGGGATATTTTATTTCCGGATCTTTAGGCGCCTCTGTGTCCACCCAGCTCTAATGGGGGAAAAATAAAGGCGGTTGGTCGTTGTGATGGCCACATGACACCCTGATTAACCTGTAGGCCACAGAAACAGATGACCTTTACAATCATCTGCCTTATAGATCACAAGGTCTGAAAGGGGAACTTTACTTTTATTTAATTGTGCTCAAATCTTCGTTGCTTGAATTAATAGTATGCCTTTGAATTTCGGCATAACGATATTGTTTGAGCGTTCCGTCATTGGTTAAAAGTAAAATCTTTACTAAATTAAACACCAGAAACGTATTGCCTTATCAACACAATCTCATCGTAACATCAAGACATCATCGCATTCAAATATAAATGAGTTTTTACACCCCACGTCCTTTATTGTGTAAACCTGATACACCAAAAAGCTGTCTATTTATAGGTCATCCATAATCTCCATTAGATATATCTTTATCCTATACATTATGTATCTGTTCATTTACAGAATATTTTTAGCGTTTTGTTTGAAATGTCAGTCCGTCCGTCCATTTAGATCTCATAAGATAGAAAAGATATTGAAAATCCGAAATCATGATATTTTAGATCTTTCAAAGTACTGATGCAACGGCTTTTTTCTTTTCTGAAAGTGAAAAGTTTAATTTTTAAAATCAACTATGCAAGCAGTCTTTTCATAAAAAATACATCCATTTTTACAACTATTCATTATTAATATTAACAAACATAGGAGGCTTATTTAGTAAGGGGGATAACCCTCACCATATCTTTAACACATTATTCAAACGTTTTTAAATTTTTTTATAAAATTTTTTTTTTTTTTACAAATGTATTGCTAAGTTATGTAAGTTCTGTTATACTAACTACTACATTTACACACAAAAATGGTTACTTTGTTTTTCAAAGCTAAAAAATTTATTTAATATGCATGTAAGTGGAAAATAATTTAAAACAACAATGAATTAGTAGTTTTTCATATTATCTCGTGAACTGCCGTTTTCCTCCATACACACAAGAGTCCCAACTAAGGATTTTTTTTTTTACGAAATGTTTTTTTAAAGAGTCTTGGCATAAGAGATTGATCCATAGAAAACAATTATCACTTGGTCTGCAGAACCGTTGGGGAGCCACACAAGATCTGTCAACCTTATTTCTCCATTCTTCCCTGTCATTTGCCTTTGATAGAATTTCATTCTGATATTCTTTCTGAAAATATTGAAACCTGCCTTTTTACCCGCCTGGGTGGACCACTTCAAGGACCGATTTTGAGTGTGTTTCCACACAAACTGTCTTTGTAACCTTGTTTATTAATTCAAACTATGAACAAATCGCCATTTTCTGACATCGAAATTTGCAAAAGGCAAACAAATGTTTATTGTAGCCTCCCCGTAAGTGAAACTTACTAACCATGTGGCAGGTCTACATCGATTCGATACCGCCCGGCCTCTGACAGGTAACAAGAAACTTACTAACCTTGGGGCAGGTCTATATCGATACCGCCTGGACTTGGACAGGTAACAGAAATCTTCTTAGGAATGTTCAATGGCCTCCAAAATCTATTTTTATTGTTGTTATTATTTTTACCTTATTGTCGTGAAACCAGTTTGAAAGAGGAAGATTTAACGACACTATCAGCTTGGTGACACACCAAATGTGATAAATTTTGAATTTTGAGTCCTCTGTAGAGTACGCTAGCATTGTAGCGCTACAATAGTCCACCAAGTCAATAAATTCTAGTGGAATTTTTAGCTGATAGAAACAAGTTATTTGTGAATGATCTGGGCAATTCTCAAACTGATCTTTACAAGGGGGTCACATTTCTTACAGATAAAATGTGATGCTTGTTTCTTACAAAAAAAAAAAGATTATTGCCCCAGATACCAGGATGTCAGGGGAAAATATTTTAGAGCCACTAATTTCAAAACACTATTCAATAATGTCGACCCTGGGAAGGTACTGGGTTTTATCCGGGAAGTGGGGTTGTCTACGAAGATCTGATTTATGAACTCTGTAGACATGTACTATTTACATTAGATTTTTACCAAATTATTAAATTTTTACTACCTCTACTATTTTAACTGTGAATAGACCTTGATTTTAATGAATTGACTGTATGGAATTTGGCCTTTGTTGTGTGGAGGGAGAGTGGCCCTTGAGGGACTGCAGGCACGACATGGCCTAAATTGTGCCGATGTGCCCAAAATCACAAATCACATTATTTCTTTATTTGCTTGTTCTAAACGCCGCGAAAACCCGCAAACTTTGTATTAAACCGTAGTATTTAATTTAGGTATTTCCCCCGAAAGGCTCCTGCAGCCTATATATAAAGCATAAATAGAAATAGAACAAAAAATAGGACTTCCATATTTACATTTTTCGGTACTCTTTTTTCAGACATTAAGACTAGAATGATTTAGTGCGTGTGTAGATAAAAATAGCACTATCTTTACCTCTAGACCTAGATCTAGAATTTAGAACTCAACGAATTGTCACAGTGAATGTGAGGATGTGTTTTTTGAGTTGGGAGTTGGTGTTATGATATATATATAGCGTGGTCGAGAGGCCAAGTGCACTTGGCTTGGCTAGCCTACCTATGAAGGGGGCTCGAGGTTCGACACCCGACTCGGGCAGAGTTGTGTTTACTGAGCGCCTTAAGGCAACACGGAAAAAAAACTTCTCCTAGATACCCCCTCCCCACCTCCCTCCCCCACTGGTCCACAACTGAGATTGGACCAAAGCGCTCTGAGCATGCTATAAGCATGAAAGTAGCGCTATATAAAAGCCATAATAATAATAATATTCTTCATATGTGGCAGAATATGTAGGTTGTAACTGGGTTTGCCTATGTGAAACACTGCAATCATGCTTAATTTTCGGAATTGATGCCATTAATATGTGATCGTTTCTTGTGGTCCTTTGGAATCGTGTGTTTAAAAACGATATAGATCTAAATAGTATGCAAGTATTAATCATATTTTTTTAATAATTTGTAAAATACTATATGTGGACAAGTTTTACTCAAAGCTTTAAATGATTTATGGAAAATTAAACTATTTTAAAGTTTTATTCTTCCTAAAACGATGTCTTGCAATTTCCAGAAAAAGATACTTTGGTAAGCAATCATCGCATAGCATCGGGTCTCAAATCTTTGCTAAGCTCAATAAGACTCCCAAAGTGCCGCTAAAAATACATTTAGATACTAGCCACGAAGTAGAGATTTTTGAAGACTTAGACGACGATTTTCTGAAGCCAGCTTAAACATGTCAATTGAAACACTGGCTTGAATTTGTTTACACGTACTCAGAGATGCCCTGTCACATTGCGTCATCATTGCCGGGTTTTTTTTTCAAAATGTGCGACCGAAATATCCACGAAACAAAAAGAAATTGAATTGACCCCTCTTAGCTAAACGTTCAGGCATACCTTTTTTTTTTTTTATTTACTTGAAGTAAATACAAGCTATACTTTTTCCTTTCTTTATTCCAATTTCAAATAAGTGACTTTTGTTTCAAACAAAGGTGCACTCCCTAAATATAGACCACCTGACCTTCACGAGACAGGCATGTTTTCTAACCCAATTGGTAAGTACACGACAATTGTAACAAGGGCTGTCGAAATTTGTATGTGTGGGAATAGCCAGGGTGATGATGTGGACAGGGTAAGACTATTATTTGCACAACTTTTGTGCGGAGAAGTCGTTGCTAGCTTTTACGATGTCATTACCGACTAACTTGCACTTGACTTTGACAAACAATTGGATCGAGACTTACAGACGTGTCGAGCTATCGGGTCTAAGGCTAGCATTTTAAACTTTGTATGTTAATTGGTTTTTTGCTTTGACTGCCCAGAGTTCTGAGGCGTCACAGATAGTCACTGGTGGTGGAGTGGGGTCTGCGGTGGAGGAGCATGGGGCAGGAATTTCCTCTAGTCATTTGAATGTTTAATCTGGAAAAGTCTGGCCTTAAGTACAAATGAATTAGGCAGTAAAAAGATACATTTAATGAAGTATTAAAGAAGGTTGCCATCAGACAATGCAGATCACGTCTTTAAAACCTACATAGTGTATCTTAGACTAGGTAGAATTAGTGGCCTCAAAACCAAAATAACTCAGTATAGAATTGCCTCAACTAGAAACTACTGCTTGAGCCAAGTTGACACCTAATTGGACTGTACTGCCGCCAATATTGTCACCGTAAAAGATTAATATCCAGAAACTAAAACATTTACATAGAAAAAAAAGGAAAGAAAAAGAATTTTTAGACAGTGAGTCATTGCCTTGGCATTCATTAGAAGATTTTCATTTTAAGTCTTTAATAGATGATAATTCTGACCAGGTCTCAAGACACTAAAGTCCGGCCATGCGTACAGAACTATCAATTTGGTGCTTTAAAATAGTTTCAGCTATGAAAATACAAAAAAAAGTGTACGAATGTGATCATATCTCTCTTAAAGGTTAGGTTAGGAAATAATATAATCGAAAAGCAACTATTTTGTAGAATGTAAGTCTGTATGCAACTAGAAAGACTACATTAACACGATGATACGTGTAGAAAGCAATATTTGTTTTAAAGGAATATTTGGAATGTATAAAATTAAGAAGATTAGAAAACTGTTACAGTAGTCACACATTTGTCATTGAGCTTTACAGTGTTAAGTTTCCGATGCAGCACAACACGATCTCAGCATGTCAGTGTCGCTGCCACATTATTTAGTGACTTGTCATTTGATGCTATGAAAACAGGTTGCTACATATCCGATGTTATTGTTAGCTTGGATTTTTTTTTATTGCGGCTTTTATCGTGTTTTTAATCGCTAAGGTTGTAATTATTGTTAAAGGCGCGGTGGCGGAGTGGTAAAGCGCTTGGCTTCCAAACCGGGAGTTCGAATCTCGGTGAAGACTGGGGGTGTGAATTTCGGGATCTTTAGGGCGTCCACCCACATTAGTTGGGGAAAAGTAAAGGCGGTTTGTGGTGATTTTGGTTGTATTGTAAACAGCAGTTGATAGAAACTTGGTTGTAAGATTTAAGGAATTCTATGTTTATTTTTAGTTACTAATTTTTCATTGGTCCATTGGTTGGGACAGAGTGACGGCGCTTGGAGTTTTTGTTATTGTTGTCAGAGGCCTGAGTTATGGAGCCTAGTCGTACAATATAAGTAATATAGAAGTCAGTTTTCATAATAATGTATACATTTTATGTTAACATTTAATGCGTTGTCTACAAATACAGTTATCCTGATTACTTTTATTAAAGTTATATTTTGTTGTTAATTAATCTCTGGCGTCTCTTTCAGTCATTGAAAGAAGTATGTTACGTGTCACGTATAATCCAAGTTTTGTTACCTTTTTCGTAACAAAAAAATATATATTTTTGCATTTGCAACTTATTTACTAATTCATTTTGAAGCATTAGACGTTTAAATAAGTCCTTTCGAACTCTTTTTGTGTATGGAGTCAACACAAGATCGATCCAATACTACTTTTCATAAAGACATCTTAATACGTTTTTGCCAATGCGATTCTACAGTTTATGCGTTATTTTTTCTTCAAAATGGTGTTCCGATTTTATTGAATTTTTTGCGTGCATAGAATAGGTCCACTAAAAATAGTATTTCCGAGGGTCCCACTCAGCCCCCACACACACACACATACACATGACTAACTTCAACACACTTATCTACCAAAATAGGTTTTCTTTTGTTACTATCCCCTATTCCAATACTTCTTATTGTGTCATGTTAACCTGTTCATCTCGAGTAAAAAAATAATTTTACCATTATGACACACTATGGAACTTGAAAGTAGCTGACTATAATAAACAGGTTTATCCACTTCAGACGTATTGACAAAGCAAGAATCAAGGGAATACACAAAAAATACCATTTTTACCCATTGAACTTTTAAAATCTCAGAATATTAATGCCAGTAACTGAAGCGGACATAAAAGGTGACAAAGCAGACATAACACTCCTTTACAAACAGATAGATCTAGTTCAAATTTGGAATCTATGCAGAATCAGAAATCTCATATCTAGAAGTCTATAAGCAAAGGATACAATTTTACTTTGTAGCCTAGAAATGGAAAAGTTAGTTTTAGCTGGTTATCCAAACTTCTTCGAAACCTGAAAGGGGCAACTGTTAACACTTGGACATCTCAATGGGAACCTAAAAGGGGCAACTGTTAACACTTGGACATCTCAATGGGAACCTGAAAGGGGCAACTGTTAACACTTGGACATCTCAATGGGAACCTGAAAGGGGCAACTGTTAACACTTGGACATCTCAATGGGAACCTGAAAGGGGCAACTGTTAACACTTGGACATCTCAATGAGCAAGTTTTTTTTCTTATAGAAGTGAACTCACATATTTCATGTCAGTTATTTATTGGAAAAGAGACAGCTTATACACAACTTATGTCAGTTATCCATTAGAGCAGTGTTTTCCAAACCGCGTTCCGCGGAACCGTAGCGTTCCAAGGGCCTGAATAGGTGTTCCAAGAACTACTGGAATAATTAACTAGTTGGCCACCACGTGAATTAATCTCTCTAAAAAAAAAAGCAAAATGTTCCGCTAAATACTCAGAATATGCGAAACGTTCCGTTAAGGAAAAATTTTGGGAATCACTGCATTTGAGGAAAATAAATAGAGGAAAAAACACAATGAAACAAAGTGAAATGCCAGATGAAAAATCCCTAAAAACGAGTCAGACCCAGGGGCCGCCCAAGTCTAACCATTAGATATGTCTGTAAGTGAGACATGAGAACCACAGGCTTCAATGAAAGTATGTGGGATGAAATAGCCCACAGGCTGGACAGCATGGAGACAGACTATGCGTGCTGGCACGAACCTCGCCAAGAGGAAACGAAGCTGCTTTAGTCAAGAGAAAGAAGAAGAAAGCTGCCCTGTCAGCTAGTCCTAGGACAGATGCAAATACATGCACAAAGTGTGCCAAAATCTGCCGCTCCAGGATTGGCTTGATCAGTCACACCAGATTCTTCCCCTTCTCAAGACGAAACCAAAACCAGTGATTCATATGGGCGCATCCATCGTCTTCCGAGACAGGAGTCATATATATACACAACTTATGTCAGTTATCTATTAGAGCAAAATACTAAGTCAATGAAGCAAAGGCAAATTGATGCTCGTTAACTCATTGCATAATTTTTCTTTTCTACCAAACTCAAGAAACAAAACATTTGTATAGTGTTTAAAGCAGAAAAACAAGGACACATAAATAGTTAACAGATGGAAAGGAAGCGCGACACTTGAAGGTAAAAATTTCTACCTGTAAAACTTTTCCAGTCACTGAAGAAGTTACACCAAAAACAAATGTCCCTAAGACGTTAGACGACATTACCACAAATTTAATTAAATTGAATCATGTGTACCGAGTCACCGGACTGCTGGAAGACTTTTTGTCGCAACATTAATGAAGAAAACTCATCTTTCAGCCTGCAGACATGATACTAAACAGTTTGATAGTTTTTGTTAGATGCAGTGGTGTGGAAAAATACAATAAAAAGAAAAATAGGAAACCCACAACTGAAACTAACTCAAAAGCAGAGGACGTCAGGGCCACGAGGCCTTCACCGGCTATGGAGCCCGTAAAGAAATGTGCGCGATAGAAGATTAGGACAATTATAACTGGCCAAACGTGTACGAATGCTAGAAGTTTGTATAAGAATAGATACAAGGGACATCAACCATGATTATTTATTTGTAGTCTATTACCTTAACATTTTGTAGCATTCTGACCACTCTGTGGCTGAGTGGAATAATCCTATCGAAGGGGCTTGAGTTCAAATCCCGACTGAAGGCTTGTAAAGGCAGCACGAAAGCCTTCTCCCAGATACCCTTCCTGCACTGATCCATAGAAGAGATTGTTCTGAGCATGAAAGATGCTCTATACTTTATAATTTTATTAAATGTGGTAAAGCTTTTTCGTGTCAAACTAAATGCTTCTATAAAGTTAATTCGCTATAAAGATTTTAACATAGTGTAATAATAGTAACATAATTTAAACCTTTGTAGAGTGTACCAGAGATAGTGCTTGCTTACAGAGATCGCCTTCGGATTTCAAAAGCATACAATTGTTCTGCTTGGCGATAGTGATCAGTTTTCATTGTGTATCACACACTGTACTGTGCTTCTAAACAAATCCTTAATACTGTTTTATTATCTCTATAGACGTTTCGTAGACTTGCAATAACCAAGCTTGTGGTTGCAGTATCGATCTCCAGTTTGGGTTAATGATCTTTACAACACCGTGCTCCTTTAGTTAAGAAATCAATCACTTAAAAAAAAATGAACTTACCTATGGTCAGGTGCTATTCTGACTGATATTCGCAGACCTCACGCTTGATCTTCCTCCTAATGAAGATTTCAACGATGTGTGACATTAATATCTATCTACCCTGAACATTGCTTGTCTGAGTCGCATTTAGTTAATATAATACCTTCTTTGGCCCTTCATACATACACACCCATCGCAGATCCTTCCCCCCACACTCTCCCGAGTTAGGAATGACATCACAACTAAACCCATGACCTGAACATTCGAAGAACACAATAGGTTTATTTAAGGAGCGTGAATGTTACAAATGGAGGTGCACCCTTGCTATTCTTTCAATGAAGGATTGACACTTTAACAAAAAAATAAAAGCATCCTTATCTGCATTCCTGCGCCTGTAATCTAAGACACAACGTACGCATGTGGGGAAAGCGGATAGGGGACCTTTGAATATCAGGCGTAGGGTGCTCAATGAGGGCAATAGAATCCTCAGCAATACTGATGGCTTAAGATAACATGTAATGCAATCGTTGGAATACATGCTTAATGGTCACCATATCTTTTTTTTTTAGCGCAAGAGCCAGATTAGGGGTAAGATGAGCTTTAGATGTATATAGGTCAGACAGCTCAAGATCATCTTGGAGATGTTGACTCCTAACTTAGTGAGCAGCGTGGGCGCTTGGAAGATTTTATAGGTGGAAGCAACCGAAACCAATCTTTATAGAAGGACCTGTGACGTGGCGATGAGCTATTGGTCTAAACTGCCCACAGGTTGCGACGTCGTAGATCAGTGTTCAGGACTTTTATAACTACTGGTCACGAATCAGTCATTACGTTCATACATTCTAAAATTGAAATGTTATGTTGTTTGTTTTTATATCATCTTGCCCCATGTTGACATACCACATTTACCCCAGCCCATTAACTTTTACAACTAACAAAACATCATCGGCCCCCATGTATGACACTCCCTTCGCCGACACTGATAGCAGATCAGCAACTTAAACTTCGAAACCTAACCCACTTGACTCCAACTAAAACTCTGGTTTACATTAGTAACTGAAATGAATTATGTTTATTAAATCTACGCGTGAAGCTTCACCCAAGTGGAATTAATATCGACTAGCTGTATGTCTGAGAGACTTACAAGTATGTCACGCATGCAGTAGACTGCATTCATTCACGAAATATTAACTGTAGGTCATCTTACCTAAATACATTGAATATGTTTGCTTGGTTAACTATACAGCTAGCATACAATCAAAACTTCAAGGCCTTTCTTCGGCTTAGAGGGGCACAAGGCATATAGCGTAAAAGGGCCTCTCGGAAAAGGGAGGTGTATTAATAGTCGGTCGTTGGATTGTATATCCAAACAGCTAGTACAACTTAATCAATGTAGGAGTATTATTTTTGATTGTAGAAAATAGCTCGGAAAAAAAAGTCTTTTGTGAACAAAAACTTAATATATAACTTCTATAAACGATCTACACAGCTTTGGCTTGAGATGAGATATAGATCTTATAGTAACAAAATTTAATGATATTGTAAATAAACAACAAAATACACGTCTTTACTATTTCACGTCCTGGGGCCTTCTTTCGTTCAACTATCGCCCATGTGACAGACCCTGTCCTGGTTTCATCATTCTACACGACCAAAAACACATGCTCCATTTTTTCGTCGTTACCTTGGAAACACACACACACTCCAAAACAAGGGATCACGGTCCCCCCCCCCCCCTCATCTGGGAGGAATATATAGAATAGTCGAATTCTCTATTTCTCATTAGGGTCCAGCCCAAAGGAAATTCCATTTTTTAAACTAAAAATTACTTTTGTGTTGTTGTTGTTTGTTTTGTCCCTTTGACCCTTTAACAAGCAAAACATACAAAATTCTAACTTTTTTTTAAAGAGACAATACCTCCAATGTACATCTTATAGAGCGATCATTTTTCTCTTAATAATAAATGTTTTGTTTTAACCTCCACCCCCCCCCCCCCCCCAGATCTAGACATAGAACACGGTTTGCAAAACGTTCTTGAGAGCTTATGAAACTTTTCAAGTACTACATGCGGGAATACCCGAAGTTGGTTCAAAATAAACATGTTCTCATTCTCTTGCTAAATTTTAATCATTCTCTATTTATACCCACATGTAATATTACTGCCAAACTAGAGTTTTCCTAGTGTGGCCAACTAGCTAGTAATTCTTATTCCAACGATATACACCAACTGTCAAATTTCTGGGAAAATCCGATTTCGAGAATGGCGTTAACCACCTCTTGCCCACCCTGAAGGTCTTGACCACTCCAAAAGTGCGACTTGAATAGAGGTATTAAAAAAAAAAAAAGATCTTGGTCCTCATAATCCTGGAGTCGTATATGTTAAATATAGAGACTGAACTATGTCATTAGTTCTCCTGGTAGATTCAGGCAACCCGTTCCACGTCTGAATGGGACGAAGAAAGAAAGAGTTGGTTCGTACCTCACTCGGTCAGACTCTATCACTGCCACTCATTGATCAAAGAACATGAAAAGCACCAAGATACCTGTGTGTAGTCGCTGAATGAACTCTTTATGTTGTGTCTGTTGTATTTATGTGTATTTTTCTGTTGTGTTGTCTTTATATGAGAAAAGAGTCCTTGTAATCACAACAAATTTCCGTAAGGGGTCAATAAAGCAGTCTTAGTCTTAGTCTACCCCTATACATTTGTCCTATCGTGTGAAATAAGAAATGTACTTTTGCAAGTTCGTCGAATGTAGATCAATAATTTGGGCGATAACTGTGACTAGGCCCCGTGGAGAGAAAACAAAACACAGAGAGGTGGAGCAAGAAGGGAAGAACACAGGAGATCAGGTTTCCTTTTATCTTGTCCATCGCTATGAAAGCTCTCTAACACGTATCTCGAGGCAATAAGAGGCTTACAAAGTCACACACACACACACGCTTGCATATACAAACGCATTTAAGGAAATTATGTCAGGTCAAGCAGGATCATCTTACTGACATACTTGAAACAACAAAACTTTAAAATACAGTGTCTGTTGATGTATCTGTCGTCGGTGTGTCTGTCGTTGGTGTGTCTGTCGATATGCGTCTGTCGGTATTTCTGTCATAATTTTTTGATCAGTTTCCTAGCTTCTTTACTTCTAGAATCTAGTCCATTCTTTAAAGCTTCAATTCAGTGGCTCCATCAAGTCGTCCATTTCAATATCCTCAGCTCTTCCAGATTTGTTTGGGCCTGCCAACTTTCCTCTTACATTGCGGATTCCAATCAAGTACCAGACTTGCAACATTGGCAGCTGGTTTTCACAGGGAGTGTCCTATCCAGCTCCACTTTCGCTTTTCAATATCTTGGGCTATAAGTTTTTGGCTTGGTTGTCTCACACAAGTTGACAGTAGATCTCTTTTCCGGACACCTAATTTCCAAAATCCGGCAACTGTTTTTGATGGTCTGGAGTGATTTCATATTTGTTCTCGTGACTCTCCATGTCTCGGAACAGTTTAGGGAAGAACCGACCTATCGTTGTACTTCACCAAAATCTGTTTCTTATCTTGTAATCCTTCCATGCCAACCATATTGTCAATAAATTAACGTGTAGGACTACTTTTACACCAAGGATCATATTTCTTCCTGATCAGAGTTTTTTCATTACATAAAATTGAGAGAAAGCAAACACACCTCTGTTACTCTAGCTGTAGTTCTCAACACCTCTCTTGTTGAAATTAACAGGCTTAGTAATTTTGTTTTCTAAAGCAATTATCATAATGAATGTACATTGCCTCGTGGATGTTAATAAACTTGCTTCAGACCTCAATGTTTCTATTGTTTGACTTCACTTAACTGTTAAACAACTTTGAATTGTTAAGAACACATCCACCAAAAGATAAAGTTAAAAAAGATCAATGTTCGATATTTATATTAAACCAAAAAAGGGCCTGATAAAAAAGTATACTTTCAACCTATATGAATAAGTTTTAAAAAAATGTATCTAATATTAAAATGGGGGGGGGGGGGGGTATATATGACAATGGTATATAGCGAATGTAAAGAGTAGAGTTTTGATTATTTTATTACAAAGTTTATATTAAAAAGATCCTTCTTTCTGTCTGGTACAAATGTTTGACACTTTTTTCTGCCACTTCCCATAATCGATGACAATACATGAATCAATTAAAAAATTACAATCATTTAGTGGCAATTAATCAATTCTACTTTATGGAGAGAAAAAAATTAACGTTGCAGTATTGAGAGAAAGGCAGTTATTTCTCGGTTCTTCCCATTGAATAAAGCTTTTTTTTATAAGTATTTTTTAAACTTGTTTTCGATATAAGATTCAACATTATCTGTAAGTTTCTCTAGCTATTAATGCCCATAGTATTCTGTTTGTTTCTTTTGTTTTACAAAGAGACTCATACTTCTGCTACCTTTAGCAGTCTAAAAGATGAACTATGAAAGAAAGCGAGTTATTTGTACAGATCTAATACAGAATGACCCCAGATGGCAATCGCAATAGTAGACCGACATGGAGTCAAAGTCAAGCCTCGTGGACTTAAGACAAAGTTAAGTTCACCTTACTTAGACTGAGCACATGCAAAGATACAACACAGTCAGGCCACGTTATTAATAAAAGCCGATTGCATTCTAAATGTGTACAGACTTTAAATAAGTCTTGACATACCGTGACAATATATGATTTTGCAAATTGAACCATTTGCAAACAAATTGCCGCCCTTTACTCTGTAACGGAAGTGCCAGGTGAAGTTGTAAACTGTGGTTTGTCATACGTTAATGTAAACTATGACCTATATATTTTATATTTTACAAACATCTTTATCTATGTAAATATCAATAAAATCTGAAGATCCGAATATAGGACAAGCTGTATTGAGAAATCTAAATTGAGAGAAGTCATTTGGTGATGTTTTTATCTGGGTAGGTATGTAGCACCCATAACAAACACTTTATATTTCATTATCCAGGGTGTAAACTTTAATTACTCTCGGGAAATGATAACTATTTATGGCCCTGCCCCTTTCTGCACACAATATCCCATATTAAATTGGTATGCATACAAGTGCACACCATAATTTCATATTAAAAAAAACATATGTAGAAACCCAAGGCTTCACTACTGTAGAGCGTTGGAGACTTCAAAAGAATTAATAAAAATGCATGGTATACACGAAAAAAGGAATATGACTATCATTATAAGGTTATGGGATGGTTGACCATAGATAATTGGATACCCTAATGAGAATTTCAAAAAATTAAAAAGAAACTGCGAATTAAAATATTATGCAATTCATTAAATGCTTCCTGTGTCTATATCTAAATCGACAAATAATTAAAATTCATGTATCGCATTTTAACATAGTTGAGTAGTAAACAGACATAGTGCTATACTATGTTTGAGATCTAATTCAAGTTTCGCAAGTATTTCTCAAATTTGTTTTTTGTTCTGTGTGAGGCCACCACCATTTTGAGGCCCTGGGCGGTTAATAGGCTTGCCTATGCCTAGGGGCAGGGACCCTCACAAAGATCCTGCTCAAGACTTCCCTTTCCCAAATTCTGAAATTTATATACTCAATAATAATAAGTCAAAAGTCAGCAGTTTTCTTTCTGTCCATACACAGTGTCTTTGTTCTACATAATCAATTGATCTATAGACTACCTATTAAGTTAAAATATAGGTGGAGCCCTTTCGGCATACTTCCACTATGGTAGCTAAACTTCTACTACCGCTAGTGGCATGCCTAAAGAGCTAGGAGTTTTGTAAAAAAAGCAAATTTTTGCTTCTGTTAGCAAGTTAGATTAACTTAAATGACCTGCTTAACATAAATAGTTCAATAACAATCGTTAGACTATTTTTACAAAGATTGTATCAACTCACTCTGTCTCTGTGTCTGTCTGGTACAATTTTTGTACACACCCAATCTCGGATGAAGTTGAAATTTGGCACAATTATTTATTTTTTACCTGACAAAGCAAGAAGAATGTTAAAAAATTAACCAATTAGTTAATTAATTATTGGTAATTAATTATTTAGTTTGGTATTAAAAGAGGGAAAGAAAGTGTACTTGACAGATATGAGGGTATAAGTTGAATGAGTCCCCCTTATACTTTGTGTAGAGAATTAGGTTGTCGTTTAAAAGTTTGAAACTAACAATAGAAAGTTATGAAACCTTCTATTTGTATAAGCACTTTACTGGCACAGTGGTTAGTGTATTGCCCTTAGGGATGCTTGAGCCCTCAAGCTCAAATTCAAGTCTTACAACTTTTTTTTTTAATAAAATAGATTTTAAAAGCGATCACGGTAACCTTTACTCAGATATCTCTTTGTTTCTTCCCCCCCCCCCCCCCTCTCTCTACCCAACTGGTCCAGACAGGTGATAGAATCATAACGTATCGAGAAAGTTAAAAGCATGAAATTTAGCTGAACAAAAACAAGTGGTACAAATAATTCTAATCGCACAGATTTATTACAGCTAGTCTAGATCTATTACTAATTTAATTACATGACTGGTCCAAACTAATTGATACAAATACACTTTTTCTTTTTAAAAAAGTTTGTTTTTTTAAATATTTTCCTTGTTTACAAAGCTTATATCAATTCACTCTGTCCGGTACAAATCTTTTCTTCTCCAACTTCTCTTTTCGGATCAAGTTGAAGCTTTGCACAATTATTCATTGTCAGAAACAACACATGAATCAACCGTGAAGATAAAGGCCTTGGGTCTAGTGAATATCTAGAAAAATAAAAACAACACAAGATACTAAACATTTTACAACAAGAATTAGATGAATTACAAGAAAATTTTTAATCAATGTAGAGCAGGGGCGGACAGGGTGTCGAAATCGGCCCGGGCATTTCTATACAATGAGGCCCATAAATTGTTCATCATAAGATGGGCATCCGATTCTAGGTCTACCTGTCCTCAAAGTCATTAGGTTAAGTTTGATAATATATCGATAAC
Organism: Biomphalaria pfeifferi; assembly: GCA_030265305.1. Taxonomy (NCBI): domain Eukaryota; kingdom Metazoa; phylum Mollusca; class Gastropoda; family Planorbidae; genus Biomphalaria; species Biomphalaria pfeifferi. Next base: position 568,150 of record JASAOG010000019.1, read on the forward strand.
TGCGCATGCTTTTTATATCTGTATAAGAAATATAGCCTTAATCGCTCAGTGTGTAGGCCCTAGAAACTGGTCGAATTAGGTCACAGTATCGACGCGTAACACTAATCATTTTGGTAGCTCGGAGGGCCTTTTTATGAGAATACTATACAAACTTTTAACAATTTAATACGTGCCATAGTGTTATCCACGAGGCCCTTTCGGTGGCCCTATTGGCCCATTAGGGTACCGGCCCATTAGAGTACCGGCCCACCGGGGATTTGCCCTAATTCCCATATAGCCAGTCCGCCCCTGATGTGGAACATGACTCTCAACCCAGATGAATTTCAATTATTAATATTAATTTTAAAAAACTTAAACAAATAATAACAACTTATTTTAATCATGGTAAACCAGATACACAGGCTAAAAAATCACAATGCCTAGGTGTTACAATAACATTATTATAAAATCCACATGTTAACGAAATTATATTAAAAATCAAAAAGGCGATGCGGTTTATTAAAAGAATTTTGTACAAATCAAACAAGATCCTAAAACTAAAATGCTATTCAACCTTGGTTACACTAATATTAGAATATGCTTCCACAAGGAAAGAAGAAAGTGGGCAGACCCAAGCAAACCCGGAAGAGGTCAGTTATCGGTGAAGCTGATGGTACTGGAATGACATGGGAGAAAATGAAGAAAGCTGCTCAGAACCGAGTTCGGTGGAGAGGTGTGGTTGCGGCCCTATCCTCCCATGGGAGTGCACAGGATTAAGTAAGTATGCGCTGTGCCTGCAGAAAAGTAAAAAGTAGGACTACTCATTTTATCCTCAGTCTCCCGTCCTCAATCTCCACCATTTAACGCTCAGGCCCTATGACAGTAAGTCATGATTATTGTCAAGAAGTCACATATTCACTAATTAGCCCTAGCCCTTAAAATCGGAGACAATTTTGAGAACAATTTCTTACCGTCAATGACTTCAGTGGTTTTTACGTCACAGATCTGGGCCACACAAATGCACAGTATTGCACAGACTTGCCTCAGAGCGGCAAACAAGACCACACTTCCCCGAGGCGGAACATTTGATGTTTCTAGTTTAATGAACATATTCACATATTGTGTTTGACACGGCACACTTGAACCATCAACAATGTATGCTAAAATCATACGTGTGTTCCACGTCAGTGGGTCGGGTTGTTATTGACTTTAAATAACATTCTAACTGCCAACTAAAAGTCAATCATGTTTAACTTGCTGTCTAGCTGTCTGCAATCTGAATTATTAATGGTTTTATCGATACAACGAATATCAACTTTGCCCTGAAGGTCTTGAAGTTAGAATTTAAGAAAGTATGTTGAAGGAAGAAAAAGAACAGACAAAATAATTTTTTTAAAAATGGAGAGCACTATTCAGTCGCTGCCATATCTCTCTACATTGAAAAGTTTAGCTCCCATTTTTCTATATAAAACGAAATTAATTAATTACCAATAATTGATTAAAGAATTGTTTTTTTAATTGATTAGTGTGTTGTCATCGACAATGAATAATTGTGCAAAAATTCGATTTGATCCAAGAATTGGAAGAGGTAGAATACAAAATGTAAAAAAATCCACTCAAACAGACAGACGGACGGAAAGATTTAATAAATGCTTTTTTGTAAAAAAAAAAAAATGACTTCACTTGTAAAGTTAAAGAAGTTCATTCAGAAATAAAGAATATTACATCCTTGCCTAAACATCCTGCAGGACGGAAATGGTGGCTTCGGGCAGGATTTGAACCCCAGAAAATTGTTACCAGAGTCCGGAGTGCAACCAGGCAACCATTAATATAAATCCTTTAAATTAATGTGCATACGCTGGCATTCACACACACACATATCTGCACGCCAAGAAAGACACACTCTCCCAAAATAGTCAAATCTAAGAGAGATCGGAGTGAAAAATAAAGAAAAATATAAAAATACTATTTAAAAAAAAACATCTAAGGGGAGAAAACTTTGCTTTCATCTCTCAATACTGTAAGATTTATTTCCCATGTTATTTCAAACAAAATAAATGAAATAAAAAAAATTTAATTAACTGGTTGGTTAAATTTTTTCATTGGGTTATCTTTTGTTTGGAACAATGAATATTCGCGCAAAGATTCAACTTGATTCGACAATGGGAAGTGTGTGACGTTACGTCATAACAATGTGTACCAGATGACAAACAGAATGTGTCAAAAAGACATTGTAAAAATATGGAGGTAGCCGAAAGCAAACAGATTACCACTTATAACTACACATCTACAGTGGTGATCTTACTATCTGTGCTCTGGGCGAATAAAAGAACTGACTTTACCATGCCACCGCAATATTTACATCGCTTTATTTTTTTATTTTTTTTTTTAGTCATAATATCTAGCAAAACTAGTGTGGCAGACATTTCTATATATTTATTTCCCCTTGCCTAGTGAACATCATATATCTTGTAATTAGTGTTTAGGTATATGTATAAATATTATATATACCTATGTGACTTCGCTGGATATGAAAGACTTCAGAGTTTAAAGAAGCACCGCTTGCCCTGTTCAAACTTCCCTTACTTCTAAACATGGTATGATTTTTAAATTGGATTCGTTTTGAATACAAGCGATTTGAAAGAGCCGAGGTTATGTCCCTTGTAAGCGAACTGTGGGTGACAAAGAAATGGTGGATGTACTGGATGTGTACTTTTCATTCATCACTTTTAGAACACGGTATATTTTTTTTAATCTTATATCAACTCACTCTGTATGTCTGTCTGGTAAAAAGTTTGTACACGCAGTTTCTCTAACACCCAATCTCGGATCAAACTGAAATTTCCCACAATTATTCCTTTTACCTGACAACACAGTATCAGTTATCACTGACTAAAAACCGGCACTGGGTTAGTTTTTAATTGTTTGTTGACTTCATGGAGACACGGGTTTCCAGGGGTCAAGAACCGGAAAGTTTTTAAAAGGTTATAAGGAAGCTTGAAGAAACGCTTAGCAGACTTGGAGAGGAAAAGGATACAAAAAAAAACACAGCATTTATGATCATTATGAAAACACACAAAAACACAGAAAATGTAAACTTTTTTAAAAAGTAATTTTTAAACAATCTCAAGCATAAACGAACTACCCATATCTGGTGTAAAATACCCAGCTCTCCTGACAAACACCTATGAATACAACTAAAAATTAACTATTATACTGCAGTATTGTTGCTTTGCATCCTGCAATTAAACCCGTATGCTTGGGTTTTTCTATCAATATTATGTCACGAGCTCGTTGCAAAGATTTTAATTTGATGAAAAGAGTTGACGGAGGTGAGATTTGAACCCAGGTCTTCGTGTCAACAATCCTAAATTGACAAGTCAGCAAAAGGGGGTTGAAATACTACACTCACCCCGAAATTTCGCATACGCTGTTTGCCTATTGCAAGTTCGTAAAGTGAACATCACATTTTTTTTTTTTTGCTGTGAAAACCAAATTTATGAACGTTTTACTAATTTGAACATTTCCGAAAGTCTGAACAAAAAAAAAAGTTTTGTAAACAAACGTTTGGAATTGTATAATCAAAAGAAAGTTTCTAAAACTCGAAGTACACCAAGTCAGGAGATTTCAATGTCAGATTTCATGTCGGCTATAGACACTGTACTTCCCGTGTAGCCAACTGTTAAGATGTAGCAACAGTCTAATAGTGTTTGTGTTTCTCTGTGATAGCAAGGAAGGTGAACCAAATTTGTGATCAAACTTAGTTCACGTGTGTATACAAGCAACCCTTTACTGATAAGATTTTAATTGATCAGACCCTTTGGTCAAAGTAAACCTCCAGCGTCGGATTTACGAGGTGAGAGTTTAATCTAAAGTAGGCCTACTTAATTTAGCTTTAACCCCAAATCTACTAGCTCCTTCCCGTCAATTATTTTCCGTTGAGTCTGATTTAATCAACCAGTCATTATGAAATGGATGAGTCTAAAATAAAATGATTTACAGTAAAGATGAACATAGACCAGAGCAGTTAGCGTGGTGCTCGATTAATAACGCGCTTGTCTTCCAAACGGCAGGGGGTGGGGGGGGGGGTCTCGAGTTTGAATTCATGAGATGACTGGGTTTTGATTAAAGGGGATTTAGGTCGCCCCTGAGTCCACCCAGCTCGGGTACCTGGGGGAGCGGTTTCTGTTGTTTTTTGTGCTAGCCACATGACATACTTGTTAACCCCCATAAATCTTAAGGTCTGAAAGGGGTAAATGTTTTTTCCGTATAGAGCAGAAAAACAGGTCCCTGTAATATCAGTCCCCACAGGTCTGCCATTGAAGTTTACCCCTCTATGCCAGTTATCACATCCTACCAACACACACACACTTTGTTTTTTTTTTCAAAATCTGAAATTGACGTTTCTGTTTCCGACCAACCCCCACCCTTCCCTATCTCATGCTCTCTAAGAGCCCACGTGTCTTGAAAAGTTGTAAACATTGCACGAGGTAAATATATCCTCCAGTTGTCACCCCCCACGTCAAGATAACGCTGGAGAATACATAGTCCACATCGTGTAGACCTACGTGATGTATTCTATATCAAACAAGATTCTAGTATCACAAACAGCTATAAAGCAGTTCTCTGCAATATTGGCTTACAGTTCAACAAATCAAATAACACCAAAACAACACAGTTTGAAGAATGGCTACTTACCAACTAAACATAAGCTAAAGAGTTCTTTCCCCTTGAGCTTTAATCCGCACTGCTTAACTCAAATGTTCTAATACTTTTTTTTTTTTTTTTTCACAATAATTGTTTGAATGATTCCTAGTTCCCCCTTTTTTACAACACATACGAACCAGTATGGTCACTTCCATACGAGGTTTTCCCCCCTACTAGTTGACAGTCAACGACGGCACATTCCTAAAGCCAGTCTGGTATGACGAATTCGAAGCAGTCCCACTGTGCCACGCTTAACGTGAGGGGCAGCGCGAAGGGGAGGGGAGAAGGACTGTTTAGTGTTTTCTCAGAAACATCATTTACTTAAGCATGAGGTGTGGTTTCTTTCTCCTCCTTTTTTTTTTTTTTTCGCCGATTATAGGAAATTATTATTTGCACTTAAAGGAAAGAAAAGACTCCGGTGAATTTATGTGTAAGAGCTTCTCTTAAGATGTGCCATTAAAATCGTAAATACCAAGATGTGTTCACACAGGGCCGGACTTAGGCCACTGCGGCCACAGTGGGCCCCACACGTTCATAGGCCCCGCGCTAATTCTAGGCGTAAATTATTAAATTGAACCATTATAACTTATGTATAATAACAACGTTTTCGCGGCCTCCTGATTTTCCAGGGCCTACAGAAAATCTGTAATTGTTAAATATATTTTTTAAAGTCCTGGAAATCTGAAATTATTGAAATCTCTTGAAAACTCATAAAAATCTCCTGAAAAATAGACACAAATTGTCATTTTGATAATAAAAATGTATTGCAAAGACGAATGCATGTTCTAATACAAAATCTTAATTTTGACGTTATGCTTATCCCTACCCCCCAGACTAGGCCCTGCGCAATCCGTTTCGCAAAGGGCCCCGCAATTCTGTGTTCAAAGCTGGTAGATTTACAAGATAAAACCTTTTAGTCGACTTTTCTTGTCTCCTCATGGGGGGGGGGGGGGGGGGGGGGAGGGTACAAGAGAGTTTCACCTGACTTACTGGTTAACTGAATTCTCTCAACTTTTTGCTGGGACACATCAACTAAAGAAAACACATAAAGAAGCTAGTACAGACTCAAAATACAGTCGTATGACAAACGAATACTTGCATTTGACTAGAGTAACACCATTAGTAAAATCACTAAATTTAAAGACACTTCAGGACAGAAGACTTAAAAGTAAAGCAGCTATAATACATCAAACAATGAACAATAACTTACAAATACAAACAAACAAATATATATATAAAATATTCAGAAAGACGCAAAGATTAAACCACATTTCTTATTCTATATGCTAGGACTAATTCTTACAAGTGCTCCTTTTTCACCTACTATCATTAGAGCGTGGAACGGGTTGCCTGAATCGTACGGAAAACCAACGACTTAACAGACTCTGTTAACTAACATGCACGACTAGATTAACACTCGGAGACGCGTATGACGTAATTCTCTTCTCTTTTTAATGAACGCCTGCTATTTGGGCATGTCTTGGCGAGGGATGGGCTTTAGTTAGAGCTCTCTAGCCACCATCCAGTCAGCCAAGGAGTTCCTCAGTCCTCCCTTTGAAAAACACTTACAAGTGACTCGCTCTGTATCCGGTTCTTCGACGTTTTAGATTTTTCTTGTTTGTTTGAACTGTTAAGAATTATTTGACAAGACTGCTTTAAACTTTCTCTTACATGTCAAGATTAGTGCGATCGTCAAGATTAGTGAGATCGTCAAGATTATTAAAATTGCCTAGACTAGTGAAATCATCAAGATATTACTGCCTATGCTCAAAGAAGTCCGACAATTATTTTCTACCTGTACTGTAGCCACTGTCAATTCCGTTTGTTTAAGAAATAAATAGGTTGATATTATTATATAACTGATAACACACTGTTTCAATGATTTGTTTTCTTTTGCCCAGAAACTTCAAAGAAATCTTTTTCTGCTGTTGGTGTTTAAGGTGGTTTAGCAGTATATGAGTGGTGTTTTTTTTATTATAGTTAAAAATGCTTTGTGGTTTTGTTTAAACTGAAATTGTTCTATGGTTTTGTGGATCAGATACTGACAATGTTCTAAGGTTTTGTTGAACTGAAATTATCCTCTTGTTTTGTTGAACTGAAAGTATCCTCTGGTTTTGTTGAACTGAAAGTGTCCTCTGGTTTTGTTGAACTGAAATTGTCCCCAGGTTTTGTTGAACTGAAATTGTCCCCAGGTTTTGTTGAACTGATGAACTGTAATTATCCTCTGGTTTTGTTGAACTGAAATTGTCTTCTGTGGTTCTGAACTCCCTATATCTATTCTTGGGCCGTGAATTCGTGTACCCATAATACTGAGTTTATCGGCGATGAAATCGTTTATGTCGTTGTTCTATTTGGGCGGAACCCAATTTTTGCTTTCATCCCCCAACGGAACGACCCACATTGCAAATATCCACAACACCGACTTTCAGTCCGTATCCTGATTACATTCTCTGGGCGTTTCTTGGTCTCTTGAATTCAATAATCTTGATGTAGATCTAGACCTTAGAGCGTTCCCTTTTCACGCTTTAATAACTTAGTACACACAAACACACACACACGTTACTGGCTGCTATTTCGTATTTTGGATGGAACAAAAAAGGAAATTTCAATTTGTTGTTGTTTTTTAAAGCGTCTGCAATCATGAGTTACGCGCCTTATAGAGCATTTCTTTTTTTTTTTTTAACAAACAAGTAGCAACAAAAAAAAAAAAATATTAAATCTGATTACTAATTGTAATAGCGATTACGTTACTCTTATACCTAATATAATAATAATCTTATAGCTAATAAAAATTGAACATATTTTACTCCGCCCAACAACTTCCCCCTCTTCCCCCCACCCCAAAAAAAAAAAAAGAATACGCGCATATATACATCTACTCACAGAGTATGTAAAATTCTAATTTGTTGATACAGATCAAAACATGGTAACTTTAAAAGACAGTTGTCTAGACTAGTTTAGTGATATAGATCCAGGCTTAGAAACATATAAAGACAGTGGTTTAGACTAGAACCTTGGTTAGGAACAAGAATAGAAAATGTATCCTCTGTTTTCACATTTGATTAAAGTAACTCATTTAGTAAAATCACTAAAATTAGAAACCTTTCAGGATAGCAATTATACATAAAACACTGAACCCATATACATATATATAGAGACTGGACGATAAAGTAAAAATTATTATGGGAAACATTTGGGAAAAGATAAGTTTGTATGAGTTATACAGCAGTTATGAGCAGTGTAAAATTAAAAGTATTTATAGTTTGTTTGTTTTTCAGCCACAACCTATATAATTGATAGAACCCCTTCTGTATTATTATATCTCTAATCGTGCCTAATTATAAATAGTTTTAAACACTATATTTAGATCTAGTCTATATAAATACTATAGTAAAAAAAATACTACTTACTACTAGTACTATACTGTATTATATAAGATAAGATATACTACTATACTATACTATAAACTATAATTGTAATCTGTATAGTCTAGTCTATAGTTAGTATATAGTCTAGGACTAGATTCAAGATTGTCACTAGATCTATAATCTATACTTATACTAGATCTAGTCTATAGTCTGCATGCATAGATGATAGACTGACTAGTTAAATAGTTAGTTGTAAAAAGTATGAAAAGTATTAGACCTAGTTATTTCAAATATTAGTCATATTTATTAGATTTAGATCTATCAATATTAAATTAGTGACAGTCACAGTGCCAGTGTTACTGAATTATTCTGACTTACTGAAACTGAAAGTTAATGTGTATGATATTCAATTTTCTTTTCAACCTTTAGAATTTATCCTTGGCCTATCGTATTACGAACATTAGAGCACGTTCTGCTCATTTATTTATTTTTTTTTGACTAAAAACTAATTCTAACAATTTGAATCGATAAGACGACCGCCATACATTAATAAAGAAGCCATGTCAACAAACATAGATCCACATCACAAACCTATATATATTTGCCTATGTCTATGATTATGAAACAAAGGCAAAATATTGGGAATAAGGCAGTTTTGATCTTTTCAAAACTAAAGATCATAATTATATATTGGCTGAAATGTTAGTCTTAGAATTTATAGCTCAATTGCCGCCATTTTTTTTCACATAGATAGAGTACATAAAACATATTTGACTCCCCCCAAATAAAAATAACTTCCTACTTCCAGTCTATATTTATTTATGTCTATGACTGAACCATAATCTTCAAATACAAAAACAAAATCTAATAAAAAATACTCAGAATTAAATTTCTAATAGATCTAGACTATTCTAGAATATAAATAAAAACGCATTAATAAAAATATAAAAAAGGGGGACGACCTGACATCAAACTCATGGCTCTATCCATCTCAAGCTTCTTACGCCAACACGCTAACCATTTCGCTAGTGGAGAGCTTATGAACATGGAAGATTGTATAGTTATCTATTGTTTCTATAGTCTCGTCCTATTTTTTTAATCTTTTGTTCACTAAAACTCTGACGACGATGTATAAAGGGGACTAATACAGCTTATACCATCACTTAAGTCAATTTTTTTTCCTTGTTTGAGATACCAAACAAAATAATTAATTACCAATAATTAATTAACTAATAGGGTTTTGGTTTTTTTTCATTCTTGTATTGTCATGTAAAAGAAATAATTGTGCAAAATGTCAGCTTGATCCGAGATTGGGTGTGGGAGAAACAACATGTACAAACTTTGGACCCGGACAGACAAACAGAGTGAGTTGAAATAAGGTTTGTAAAAATTGTTTCGTATTGCGCATGAAGACATTCTAAAATGTTTGTATCTATTCTGCTGTCTGGCATCGAACCTTCTTTTATGAGTTTACAACACTCTCTGGCTTGTTACTTTACTACTCTAGAAGTGTTTGTAAATAGCTTTTTTTTTTACCATACAATAAATTAGCTCGAAGAGTCCACAATAACAAGTGACATTTATTACAGTTGACATAAACACATTTTGGACATTCCTCTAAACTTTCTAAGGTCTAGCTTGTATTATCCATTTCGTATGTATATCTTGAGGTGTGTGTGTTTGTGTCCGTTTGTGTGCTTGTGTGTATTTGTTTATGCGTGTATGTGAAGCCTTAGTTAACTTAGCTTTAGTTGTTTTTTTTTATGTGTGTTATCTCATTTTCTCTCTCTCTCTCTCTCTGTCTCTCTCTCTCTCTCTTTGTCTCTGCCTCTCTCTCTCTTTGCCTCTCTCTCTCTTTGCCTCTCTCTCTCTCTTTGTCTCTTTCTCTCCCTCTCACTTTCTCTCTCTCACTTTCTCTTTATCTCTTTGTCTCTCTCTCTGTCTCTTTGCCTCTCTCTCTCTCCTTGCCTGTCTCTTTCTCTCTCTCTCTTTGTCTCTTTCTCTCTCTTTGTCTCTGTCTCTCTCTCTCTTTGTCTCTGTCTCTCTCTCTCTTTGTCTCTGTCTCTCTCTCTCTTTGTCTCTGTCTCTCTGTCTCTCTTTGTCTCTGTCTCTCTCTCTCTTTGTCTCTCTCTCTCTTTGTCTCTCTCTCTTTGTCTCTCTCTCTCTCTTTGTCTCTGTCTCTCTTTGTCTCTGTCTCTCTCTCTTTGTCTCTCTCTCTCTCTGTCTCTCTCTCTTTGTCTCTCTCTCTCTTTGTCTCTGTCTCTCTCTCTTTGTCTCTCTCTCTCTTTGCCTCTCTCTCTCTCTTTATCTCTTTCTCTCTCTATCTCTTTGTCTCTCTCTCTCTCTTTGTCTCTTTCTCTCCCTCTCACTTTCTCTTTATCTCTTTGTCTCTTTCTCTCTCTCTGTCTCTTTGCCTCTCTCTCTCCTTGCCTGTCTCTTTCTCTCTCTCTCTCTCTTTGTCTCTTTCTCTCTCTTTGTCTCTGTCTCTCTCTCTCTTTGTCTCTGTCTCTCTTTGTCTCTGTCTCTCTCTCTCTTTGTCTCTGTCTCTCTTTGTCTCTGTCTCTCTTTGTCTCTCTCTCTCTTTGTCTCTCTCTCTCTTTGTTTCTCTCTTTGTCTCTGTCTCTCTTTGTCTCTGTCTCTCTCTCTTTGTCTCTCTCTCTCTCTCTCTTTGTTTCTCTCTCTTTGTCTCTCTCTCTCTTTGTCTCTCTCTCTCTTTGTCTCTGTCTCTCTCTCTTTGTCTCTGTCTCTCTCTCTTTGTCTCTCTCTCTTTTTGTCTCTCTCTCTCTTTGTCTCTCTCTCTCTTTGTCTCTCTCTCTCTTTGTCTCTGTCTCTCTCTCTCTTTGTCTTTCTCTCCCTCTCTCTTCCTCTCTATATCTGTCTGTCTCTATCTTTCTCTTTAATGATCTCAAAAACAAAAGTTTGAACAGTTCCAAAAATTTCCATTTGCTAGTTATTAAAGACTTTCCTACAAGGCGAAGAAAACTTTTTGGTGTATCCATTGTAATAAATAAGGGAAATATTGATAAGCTCTGTTTTTTAAAGTTGGTAATATGTATGCACATTTTTAGAACTTCAGAATAAAACTATCTAATTTCTTCCATTTGTAGCACAACATTATTTCATTATGGAAGAAGTATTAGACTTTCTCCTATAGATTTTCAACTTTTAATTAAGTTGTTTTTACAAAGCTTATATCAACCCACTCTGTCTATCTATCTGTCTGGTCAAAATCTTGTAAGCGTTAGTTCTTCCACTTTCTATTCGCGGATCAAGTTGAAACTTTGCACTTTTATTCAATGTCGATGACAACAGATTAACCCATCAAGAAATTGAAATTTGCATGTATTTAATTAATTAGAGGTAATTTATTAGTTTTGTTTTATGTAATAAAGGGAGATAAATCTTGCAGTATCGAAATGTATGGCTATAATTGTGCGGTTCTTTTCCTTATAAAAGCTTTGGTTTTTATTTTGAATTGTTTTAATAATTTACCTGTTTTTATTAAATATAATAAACTGCTACACTGAACTTTGCCGAAGTAGGTTTCAGCAAGTTTCAAGTTGAATCGAACTCTTGGTCTCATGGACGCCTTTACAGTGGACGCGAGTAGACAAACAACGTGAGAAAACACTGACTTCAGGTGCATTACGTCATTGTAATGAGAGCTACCTATTCAATACACATGGAGATTGTAGCGTTATTTGCTTTCTTAAAATCCTGTGCACTCCAAGGGGCGAATAGAGCCGCAACCACACCTTTCTACCGAACTCGGTTCTGAGCAGTTTTCTTCATCTGCTCCCATGTCATTCCAGCATCCTTAGCTTCACTGATGAGTGACCTCTTCCAGGTTTACTTGGGCCAGATGTTACTTCAAAAAAGAAAATAATTATGCCCTACGCATTTCACGTGTCACTGTAGTCATGCATGTTAAAGACTTAAACTCTGCTAAGTCGTTGGTTTTCCTGACTGATCCAGGCAACCCATTCCATTCACTAATCGCACTTGGGAAGGAGCACTTGTGCGAAATTTGTTCTAGCGTATGGATTAATATGGTGAAACCCAAACGCAAAATGGTATCAGCCATGTTAGGAGAACTTCTTGAGAGAAGACATAAGGCTTGAAGAGGCCTGGCGATATTTTCAACCTTTAACTGACTTCGTCTCCAGTGTCACGCTTAGACCCCATTTGGTGTACCTTCGTTGACTTATAGAACCAAACTGCTGGTAGACAACAAAACCGCTGAAGGAGTATTTTATCTTAACTTATAAAACTTGAAATAACTTGAGTAACCTTTTTTGCGAACAAAACTACAAATAACTTTTATTACAATATAAACAAATCCCACTAAAGATGACATACAATAAATATAATAGACTTTAGTAGGCTAATTAATAAAATGGTATTCTGAAAAAAATTCTTACTACAATAACACGTCTTTTTAGTATGGAAATATTTAATCGTCTCTCCTATATAAGACCACTGACGACAATGTCGTTTTATCTTCCATTATTCACAAATAATCGCCAACTTTTTCCTGCCGTCACCATAGAAACACAATCACACAGTCACGTAATCCAAAACACCCCAGTTTTTTCACAACTGTAAAATCATCCAAGTTGGGTAACGGCATCAATAAAGAGGAAAAATAAGAGAAAGGGGAGGGAATATTCAAAGTCAAAATTTACTCGTAAAGATAAATGTTTTAAAAAAAAAAGGTTTACAGCATTTAATCTTTGCATCTCACTGTGGGGAAAAAAATATTTTATGTTGATTTTTGTTTTTGAATTCAGCCCAATGTAACATTTGTTTTTTATTTGTCTGTGAATACATCAACTGGTGTTTTATTTATTTGTTTAATTTCGCGATCTTCGGGCGCCTCTGGGTCCACCCAGCTTCAACGGTACCTGATATTAGGTGGGGGGAAAGTAAAGGCGGTTGGCCACATGACACCCTCGTTAACTGCAGGCCACAGAAACAGATGACCTACATCGTCTGCCCTATAGACCACAAGGTCTGAAAGGGGAACTTTACTTTTTTATTTTTTTTTTACTTAGGCCTACATAAAATAAAGTTTTATTTGTTGTTTCTCATTTTGTTCCATCGTGTTTGTGGGGGGTTTTTTGTGACTCGTTGTTATTCATTGGTTTTCATTTTGTTCCTGTTTGTTTCATTGTTTTTTCTTCTTTACCATCATTTTCTTTTGAAATTCAGTGTTTATCAAAATTTTAAAATTTCTCTAATTGTTTTCATTTGTTTTCTTTTCTGTTACACAGGTGTTCATATATATATATATATATATATATATATGTATGTATATATGTCACGTACACAGTATCTATATTTAGCCGCCCAAGGTTACCAGACAGAACTTGTTAGCTCGGGGAATTCCATCACGCGGCAGGGCTATGTGTCAGAATAAATGTGATTGGTTTTGAAATATTAATTATTGTACATTGAGCTGCATTTATTGGTTGGCATTGCAACGAGGGGATGTTAGACACGTGACAACGCTATACCCTGGAAAAGATTCTAGATTTTTAGTCAGAGTCATGCGGAACGTGTTAGGATTCAGAAGTATATTTTACATTATTGTGTAGATCATTTATTTAGCAGAATTATATTTATTCTGTTCTATTCAAGTACATTTAACCATTGTAATTATTTGTGAATAGCTTTTCCAAGTTTTGAATTAAAAGTAATTGTTTTAGACGAAGAGAAGTTTCTTCATTGAATATAGTAACATACTTAGATCGACTTAGCGATTGGCAACTTCTAGATGATCCTCTTATCAACTGGCAACATTCTGAATGATCGTATTATCAACTAGATCTAGCTACTTCTATACGATCATCTTATTAAAGACGATTTCAAGATCCTCGGCAATTACGATCATTGATTGTGCTTCAACGTGACATCTTGATATCAAGTTTGATTGTAACATCTAGCACTATTGATGATCGTGACAATATATATATATGTATGTATGTATGTATGTATGTAGGCCTATGTATGTGTGTGTGTTTCCATTTTGTTGTCCAGTAAACGTTTTTTCTTCAAATTAATTTCTTTTCTCTACCTAACCTTCTTTTCAGATCTATAGCCTACTCAGCGATGCTGACACCTCTTCAACTGGTCCAATTGGTGCAGGCTTAACATCTATAGCCTACACTTCTCTCAGCGATGCTGACACCTCTTCAACTGGTCCAATTGGTGCAGGCTTAACATCTATAGCCTACACTTCTCTCAGCGATGCTGACACCTCTTCAACTGGTCCAATTGGTTCAGACTTAACATCTATAGCCTACACTTCTCTCAGCGATGCTGACATCTCTTCAACTGGTCCAATTGGTGCAGGCTTAACATCTATAGCCTACACTTCTCTCAGCGATGCTGACACCTCTTCAACTGGTCCAATTGGTTCAGACTTAACATCTATAGCCTACACTTCTCTCAGCGATGCTGACATCTCTTCAACTGGTCCAATTGGTGCAGGCTTAAAAAGCGTCTTTTTTTAAAGCACAAAGTTTAGCTCAGAGATGTTTTAATGATTCCATTCACTTGTGTAAACATCGCGGACCAGTTGGACAGTAGGAAAGTAGGCTGGAACGAAGTGCGTGTAGGCTAATATTTTAGAGAAATACACATTCGTTTGAAGAAGCTACGGCTCATTGTTAGGTTGGAAGCTTTAAAGACGTTTAGCGAATGTCTTGTATAATCAGTAAACAATCAATAGGTTCAACTATTGCTCCAAATTGGCATCTTTGTCTAATTTACATACGATTGGATATATGCGGCAGCATTGCCTGAGCTCTTATAAATGTTCTTTATAATGCCGACTAGGGATGTGGGTGGGTGTGAGAATATATTGGGGTGTACAAATTTTGGGAAAATAAAAATAAGAAAATATTAGTTATGCCTTTTATTATCTTTATATAAAGATTTTTATCAGTTAAAAGTATTATCTACTTTTTAAAATAACTTTCACACGTGATATATTAGTACTTCACTTTTTTAAAATTACCTCCCTTTATTTAACGATGACCTTAATTTATTATATTACCGTTAAAGCATGGTACATATCAAAAGATAGACTTGTGATTAATCACTTTGTAACGTTAACTTTGCTGATGTGACCTCCATTTCATACAATTAAATCCTAACAACTTTACAGTCAATCACAAAAACAGAGAATGCACATCGTATTGGATAGGTCCAAAGTAAGAAAGCTGAAGAGATATCCGATGGTCCCAAGGTCAATGAACACGTCTTTCAAAGAAGGTCTGCTTCACTGAGCAGCAAGTAACGCCTGCAGCTAAGAACGTCTGCATGTAGTAACGCCTGCTTGACGTCAGTCTAGGAGAGAAAACGTGACGAGTTCAATCATTTCAGAGCCATACGTTTGGACTAAGCAAACACGGGCTAGTTCTTTATGCTCCCCATTTCAATGTCCTATATGAGGTAGCGTCGATTAACCAAACTTGCAAGTAATGGATTAGTAGTTGTTTACCGGTTCAATTTTTTTAACAATTGGACCAAAAAAAAAATACATGAATGTGAGAACTTTCCTCAATCTTTGGCTTGATCTTTTTCATGAACATTTGTTGGTTGTTGTAGGTTGTTGTTGGGGTTTTTTTTTAATTTTTTTTTTAATATCGTCAACTACATACGGATGTTTACTCAGCGTTATGAACTGACAACAACACATGCAGAATCAATGTTGCCGAAGTAGGTAACAGTAAGCCACCAAGGTTTAAACAGGAATTTTATCGCTGTCAAGATGGAATGCACTTGATCTTTTCCCATTCCGATTCGTATTAGTTTTCACACCAGTCCATTATAAAATGGCATTGTGGACAAATTCTATTGAAACAAATAAAAGGCCAACTGTTTTAGCTTCCATACCTGCGCTGCGCCCAGTGGCGTAGCTAGGAATTTGGGGGCCTGGGGGCTTGACCTCTTTGTGGACCCTGCATTTTGCCTAAAATTTAACGTAAAAAAAACACTAAGTTGGGCCCCCCCTCAAGTGGGGGTCCGAGGGGATTTTCAAATTTTCCTCTCCCTCCTCCCCCTGATTCAGATGTCCTGAAGGTCCGAGAACTGTGGTTCCCTTTTATGGACCTCTTGACCAAGGAAAGGCTTTTATCCATGGCCAGGATGAGGCATCGGCTCTTCACCAATCCCTCTGTCCGAAATCCCACCTTATCCGCAACGATCATATAATCTCGTCCGGTATGTCGCAGGACACGACCCCCTTGAGCCAAGCACGGATTCCCCCTCCCTTGCGAGGCCGGAGGCCGAGCCGCGTGGGGGCCTTTCGTATGCCTATAATGTCCCATCGAACCCGTGCGGGGGTCCATCACAGCGCGTATGGCCCCCGTTGGGGAACGAATCAATGGGTGTTTGGACGGGTTAGCGAGCCTTTGTTACATCCCTACCACGTGCAGGTACAGTCTCTCGACCATACAAGGGTAGCCCACTGAGAGCTATGTGCGCTACCATTCTTAGCCTATCTGTCTCCCCTGGCAGACGTTTCCACCGGAGTGCCACGCTGAGGCGACGGTAGCTGGAATTACTCCGGCCCTCCTCCCCCTAGATACGCCCGCTCCAATGCGAGGGAAGTTTGATTATTAAAATGCCAAAATATTTCGACTCCATTCCGCCTAAAAAATCAGATCAAAGCAAATCTCGTATTTTTCAGATTTATGTTCAAAGTATATGTACAATTTCTAACGTTGTTTTTTAATTGAAAATGCACAGTTTTTTAAATATAAATCATTTCCTGAAACTAATAAGGCCTACTGAATGGTCATACAAAGAAATACTACTGTACAGTGTCGGGATAACTTTTTAACAGTTTAAAATAAACCTTTTTTTTTCTACAGCACGCAGGATGCACGGACTAGTGCCTAGTAATCTGTAGTTCTGACAGAGCGTCTGAAACCAACAATTAAAGTCATCAATGTGTTTCGGTCCGAGACAGCTCAGCAAAGCAAAACAGACCGATACTGTGAGCCAAGAAGAGATAGACCAGAACAGTTTAGTACGCAGTAGGTTATGTATAGTGAAGCATTTGTACAGTCAGAGTATCGTGTTGCCAATTGTACAGATTTAGCTGTTGATTGATCTGTTACAACTTATAACGTTATAGTTATGTACAGCGTTATTTTGGAGTCCTAGTTGTCAAGTTCTCGAGTTTTACAAGTGCAGTGTTTGCAAACAGCATGGTAGAGGGGCGTAACAATGTTTTGTAAAAAGTTATCGCATGTTTCCGATGTTCTTTCAGAAATGAAGATAATTTACTTCCTAGTCCAAAACTCCCGCTGGATGGCAGGGGATGTCAGAGGTTTGAACCCGGGAACGTCGAGATGACCGAACGATAGTCCAGAAAAAATACCGCATGACCAAGCAGCCATTCGCGTAGCATTATGTATGTACATGTATGCTAATAAATCGATATTAGCCAAATTGTAATAAAATGTCAAATATGAATTCGTAATTGTATTAGCTAGATCGTGGCGGTCTATAATTATTTCAAAGCTTTAATATACCGGTATTCAAGTAAAAAAACAAACTTACTGTGCATTTATTATCTGCACGCAAGATTGAAAAGATATTGATAGCTGCAATGCAGTGTGGTCACACAAGCATGTGTAACAGAATGTCGTATAACGCCAAAGGTGACCCCAAAATTTAAAGGTTTTTTTTTGTCATTTCTCTAGAGAAATTATGGCTGACTTATGAAGAATCGGTACTAGAATTCTTCTTCCATATCGAATTTTGATCTATATCTGGTCAGTGTAGGATTCAAGGGCGATAATAATTTTAAAAAAAGAAATCGTACCTCACAATTTTTCGTTTTAATTATTATATTTTGATTACATTTTCATTTCGCCTAGTGACAATGAAAAATGTAATTGCAAATGAATACGCCTGTTGCTAATGAGGCGATGGTCTCTGACGTTTCTGTAGTTGTGTCATAGAAACATGTCTAGGAGGATGTAGTGCTTTTCATCCGTTTCCCCTACAATACATTGGATCCCACTGAGACAAACTTTAGACATCGTTCTTTGTTGCACTATTTTTGACATCTGAATAATCTTCAAAACCGAAAGGAGGATGAATCACAAATGAAGTTTCAAAATGGAAGATCTTACTGTCATCCATCATAAGCTAGTGTAAGCTCCTCAGTACAGTAAGCATGCACTACAACAAAGGTTTTAAATTAAAACTAAAAAAGACAACAGCAACTTACAGGATAAAAGGACTTGCAATATGGTTAATAAATGAATTCGGAAGGCATAATCTTATTTATAACACAGATCTATTCATTCAAAGCTTTTGTCTTAGTACCGGTAGTCATAAGTACATTAGTAACTCTTAATTTTAAATCAATCTCTGTGTAATTACTGTGTATAAGGCAATTTTCTTTACGACTAACTTACTAACCTTTTTTTTTTTGAAGTCTTAATGAAAGATTTGCTCCCAACTGTTTTACTAGCACATAATTTATTCAGTTCATTTTTGTGGAATAGTGAGTAACTTCCCTTACAAGGTAATTCTAAAAAACATTACAAAATAATGTTCAGGATTAGGTAAAATCTGCAAATAAACTAAGAGTGGATATTTAAGTAAGTATTTGCATATTGCTTCCCTGACACATCTTGGGGAGAATTATAAAATGATTACCTACATGTTTTTTTGTAAACAGATCTAACACATTATAAATTTTTCTTATCAATTTAAGGCAAGTATTATAAAAGCTATTACAATTGCATAGATAGAATATTTTATTTTTGGATTACAGTAAAATCTACACTAATAGTTGGAGGAAAAAAGCACAGGTTTTGCCCACATTAAGGACTAAAATAATATAATGGAGTGATCCTGAATCACAAATCATCTTTAGGAAAAAGGCAAACAACACAAGACCTGGTGATTACAAATTGTGATCTGTGATCCTGGATGAGTAAAGGATCAGCCTATTCAGTCACATGAGAAATTGCAAAATTTTGTAACATGCCACACATAGATAGCCCCCCCCCCCCCCCATCTTAAAAAAAACTAGAATAAAAAAAAAACAACCTAGGGGCAATAAAGAAAAACAAAATAACTACAAGATTTAACATTTGTTTATTAATTCTTTCAATTTTATACAAATTTGTTTTGCACCTATGAAAAAAAAAATGTAACAATGTACAGTTAAAAATTTGCTGCATGGACAAATTTAATGTCAGTGCTATGACCAGGCAGCTTTTGCAGACCAACTATACACCCATCCCCATCGTGAAAACAATATCAATCATACAATTAACAAGACTAACAGAACCAGTCTATGTCCACATAAATGGTTTTTAAAAAAATCCAAATATATAGAATATACTACAATAATAACTCCACACACAAATCTAAAAAAAATATCTTTTTTCAATTATCCAAATTGTCTTCTGCAATACTGTCAAGGTGTCAAACACAAAACTTGTAAAACACACACACAAAATTTAATCTTTCTCATTGTACTGTCAGTAGAATTTCAACATTATTTTTAACTGTTCCCAAACATAAGGGAGACAATCTCTAGTTTAAGTTGTATAATTATTTGGTGGCTACAAAAAAAAATAAAATCTACTCAGTTACTGTCCTTAATTTACACCAAGTTTACGTTTCAGTGACTCTGGCATCTCTGGGGGTGGTGGACGAGGAAGGCGGAAAGCCACTTTCACGGAGTCATAGATGAACCACTGCAAGGCTGTAAGTGTACCAATCATGATGATCCTGGGGAACAGTCCCTTCCACATGCCTGAAATTATTAGGTAGGAAAACAATAACATTTTTGAATATTTAAACATTGAGATGTTATTTCTTAACACTAAGATGTCATTCCCTAACTTAAGAAAAGATAAGTATACTCACCAAGGAGACCTAGAGATTTGGCTACATCCACAAAGTTGCTTCCCTTGTTCTGGTTCAGTTTGGACACAATAGTATCAGCGGGGTGAGAGACAATGGCACAGAAGACACCAGCTGTAACACAAGATTTTGTTAAGCATGGTAAATTTAGAAAAGAAAACTAAAGTGAAATATATTTTTTCATGCAATGTCCTATGTTGCCCTGATCCAGATGTTACAAGACAAAGTTTCAAATACTTTTAGTTGTTCTTTTTAAATATTACAATTAGATCTAAGAATATTTTACATAGATCTAGATTGATTAATAAAGTGGGCGAAGAATTCATGTCTTTGGATCTAATACAGTCTCTTAGTCTAGACCTAGTCAAATTCTAGTGAAATTTAATAAGTTCTAAGATCGATTGTATCTCTTCAATTTTTAAATACCTTTAACTTAACTGAACAAAATAAAATTATCTTTTTTTTTTCACTGTCCTTGTATTGAAAGGATGACCAATTCAATAAAAAAAAATTATTTTAAAAATATTCCTAGTCCATTATTAACAAAACAATACATATTTATAAACGAAAATGAATGGGCTGTCCAATTAAACCAAAACGTTTATTAAATCTCTACAAATATTTCTCAAGTATGTCACCAAACAAGCTTCTTTTAAAAAAAAATGTCTTTTTGACACAGAATGGTTTGAGGCACATAAAATGTACTATGATTTTTTACCAGGAGGTGATACATATTAAGTGTTCTGTAAAACTTACCAATGTAACCAGCTGCAAATGTGACAACCAACTGCTCAGACTTGCTGCATTCAGAACGTGGTTTGGGCACCACAAACTTGTACAGTGCTTCAACAGTGCGCTCAAAACAAGCAAACTTCATCATGGTGTATGGGATCTGACGGGCCCACAGTGGAACCAATCCTTTGTAAAGGCTGGAGAATTGTGTGGAAAATAATTACATTTTAAAATGTTTGAAACAAATAACAATAAAAAAAATAGTTACATATTCTAAACATTCATTTCCAAATTTGATTTAATTCTTTATTCTCAACTTATCCTAGAACAAGTGATTTAATTAATAGGTTATAATGTTAAATATTAATGGCTTTTTCCCAGGGAAACTCTCCAATGGAGAGGTTAAACTTGTATCCTCAACAACATCATACATTAGTTTATCCATCCAGTTGTATCCTTATCTAATGCAGAAACTTGAGTGTTGACTGCTAAATTGGAAAGAATTTTTTATAGTTTAGCAGTGAGGCCATATTTATTTAGTTGAAATTTTTTTTTTTTTTTTTTTGGTAAACTGACACAGCTTTGAGTTTCTGTATTTGTGTATGAGCTAGGATCCAAAACATAATAAAGTGTTAAGATAGGGTCTTCAGTGATTAAGAAAAATTTAGTTTTTTAAGAATGACTGTTTTTTTCTAGTCACTAAAAGCCAATGACTATTGCTTGGAATGATTACTGTAAAATATTCCAATTATTAAAAAAGAAAACAAAAAGCGCAGTAAGCAAAGAATTTAAAAAACAATTTCTTTTTTACCCAAGAGTTCCTTCATCCTTCAATATCCTAGGTAAACCTTCTCTTAAAGTTGTACTCCAGCCAGGCTGTGTCTGAATACGAACTTTCACTGCTTCCATGGGACAAAGAGCAATGTCAGCAAAAAACTCAGCTGATGCACTTGCTGCTAAATATAAACTGGTACGCCACAAATAAGCATTTTCCTGTTGCAAAAATTTAAAATTTTTTTACTAAGGAATTCTATATTAATGAAAACCAAGAAAAGATTATTTTATTACTAACTTAGGAAATTAGACTGCTTGACAAAGTTAAGTCTTTCTGAAGATATTAAGTTATAATTGAAAAAAAAAGTCCTCAAGAAGTCAATCCCCAGAGAAAAATTTCTAAAACTTTTATTACACACTTAAATCTCAATTTCAATTAGTGACTAATTGAAATACATTTTATCCCAATAGTTTTAGTATTTTTCATAATAGATTGTATTTACCTCTCCTAGCATGCCAGTGTACAATATTTTGAAAGCTTCATAAAATCCAAACTTGCAAACTCCTTGCATGGAATAACCAAAAAATGTTGGGGCCCATCCTTTGGCAAGAGCTCTAGTTCCTTCTTCTGCAATGGTGACCTTGAACCCTTTGACGATGCCTCCATATTTGCCAGGATTGACTTGAATTCTACATTTCACCATGTCAAGTGGGACCACAGCTGTATGTGTGATACCACAACTGAGAAGACCACCAAGTCCACAGAAAGCATAATATTTTGCTGAGCCAAATTCACAACTGTAGTCTGTAAAAGAGTAAAATACTTTTTAAATTTATAACTTAAAATAAACTCAACTCAGGAACCAAGAATGATCAAGGTGTGTTTTTAGATCTAGTTGCAAACACTGAGCAGGCTAGACACGCAGGGTCACATTTTTTTTCAAACTAGTTACTAGGTAGGCTACAAGTAAAACTATCATGTCCAATGGCCTGGTTGTTGCTTAGCTTTAAGCAGAGAAGGGAGTAACTGATTGTAGGAAAGGTAACACTGACCTGTCTGACTTGAGTTGGTGTAAAATCAAGAATGAAATTGATATTAAAAAAAAAGAAAATTGATTATAATATTTTTAATACTATCCCTTGGAAGTGTTCCCTACTGAAGTGAGGGTATTCCTAAGTTACAAAGGTGGAGAAGGTGTTTGTTAATGTTAGTACTGGAACTCATCAACCTGATCCTTTTTAACATCAGATTTTGCTGTAAATTTGCATAGTGAAATTTAACAACATATCTATTTTATTGAAAAATGAAAAATTGATGATTAGTTTATTGATGTTTAAGAGTTTTTTAATAGGACATCTAGTACTAACTACTAACCATCACGGTGCTATAAAATCTCAAACGAAAAAATTGTGGCTACAGCGCTTCGCAAGATGAAGATTACCATGGAAATGGAGGAGTAGACAGTCTAATCTAGAATAATCTAGTCTCTAGATTATACTGCTAGACACGAGACAGTCACAGTAGGCTTAGGTGGTGACAGCGACCTGAGTCACTGCCTGAGTGAGTAGATTAGTAGATCTAGAATTATAAGTATGATAAAAACTCTAGATCTAGATATTTACTATATAGAAAAGGGATCTATATAAATCTAGAATTTAATTAAACCTGAATCTCCTGCAGCAGCAGCGATTGATCTTGTGGGGCTAATGTTACTTTCACATTTGGCAGTAGTGAAGAAAGGGTTGCCAAAAAGATTGTTTCGGCTAGCGGTTACAACTGAGTTCGACATTCTGAAACAAGAAGCGAAATCATCAGACAATTCGTGTCATAAACCAGATCTAGATAATTAGATAAATAACTAAAATAAAATAAGATCCGCCGTAATTTAGAATCTATAACAAATAATTTACCTTACGTACCTCTTTGGTCTATCAGTGACACCAATGCCCTTCCTACTGGTGATGTAGATTAATTCACGTGGATACAAAGACCTCGCGAGATTATAACTTATATTTTCACACAACAATTGTTTAAATAATTTTTGCTATAAGCCCAGTGCATTTCTTCAATTGTGACAAAATATTTTGGTAGAACGATATCTATTGTCTAAGCCTCTTTTGGCTTTGAATGAGTCTGAGTAGGTATGTGAAACATTGCTCTCATCCTAATCGTGTAGAAATTTCAGGCCCGTGGAAGCTAAATCCTGGCTGATAAAGGTCTCTCTTTAAAAAATCAGAGCTTTGGCTGAAAATATTGTTCCATCATGCTCAGAATTAATTAATTCGACTGCAAACTGCGTTTAATTAATATATGTTTCAGTAGTCATAATTGTACATATTAGAGCACAGTGTTATAATATATGCAACCTCAATATATAAGCCCGACGATGTCTAGATAACTGATAACTATAACTGAAGAAATAAAAACAAATCATTAGCTGGATTCTTAACTTAGGCTATATAATACAGACGTTACTTCAAAAAAGAAGATAAGTCCTACGCGTCATGCATATAGTCATGCTTGTTAACCAATGACTTAAATTCTGCCAAGTCACTGGTTTTCCTGGCTGGTTCAGGCAACCCATTCCATGCTCTAATAGCACTAGTGAAGATCAAGATTCGAATGAATTTTTTGCAACAATATAATTATGTATGTAATACTTATTAATACACAACATCAATATTGCAACTATCAAAGCTCTAGGTAAAGTGTTCAGCAGGCCTAAGCCTACTGTTTTGCTACGACTACTACTATGATTAACATGCATGACTAGATTGACACATGAAATGCGTATAGGACTTAATTATCTTCTTTTTTTTTAAGTAACATCTGTAATATATAAGATAAGAATAGTTTTGAAAATAGCTAGAAAATATGGCATCCAGCATCAATTTTGTCCCAATTCTGTAAGCAGCAAATCAAGCTGCTGTGTTAGAACAGCAATGAACTAACGGAGCTCTTCAACGGGCGTGAAACAGGGCTGTATCTTATTTCCAGTTCTCTTTCTGTTATCCATCGACTATATCATGAAAAAAAAGACTACATTTGGTATCCCATAGTATGAAAAAAAAGACTACATTTGGTATCCCATAGTATGAAAAAAAAAGACATTTGGTATCCCATAGTATGAAAAAAAAAGACTACATTTGGTATCCCATAGTATGAAAAAAAAAGACTACATTTGGTATCCCATAGTATGAAAAAAAAAGACTACATTTGGTATCCCATAGTATGAAAAAAAAGACTACATTTGGTATCCCATAGTATGAAAAAAAAGACTACATTTGGTATCCCATAGTATGAAAAAAAAAAGACTGACGGACCTAGAGTTTGCATACTATATAACATTACTCTGCACATACAATCAAATGTATTCAAGAGATGACGCAGAGCCTCGATGGAGACTCACTCAAAATCGGCCAGCAGATGAATCTTGATAAAACCATTAAAGTTATGCGTATTGTCTACAGGTGAACAACTACCACCGTAAACATTGGGGATACAAAGCTTGAACTGATAGAGAAGTTCACCTATTTAGGCAGCGGATTCACAATCGATGGAAATGCATATCACGCGACATATCCAAGACGAAACCCGTTGACCAATTAAGTCAGCCATAACTTGGAATCCGAATAGAAGAAAGTGAAAGCAAGACCGTCCTCGTATAGCATATCATTTTTCTTTTGCTGACTTCATTTTCATTCTTGGTAGGTTGAACTGTATTCTTCTAGCTCTAATAAATAAATAAATGCATTATAGCTTTTATATAGCGCTACTTTCATGCTTATAGCATGCTCAGAGCGCTATGGTCAAATCTCATTTGTGGACCGGTGGGGGAGGGGGTATCTGGGATAAGGTTTACACATTTAACTAGATTAGTACCTTTAGTAAAATCACGAAATTTAAAAAGCTTTCAGTGTAGAAGACTCAAAAGTAAAGCAGCAATTATACATAAAACACTGTACCATAATCTTCAAATACAAAAATAAAATCTAATAAAATACTCAGAAAGACACAAAGATAAAGGCACATTCTTCGTTCCATATGCTAGGACAAATTTGTACAAATGCTTCTTCTTCCCTAGTGCTATTAGAGCGTGGAAAACCAATGACTTGGTAGAATTTATGTCATTGGTTAACATGCATGACGCGTAGAACGTAATCATCATTTTTTTTTTTTTTTTTTTTTTTTTGAACTAACGTATTATTTTTTAGTTTCCTTTTTGCTTCATATAAATCAATGACGTCATTTGTAACCATGACTTAATTTTTCTTCAGTTTTTCTCTAGGCTGACTCGTGTAATACTGTTGACCGTATCCGCGAGTTAATTTTAGTGGCGGCGCACGACCCAAATCTGATGTGGGCGAATTGCATTTTGCGAGGCCCTTTTGTGAAACAGTTATTTTAAATAATAAACACTTGCAACTGTCATAATTTATTTATAAAAATTTCATTAAAAAGAAACTAAATAAAAATATAATTTACAAAAGGTTTACACATTTAACTAGATTAGTACCTTACCGCCCCGGTTAGTGAAAAAGCTACATAAATACATAAATTACAAATGAAAAAAAAAAGGTTACAAAGACAGTTTGTGTGGAACACAAACTCAAAATCGGCCCCCGAAGTGGTCCACACAGGCAGGTAAAATGGAAGGTTTCAATATTTTCAGAAAGAATATCAGAATGAAATTCTATCAAAGCAAATGACATGATAAGAATGGAGAAAGAAGGTTGACAGATCTTGTGTGGTGCCCCAACGGTCCAGCAGACCAAATGATAGGTGAACGTGATGGTGTACCTGGATGTGAACCTGGCCTAACTGATGCCATATAATGATTATCCAATTGTTTTGTAAAGGGTCAAAGCGTCTGGAAAAAAAATCCGTAATTTAAAAAAATCATTTAGTTTAGTGTCCTATGATTATGCCGCCGCGCTGCAGATCACGCGATAATAAGGAAAACTACTTCTTAATTGTTTTTTTTTAATGTAGTAAATAGTATGACAGAACTTACTTACCATAGCCATACATTTACAAAAAATTAAAAACCGTTTGCTTAAATGTGTTAAAAATATGGTACATTGTATTCTCCTTTACTATGCAGCCTCATGTGTTTGTTACTATTAATGGTGAATAGTTATAAAAATGGTGTATATTTATGAAAAAACTGCTTGCCTAGTTGATTTTAAAAATTAGATTTTTCGCTTTCAGAAAAGAAAAAAGTAGCCGTTGCATCTGAACTTTGAAAGGTCTAAAATATTAGGAAGTCGGATTTTCAATATCTTTTCTAGTTTACGAGATCTAAACGGCACGGACGGATAGAAAGGCCACACAAAACTAATAGCGTCTATTCCCCTCTAAGGGGCCGCTAAAAATTGTCGAAGGAGTGTGTGTTTTTCTAAATTATAACTTTACTTTAAAATAAAATTTAAATAAATTAATGTCGTGGACGAGGTTGACGATATTGTATAAGTGTATTTATGTCCACTTAAATGTTTGTGTGATCATCATCTTCTGTGCGCTCGAGTAAAAATGAAGCTGAAGAAGACTTGGACAAGTGGGCCCAGCCAACGCCAACACTACAATACTATTGCGCCGAAAGACTACACAGAACAGGAAGAGTTCAAAGTCATCCTATCAAACAAGTTCCAGCTCCTAGAAGAGCTGCTAGAAAAGGAGACAGCAGGACAGACGTGGCAGAAAGTGAAAGAAACTATCCTCCACTTGCCGAGAAGTACTGGGTCCCTAGTCTTACACCCACAAGGAGTGGATTTCAGCAGAAACTCTTCAGAAGATCAATGAAAGAAAAGAGAAGAAAGCAGGCGTGAACAACAGTAAAACAAGAGCAGCAAAGAAAAAGCACACAAAGATTATGCTGAAATAGATATGAATGTCAAGCGTAGCATCAGAACAAACAGGCGTAACTACATTGAAGCACTGGCAAAAGAAGCAGAAGAAGCAACCCTTCAGAACTGTACGAAAGACCCGTACTCAATCATCAAAAAGTTATCTGGAAAATTTGCCATGTCAGAGAGAGAGCAGTAAAGGACAAAAATGGTGACGTGATAACAGATGAAGAAGGACATAAGAAATGATGGATTGAGCATTTCCAGGAGCTTCTTAACAGACCTACTCCTGCAAACCCACCAGAGATACCACCAGCTACAAGAGACCTACCTATCAAGTACATAAATATCAAATACATAAAACACTGAACCATAAACTTCAAATACAAAAAAAATAATAATAAAATACTCTGAAAGACACAAAGATAAAGGCACATTCCTCGTCCCATATGCTAGGACAAATTTGTACAAATACTCCTTCTTCCTTAGTGCTATTAGAGCATGGAATGGGTTGCCTGAGCTAGCCAGGAAAACCAGTGACCAGTGGCAGAATTTAAGTCATTGGTTAATATGCATGACTAAATGCATGACGCGTAGGATGTAATCATCTTCTTTTTTTAAGTAACGTCTGTATTATATAAGATAAGTGCAGTGCACCCACCAAGGAAGAGATTCGCAGCTCAATCAAGCAATTAAAGAATAGCAAATCTGCAGAAAGCAGTTGAAGCACTAAAAGCAGACATTAATACCAGTATGAAGTTACTCTACCCTCTCTTCTGCAAGATATGGGAAAAAGAAGAAGTGCCACCAGAGTGGAAGAAGGGTTACCTCATCAAACTCCCAAAGAAAGGCGATCTTAGTTCCTGCTTCAACTATCGAGGAATAACACTACTGTCCATTCCAGGAAAAGTGTCAAACCGCATTCTGCTAAACCGAATGAAAGATGCTGTAGATCCAAAACTCCGTGACCAACAAGCCGGCTTTCGAAAGGAGAGATCATGCACAGATCAGATAGCGACACTACGCATAATTTTTGAACAGTCCATGGAATGGAACTCCCCTCTCTACGTCAGCTTTATAGACTATGAGAAGGTATTTGACAGCGTGGACAGACAGACTTTCTGGAGATTTTTGAGACACCTGAGTGCCTGAAAAATTTCAAATATCATCAAGAAGTCATACGAAGGGATGACTTGCAAGATAGTGCATGGCAAACAACTGACAGACCCATTTAAGTCTAAACAGCAGTGAGAGAAGGCTGTTTACTCTCTACCTTCTTGTTTTTACTAGCCATAACTTGGGTCATGAAGACAGTAACAGACGAGAAGTGGAACGGTATACAATAACAATAGACACTGTGGAAACAGCTAGACGACCTCGACTTTGCAGATGACTTGGCTCTTCTTTCTCACTCACAACAGCAGATGCAGGAAAAGATAAGCGTTGTTTCTGACAATTCAGCTAGAATGAGTCTTGCCATAAACGGAAGAGCAAGGTGTTCAAGATATAGGCATCCATCAATACACCCATTACAGTCCAAGGTGAGGCGCTGGAAGAGGTGGAAAGCTTCGCCTATCTCGGCGGTATCCTAGACCACCATGGAGGAACAGATGCAGATGTCAGAACCAGCATTGGTAAAGCTCGAGCAGCTGAATAACACCTGGACATCTAGGGAAATAAGCATCACCACCAAGATCAGGCTCTTTATCACTATTATTAAGCCGATACTACTTTATGGAGCTGAGACTTGGAGAACCGCTATCACCACCATGAAAAAAAAATCCAGGTATTCATCAATACCTGCCTGAGGAGGATACTTATGATCTGCTGGCCAGAAAAGATCTCAAATGAGGAACTGTGGCAGAGAACAAGGAAGCAGCCCATTGAAGTAGATATCCTTCAGAGACGCTGGAGATGGATAGGTCACACCCTTCGCTAGCCTGCATCAAACATAACAAGGCAAGCCCTAACCTGGAACCCACCAAGGAAAGAGGAAGAGGGGACAGCCCAAGAATACATGGCGCCGCGATTTAGAAGCAGATGCCAATCAGATGGGCAAGACATGGGGACAGTTGGAGAGAATCGCCCAGAACCGAGATGCCTGGAAGAAGCTGGTTGGTGGCCTATGCCCCAGAGGGGACCACATGCAGAGATGAGATGATGATGTGTATATTTCAATATATAGTTCGTCCATCGTGGTTCGATGATGACCACTTTGTCATCCAGGGGGCTGAGGGCTTTGCACTGGGGTTTTATGCCTCCTCATGTGGCTGGTGAGACCTATGTGAGCCCGGAATGTTCGGCCGCACACTGGGCAGGTTATTCCAGCTGGAGCTAGTGTCGTTTGCCTTGCTTTTTTTTTCTGGCGTTTTTCTTCTGCCAGCGTTGTTCTTTTTCCTCAGCAACCTGTGCGCCAGTTTTCACAGCGCGAAGCCATGATGCTCTGTCATGTGCCTCTGTCTCTCAGGTGCCTGGGTCTATGCTGAACGCCTTCAGAGAAGCTTTGAGGGTGTCCCTGAAGCGCTTTCTTTGACCACCTTGCGAGCGCTTTCCTTCGCTTAGTTGGCCATACAAGAGTCGTTTATGGATGCGGTGGTCTTCCATTCTGTAGACCTGACCTGCCCATCGCAGCTGGGACTGCATCAGGATTGTGTGGATGCTTTGCAGACACGCTCTTCGAAGAACTCCTGTATCTCGTATTTTGTCTTGACATTTGACATTTAGTATTTTCTCAGACATGTCATGTGAAAGTGGTTCAGTTTCTTTGCATGTTTACAGTACACTGTCCATGTTTCTGAGGCATAGAGCAATGTAGGGATTATGACGGCTCTATAGACCCCTAGCTTTGTGTTTGTGGTGATGCCACGTCTGTTCCAGACAGTTTTAGACAGTCTGCCATAGGATGCACTGGCCTTGGCGATACGCAGGTCGATTCGGGTCGGCTTCAGAAAAGAGCGTGGAGCCATTGACATGATCTTTTCAGCAAGGCAGCTCCAGGAAAAATGCCAAGAACAAAATGCTTACCTGTTCTCAATATATGTCGACTTAACAAAGGCATTAGACACTGTTAGCAGAGAAGGACTCTGGAAGATCAGGTCAAAGTATGGCTGTCCACAAAAATTCATAACCATGGTGAGACTATTTCATGATTTTCATGAAGGCTCGTGTCCAAGAAAGTGGAGAACCATCAGAGCCATTCGAAGTATCAAACGGGGTAAAACAAGGCTGTGTCCTAGCACCTACACTGTTCAGTATCATGTTCTCCGCTATGCTGTCAAATGCATTCACAAATAGAGAAAACAACGGGATAAATATATCATACAGATTTGATGGTGGCCTATTCAACCCGAGGCGGCTTAAAGCAAAATCAAAAACAAATGCAGCAGAAATCAGAGACTTGCTATTTGCTGACGACTGTGCCCTAAATGCCTGCTCTGAAAACGATCTGCAGAGCATCGTCAGTGACTTCTCAAGAGCATGCTCAGACTTTGGCCTTACCATCAATACGAACAAGACTGAAGTGTTATATCTACCTGCTCCTGGGAAAGCCTACTCGGATCCAAGCATCACTATAAATGGACAGGATATAAACGAAGTGGACAAATTCACATATCTTGGCAGCACACTCTCTAGAAACTATTTCAATAACCTAGATCCTTCTACATTATTATAGACTAGCAAAATACCCGCGCTTTGCAGCGGGAGGATTATTGCATTAACATTTCAAATTTGCTTTAATTAATAGGCCTACATGTAACAACAAAACATTCTCATTTGTGCCAGGAGTGTTACCGCAGGGAATGTAGCGCATGTATTTTTGGAATAACCGGAACAACGCAGTTTTTGTGTGGCTTTTTGCAATGTTAGTCCGATAAGTAAAAATAATGTGTCATATGTACTGCCTTAAATATTTCATTACTAAGAAGAAAAGTAAACCTTTTGAAATAGAGAAGAAACATACATGTACCAATACACAGTTATTTGTTGAGGATCTCTTTGTACACCACGTTGTCAGTTCGGCCCTCCGGCTGCAGTATGACCAATCCCTGCGCCGAGCTTACTCTTGAGCATGCGACGTACAGTTGCCCATGTGAGAAGCAGTCCTGTCTCAAGTCAATGCCAACCTTTTGTAGTGTTTGTCCCTGAGACTTGTTGATTGTCATGGCGAAGCAGAGCCTTACTGGGAATTGGAGGCGTTTGAATTGAAATGGGAGGTCAGAGGGGATGACGGGGATGCGAGGAATCAAAACTGTCTCTCCTGAGCCACTGCCAGTGAAAATAGTTGCCTCAATGAGGTTCTTCTGCAGAGACGTGCCTTGAAGTCTGGTGCCGTTGCACAGTTTAGGTGGCTGCAAGTTCCTCAGCAACATTATCGGTGCCCCAACCTTCAAAATGAGACGATGCTCAGGAGTGCCTAGAGGATTCAGAGAGTTGAGAAACTCTACCGGATAGTGCACCGCGTCTTCCATTTCCACAACTGAATCCACAGACTGGTATGTTTTAGATTGTGAGGGGAGTTCTTGGAGTAAAACGTGGT